>CM066314.1:25990500-26330500 GCA_033807775.1 Saussurea involucrata
ACTCCGTCGAGTTACACCTCAAGGACTTATGGGACCACATTGCCTATCCGGTCTAGACGAGTTACACCTCAAGGACTCCAATGTCCCCCATTGCCTACTCGCTAGTGGCCCTGAACGGCCTACCGCACAAAACCATGCGTTCCAATAGTCCACTCCTCGTGCACAAAGAGATAGACCATCAATTAAAGACTGACTTACGTGCCTATGGATCCAATGCAACACAGTCTACTATAACATGCCCATCCCGGAATGACTAAAGCACCCGAGCATGTAAATATCAATAAAATGCAATATGTTGCAATAAATGCAAACCATAAAATAAGACTCCACATTAAGCCACCGAAATCGGACAAAAATGTCCCCAAGACTTCCTCAAAGTCAAAACCGAGCAAATGCTCAAAACCCATTAGACCCATAAATAACGGTCCTCAAAATATAAATGCATTAAAACGTTGTTTAGGTAAACGTATACCATAAAATCCCATTAACCCAAAACTGGTCACAAATTAATATAATTGGGTTCCCAAAATGGACTCGTGCTCTTAAAATTCTCAAAACGACTCATGACACAAAAATGTGCATTTTCCCAAATGGTTTATAAAATCAATTATACCCACATGATTAAACCATTAAATAAGCTCCATTTGAGCAATAAATCATTTAAGGACATAATTATGATTTCTACTCATCAAAATATCTAAAATCCCCAAATATGAGTTTTTACAAACTTTATAAAGTTAAGCACTTCAAAAGAGTCAAACTTACCAAATAAGTCAACAATTGATAATTGTAATTAAAACACACAAATACTTGGAAAATAACATTTTTGGCATGTACAAAGTTTTCGCAAATCAATTGAACTCACCTTGCTAGATTTAGGCTAAATCTAGATTTCCCCCAAACGTAAGATCCGTTGAAGAAACTTGAATCTTCAAGCCAAATCCTCCAAAATCTGGATCCACAAGTTTCCAACCATTAATATTTATCCCCAAACACTTTGAATTATTTCCCCCAACATATTACATCCAAAATCACCAATAAATCGAAACCCTAATTTCCAAAATGAAGAGAAGAGAAGGTTACCTCAACCACCATATGAATCCACCAACAAACACTTCTAGTGTTACCAAAGTAAGTCTTGAACTCCAAAAGATGAAAGGGTGTTGAAGAGGGTTGGCTAAAACCCTAGAATCAAGAAATCTTCAAGATAAAGTAAAATGAGATGAAATCTCCCACTCCCAAGGTCTCCAATCTTCTCCTAGATGCAAAAGATCTCAAGGGTTTCCAAGATTTGAGGCTTCAAGAGTGTAAAAACCCTAAAATACCAAAAGGGTTCGGTTTAGAGAGAAAGGGAAGGGTTTGGTTGAAGTTGGAAATGAAATAAAGGCTGAAATCCCCATTTTAAATACCCCTGCACACGCGGGCGACCTTGCCCGGCGATAGTGCCCATGGCATAGTCGCCGACACTATCGCGGCATACGTACCACGACTCCTCTCCATCCTCGCGACGTTGCCACATGAGAGTGCCTTTGGGCACAATCGCGGGCATAGTCACCGTGTTTGTACTGAAGGTTGTGGCATCCAGCGACCATGCCCTCGGCGATAGTGACCATGTCACAATCGTCGGGCATAGTCGCGCCCTGCTTGCCGAAGCCCGAAAATCCCAAATTTCTCTCGATTATCTGAGCGTCTCACGACGGGTGTTTCCATTACTCGTAATCAATCAAGTCTTTCAAAGGTCACGAGGAGAATGTTTTCCTTTACTAAATTTCCGGGTGTTACAATCCTCCCAACCTTGAAAGAGATTTCGTCCTCGAAATCTAATCCTCGTAGTTCCAACGGTCATTGAGCTCAACCCATTCATGTCCCCTCAGCTTCCAACTGTGATTCAAATTTTCCTTCTTGACTAAACTACCACGAAAATCTTTGCATTGATGCTCACACTCTATGTCCCCTTAGGCACCTTATACTTACACCCGAATAATGCGTAACTTACTAGGGTAGCTATAATTCACCAGACTTCGATTTTTTTCTCCCAACCTTAGGTGTTCCATACTTCCCTAACGGCAGATCCCGATTTTTCAGTCAGTCCATTACTACATGCTCTAAATCTTTTTCTCCATTCAACCCCAGGTTTGATCACCACCGCAATCAACCAATTCTTCAATTCCCACCGTTCCCGCTACTGCACTGTCATTCAACTATAACCAATGCTATTGGTCTCCAATACGGACAACCGTCCCCGCCTCGAATGTCCTGCAACTCCCAGAGTACCACCAATACCGATCAACCCATAGACAGATTATTTTACCAATCAAGGAAGGTCATCCTACTAAATCCACTTTTCACAATCCGAACTCCTTAAAATCACTACAAGCGATATGATTGTCCCTTAAGATTGGGCAACACTCCAAATACATTGACGGTTCATGGCCTCAAAATCCAAAGTTGACACCTAACTTTACCACCAAGATTCAAACCATTGCAGTACTCCACACACGAGTTCCATTTGTCGAACATCCCCCACAAAACCAATGTTATCAACATGGTGACTAAAGGGTCCTACACGCTCCTTATGCGAAAATTGATCAAGACCTAAAACAAAGTTGCCAACAAGACGGTCACCACCAACATTAACAGGAACTACCACGAGTCTAACCTTCAAGTTACAAAAATACGTCGACTCTATAAACAGCACTACATTGGCCTACGGTACCAACACGTGTTAAAATACCCAACCTTCCACTATCGAAGTTCCACACACACTTACTTCTAACTGGGGTTACTTAACCTTTCCAAGGTTCTAATGAGTTCAAGGATTTCAAGTGAAATACTTAACAAATATGCCAATCGAAAACTTTTATAGAAATTTTCAATACAAAGGTTTTCATATCAATTTAATTGTACGCATAAAACTACTACTATTAATTCGGTAGTTGCGCAAGAATGGACACGCTCGTCCCACATATGAAAATCATATTGAAAACCATTTCATCGTAGTTTAGATTTAACAAAACGCGAAGCGTAATAAACAACTTCTTTGAATTGAACCGCTACGGTTCTAGTATGGATTGATTCATGTCATGCACGTAAAGTAAATGCCTACTTTAAATAGTGTGCAACAAAAAGGTTTGCACGTACTTCAAAAGAAGTTTAAACGACATTCGACTCCAAAAATTCCTTTTTAACCATAAAATGGCATGGAACAAGGTTTACCAACAAAGTTTGCGCGCGTTAGTTTATTTCACAAAAAACGATGAAACGATTCATAAGTACACTTTGGTCAAAACATAAAATGACTTGTGTCAGTTCCAAGTTTAAAGACAAAATCAATACGTTTTCATCATTTGAAGATATCGACTAAAACATCATGAGGGAATCTCAAATTGGAGCATGCATGCAAGTTTGTAACACTTCCTAGTAGTTTTCTTGAAATGAAATAACATGCATCAGATGGTTCATATGAAATTCTTTAAATCAATTTCAAAATTTTCTCATTTGGTCATATAATGACATATGAGTAAAACCTCTTTGACAAGACTCTTACACATTAGTGCGTTTTCTCAAAACTTAGGAGAATAATAGGTGCTAGTAAATGGTGGACACCAAAAAGGGTTTTAGATCGACTTCCAACTTCGAATCATACAAATAGTGTGCATTAATGTTCCATAAATTTAAATGATTTCACGCACTCTAGGTTGAGACAAATGATTTTTCCAAAATCCCCATCATGGAGCATTTACACTAAAAAGTCTTTTCACTTGTAATACAAAACGTCAAAATGTCGATGCTTAAAATTTACTTATTAAACACTCAAAATACACCTTTTCTCTAAAACCAAAAAGGTTTACAATTTTCCAAAATGTTCATCAAACCAAAATTGACCAAATGTCAACGACTCACACATTCGTGTTTTCAAAATGTACCGTATCGTAAACCATGCATGATCCCCACAACACTAAAACATACCTTGACCAAATGACCTTCATTTATGCAATGAATGAATAAAACATTTTCACTCACGATCCATTTATCAAAGTGTCGAGAAGTAATGGTTACCAAGCTATGCATACCCCTAGGTCAATATAATGCATTTGCATGAAATGATAATAAAACAATCAATTAACCGAAAGCGCCATAAGCAAATTGTTATGAAATACTATCAAGATGTTCTTTCATGCATTACTTTCGTCACGTATAAATCAATCCATATACCGAACAAGTTGCAACAAAATGTGCTAATACAAATCTTTGAAAGAGAAATTATGCGACACCAAAGTTCCAAAACTCGTCCCTTTTGGTCATCTTATGGCATAAAATAATATTTCCCAACAAAACCCGAGTGGGACAAAATGCCCAACATAACTCATAAATTCCCACATAATAAATGGAGTATGCACATTATGAAATTGCACTCACGCGACACAAAACGTCGTAAGACCAAAACTCCATGAAACTCAATGGGGCCCAATGACCTCAAGTCAACAAAATGGCACCAAACCTTTCGCTCCCAAAATCGAATTGCAATAAACAAAATCATGACTAAAATGTCAAAGTTCCAAAAATTCCCTTTTGTTGTAATACCATATGAACAACATTTTTCAACAAACTCACATTAAATAAATTCTCCAAAATAGCTTTACATAGACATAATGAAAGATAACTTTCCGTCCAAACCTTAACATATGTGGAGGAGATCTAATGTTAAAGTTATAAGCCGTAATTACTTGCCCAACATCTTAAACATCATTAAAATATGGATATCACTGTATCCGAAAGTAACATTGGACAACAATAAAATAAAGCAAGTCCCGACAAGTTTGCAATCCCTGCAATAAAATAATTTCATGCATGTTCAAAATCATGATTTAAAATCTCGTGTGTGCTAAACGCTTTCTGATATTTTGTAACACAACCCACATGAGGATTTAAAACACAAGAAATAACTGATGCAATTTATTTTAAAAATAAACTTTGTGCATGAATTTAGTCGGCACTCAACGTCTCAAACCACACTCCTCCAAATTCCTCCAGTCACACTATCGTCATCCGGATACTCAAATATCTTAAGGCAAAATTGAAAGTTACATCGATTAGCCTTACGATTTCTCCTCGAAATAAGGTCGATTCAATAAGCCTATGGTTCTAATCCAACCATCAACTTCGACCCAAAATGGTCCACTTAAAGCAATTATCATGCTTATTGTCACTCCAAGTGACTAATGCTAAAATCGTCCATCTAATCCAACGACTACTCACTTAGAAACTTCTTCACTACCCCAACAGTCATCGCATTAATGTAGTTCAAGTATGCACATGTAACTAGTAAGTTCACCATAACACTGGCCAAGTGAAATTTTGAACCTACCGTACATGATTATCCTTGCTACTCTCGACGCGATTCTCGTTTCTAACGACTCCGTCGACCTCAAAACATCCTATCTTAAAGTACTTAATGGTGAAATTTCACTCTCATTTACTTAAAAGAACGCTAGTTTGAGTCTAGGTATCCGAAATCAACACCTAATTCTCTCAAACTTATGCTCTGATACCAACTTGTAACACCCTCAAATCTGGAAAGAGCAACTAAATAAAATTTCGATAAAAATAAACACTTAAGGAATAAAATTCCTTCTACAAACCATTCTCGGAATTTCCTCAAGATTAAACATAACAATTCCTACAATTAACGACTCAAATCATACTATGAGACCACATAATGTCGGGTGTTACTTAACACGAATACAAGTTGCTATTCCCAAATATTAATGCGGAAGACTTCACTTAAGCAATTCTCCTCTCGAGCACCCTACTAGCACTCGACCTTTCGCAGTGTCACTACAACTACTCCCAACCTGAACCTGTTGCACATGCCGACAAATAAAAAGGTTAGGCAAACGCCTAGTGAGTTCAAGAGTTTATAACATGATTTATATGATTTGTTGAATGAAAGTTTGTGACATCAATCATGATTTCCAAAAGAGTTTATGAAAGGATGTAAACGACTCATTTTCCAACGTACACAAAATCTATGAGAAAAGTTCCCAAAATGTACAAAGCGTTTTCCAAAATGAATTCCAATCCCAACTCACTCAAAACATGTTTTGACGTTAAATATCCCAAGTAATTATAAACGTAGATAAAACTCCAATATTCAAAACATCCAATAAGGATGAGGCATAGTACCCGCCAATAAACCATGAAAGACATTTCGTATAAATAAAACGCGTCACCGAAAATATAGATAAAAACATATACCCAAAAACAACACCTTTCGGTGACGGGGGAGACCCGATTCCATCGAAAGTGACGGGCACACAAAGTTAGGTCACTTATGATGTTACTAGATTACACCTCAAGACTCGGTCTTAGTTCCCATGCCATAAAGACATCACAACCTCAAACCTTTTCCATGCCTTTATTGCCTACTCCGTCGAGTTACACCTCAAGGACTTATGGGACCACATTGCCTATCCAGTCTAGACGAGTTACACCTCAAGGACTCCAATGTCCCCCATTGCCTACTCGCTAGTGGCCCCGAACGGCCTACCGCATAAAACCATGCGTTCCAATAGTCCACTCCTTGTGCACAAAGAGATAGACCATCAATTAAATACTGACTTACGTGCCTATGGATCCAATGCAACCCAGTCTACAATAACATGCCCATCCCGGAATGACTAAAGCACCCGAGCATGTAAATATCAATAATATGCAATAATATGCAATATGTTGCAATAAATGCAAACCATAAAATAAGACTCCACATTGAGCCACCGAAATCGGACAAAAATGTCCTCAAGACTTCCTCAAAGTCAAAACCGAGCAAATGCTCAAAACCCATTAGACCCATAAATAACGGTCCTCAAAATATAAATGCATTAAAACGTCGTTTAGGTAAACGTATACCATAAAATCTCATTAACCCAAAACTCGTCACAGATTAATATAATTGGGTTCCCAAAAATGGACTCATACTCTTAAAATTCTCAAAACGACTCATGACACAAAAATGTGCATTTTCCCAAATGGTTTATAAAATTAATTATACCCACATGATTAAACCATTAAATAAGCTCCATTTGAGCAATAAATAATTTAAGGACATAATTATGATTTATACTCATCAAAATATCCAAAATCCCCAAATATGGGTGTTTTACAAACTTTATAAAGTTAAACACTTCAAAAGAGTCAAACTTACCAAATAAGTCAACAATTGATAATTCTAAGTAAAACACACAAATACTTGGAAAATAACATTTTTGGCATGTACAAAGTTTTCGCAAATCAACTTGAACTCACCTTGCTAGATTTAGGCTAAATCTAGATTTTCCCTAAACGTAAGCTCCTTTGAAGAAACTTGAATCTTCAGGCCAAATCCTCCAAAACCTAGATCCACAAGTTTTCAACCATTAATATTTATCCCTAAACACTTAGAATTATTTCCCCAAACATATTACATCCAAAATCACCAATAAATCGAAACCCTAATTTCCAAAATGAAAAGAAGAGAAGGTTACCTCAACCACCATATGAATCCACCAACAAACACTTCTAGTGTTATCAAAGTGAGTCTTGAACTCCAAAAGATGAAAGGGTTTTGAAGATGGTTGGCTAAAACCCTAGAATCAAGAAATCTTCAAGATAAAGTAAAATGAGATGAAATGTCCCACTCCCAATGTCTCCAATCTTCTCCTAGATGCAAAAGATCTCAAGGGTTTCCAAGATTTGAGGCTTCAAGAGTGTAAAAACCCTAAAATACCAAAAGGGTTCGGTTTAGAGAGAAAGGGAAGGGTTTGGTTGAAGTTGGAAATGAAATAAAGACTGAAATCCCCATTTTAAACACCCCTGCACACGCGGGCGACCTTGCCCGACGATAGTGCCCATGGCATAGTCGTCGACACTATCGCGGCATACGTATCGCGACTCACGAGGGGAATGTTTTCCTTTACTAAATTTCCGGGTGTTACAATATATAATATAAAATATAAAATATTTTTATTTTTATTATATTTTATTTTAACAGAAAAAGACAAAAATACCATTCACTTAAAAAAAGTTTTTAACGGAGTTAACGACAAAGGACCACTTTCAAAGCGATTTTCAAAGACTAATGACTATACTTGCAGTTTTTGAAGTATAGGGATCACTTTCAAAGATTTTGGTAAACACCAAGGACGAAATTTGTAGTTTAGTCTTTAAACTAACATCATCTGAATCATTAAATTTATTTATAGTATCAACAAATTTATTTTCTATTCATTTGTCATTACAAGTATCCATCCGAACTAATCTCGTAAATGAAAACTCGTTTAAATATAAAACACCAAAAATTGTCCAAAAATAGAACAAAAGTAAAGGGAGGGTAGTTTTAGGCCCATAAATGTGATGAGTTATGAGACGCCACCAGCTACATGTATAGTATACTACACATATATAGATAGTCTTTTCTAGACCAACTAAATAATGTACTACTAGACCCTTTATTGCATTTAACACCACCACCATACCATACCTATGCATGTCTCTTTCTTTACATCATTTACAAATCAATCCAAAACTCCACATTTTGTTTTCTTTATATGTATGTATCTTTAATGTTTTATGTTAACCTTGCCAACTATTTGGATCATAAATATCACACGTTGTGATTTAGTTGTACATGTTTAAATTGGATTTAAAAGGGGCTCGGTTCAATTTGACATGACAACTGATAACTTGTATGCTTAGCTAATTGGGGTACAACATCAAACTGAAACGGATAATTGGCGTTTTGTCTTGTGGCTTTAAAGCAAAAAATCGGGTTAAGTTGTTTGTTTTGAATGTATATCACTCTGTCTCAAATGATAAAATCACAGGTAATAAGCAAGATTGTTGACGGGTGTGTAATATTTACCAATAAATAATGCGACGCAAACTTGGATTAAATAATTAAGATGAATATCGAAATGCGTAATAAACGATAAAAAAAAGCACAAGTAAATAATTCAAAGATCTACCATGGTTCCATCATTAAAAGATAATGTCCATCTACACACAAAAGAATGATATTGATTAACCAAAGAGAAACCGAAAACCAAAAGGCTAGAAATCACTTTATGATTCTAAAAACTCTAAAGAACTATTAAAACAATTATATCTTGATGTTTCTCTCTTAAAAAATGGTATGATATAATAAACCTAAAGTATCTCAATACAAATCGGATCCTAAAATCAAGGTTTTTCTAGTTTGTCGTACGGCCTAGCCGTGCACATATAGGAACACGACCGTACCGCTTTGTCAAAATGCTTTTGTTGCCTTCGTGAAAGTTTTTCAGACCTGAGGGCCGAAATTGCACTATGAAAACGTTCAAAAGATGTCTTTTACAGACATATGTGAGCTCTTGAAACTTTGTATCATAAAATTATAATTTGTTATTAGACTTAAATTTTCTTTCCAAAAACCGTTATAGTTTGCCAAATCATTATAAAAACATTCAAATTTTAGAATATGGTATTAAATTTGTTTTTAAAAATTGTTATAAAAAGTCATTTGAATTCATCAATTTTTTTTTTTTTTTTTCACGATAAGGGACGGATCTTCTTTGAGGAGTGGTTGCCCATACAATCACTAAAGTATTTTGTTGCAGTATAAAAAGAAATTACGATCTTTTATCAGGGTCGATCCTGAGATTTCTGATACCTTGTGCAGGAAGGCTAAAAAAATGTCTCGTGTCGACTTTTTAGCAAACGCAACATTAAAAGGCGTCTGGAACCTAGTTAAACCAGTCAGCTCACCTTCATGCTGATTTTTATTAAATATAATAAATAAGGACATTCCAATCTTTTGGAGGCCCTCTTTTTGGAGGATTCAAGTGATTAAGGTAATCTCTAGCTAAATTGTTTTTATCTTTCACTTTCTCTTCCATATTGAAGTGTTTTGGGTGATGTTGGTGGTAGTTGATTATGAGAATCTCCAAATCTCGTCACCTATGAAGTTAGGGTTTGGTATAGGTGGGTATTTTGGAACATATTTGGATGGATGATGATTTCTTATGGTTAAACTTGAGTATTGATGGTTGGAAATTCATAAATCTAGGTTTTTAGGAGTTTTGGCTTGAGGATACAAACTTCATCAATGGAGCTTACGTTGGAGAAATACTAGATTTAGCTAAATCTAGCAAGGTGAGTTCAAGTTACTTTGCGAAAACTTTGTACATGCCAAAATGAGTATTTTACAAATATTTGTGTGTTTTACTTGAAAATGTTTATGGTTGAGTTATTTGGATAGTTTAACTCTTTCGAAGTGTTTATCTTCATAAATGTTTAAAAACACCCATATTTGGGGCTTTTGGATAATTGGATGGTTAGAAACCATATTTTGTCTTTAAAAGATTAATTGCTCAAAATGAGGTTTATTTGATGGTTTAATCGTGATAGCGTATTTGATTTTAATAAACCATTTGGGAAATGCACTTTTAAGTGTTATGTGTCATTTTGAGAATTATAAGGGTGTGAGTCCTTTGGGAAAACCCTTTTTGCTTAACCGTGTCAGGTTTTGGGTTAATAACAGTTTTGTGGTACTTGTTTACCTAAATGATGTTTAGATGCATTTTATTGCACATGATTGATATTTACATGCTCGGGGTGGAGTATAGGATGTGTTATATGCTTAATTGCATTTCATTTGCATGATTTGATGTTGATAAATGATCATTAGATCTTTGAGCAGAGGGCTCGGTTTTGGACTCGATTGAGTCTTGATGGCATTCGCCCGGTTTTATTAAGCTCGACGTGGACTTGGGGTTTGCATTGCTTGAGTTGCATTATGTTTGAGATTTACATGAGTTTGAATGCATTAGTTATTCTTTTGAGGTCATGTATGAATTTTTAAGTTAAGTAAGCTTGTTTTGGATGGTGGGTTTTCCAAGGTAAAAACCTAGTATGGTTGAACTTGAGGGCTTGGACTAAAGACCTAGTATGGTTGATGTCTAAGAGGGGCTAAAGACCTAGTATGATTGATGCCGAAGACGGACTAAAGACCTAGTATGGTTGATGCCTGAGATGGACTAAAGACCTAGTATGGTTGATGTCTAAGATGGGCTAAAGATCTAGTATGATTGATGCCAAGGATTTACTAAAGACCTAGTATGGTTGATGTTATCCGTTTTCCACATCCAAGAAGCTTACTTACATTTATTTAATCGTGGTTTAATTTATGTGTTTGCCACATCTGATAAGATTGGGTCTCCCCCGTCACCGTAGGGTGTTGATTTTGGGTAATTTATCTATTCACATTGTTGAGGTTATATTACATGCATATGGATTGTTTTCCATGATTGATGGACGGATTTATGTTACATTCTTATTGGACGTTTTAACTGCTGGAGTTTTATTCTATGGTATTTGGATTTTAATACATTTTACGTTGCGTGAGTTTTGCTTCGTATTAAGTTTCCAACGAAAGAATATATTTAAATGAATGGTTTCCATGTTTTACTGGTTGAGTATGTATTGTCAACCGTATTTGAAGGTTTTGCCTAAAACTAGATTTATTCACGTATTTGAGTGGGTTGGGGTTCGTAACTCATTTTTGGAAAACGCTTTACACTTTTGGGGAAGATTCCCAGGGATTTGGGTGCGTTGGAAAATGAGTCATTTATGTCTATTTTGAGAACTCTTTGGAAAGGATAACCTTTGTCGCAAACTTTCATTAAAGATTTGTTGAATCATGACTAAACCACTAATCCCCGATTTATGTTTTTATACAGTCATGATAAAATGCTTGAACTCACTAGGCGTAAGCCTAACCCTTTTTATTTGTCGGCATTTGCAACAGGCTCAGGTTGGGGTAGCTCTAGCTACATTGTGAAGTGGCGAGTGATAGTAGAGTGCACGAGAGGTAACTTGAGTAGTGAAGTCTTCCGCACGTACTTGGAATTAGCAACTTGTGTTGTGTTAAGTAACACCCGTTTAAGTTATTCTATTTGGGAATTAATGTTTAAATTCCGAGGTATATTAAGGAGTGAATTGTAGAAATGATTTTATCTTGTTGGGTTATTTATTGAAATTTTTATTTAGTTGCTCGTTCCAAATTTGAGGGTGTTACAAGTTGGTATCAGAGCATAAGTTTGAGAGATTTAGGTGTTGATTTTAGATATCTAGACTCAAACTAGCGTTTGTTTAAGTAATGAGAGTGAAATTCACCTTTAGGCACTTTAAGATAGGATGTTTCGAGGTCAATGGATGTTGTTAGAAACGGGAATCACGTCGAGAATAGCAAGGATAATCATGTACGGTGCGTTCATAGTGACACCTGGCCAGTGTCATGGTGAACCTACTAGTACATGTGCATACTTGAATTACTTTCATGTGATGATCGTTGGGGTAGTAAAGGAGGTTCTAAGCTAGTAGTCGTTGGAATAGATGGACGATTCTAGTATTAGTCACTTGGAGTGACGATAAGCATGATGTTGCTTTAAGTAGACCGTTTCGGGTCAAGATCGATGGTTGGACTAGAACCATAGGCTTGTTGAGTCGACTTTGATTTGAGGAAAAACCGTAAGGTCAATTGATGTAATTCCCAACTTGCCTTAAGAGGTTTGAATATCCGGATGACAATAGTGGACCGGAGGATTATGGAGGGGTATGAGTTGAGATGTTGAATGCCGACCATGTCATGCACAAAGTTTGTTTTGAAAATGAATTACATTTACTATTTCTTGTGTTTCGAATCCATAAATGGATTGTGTTACAATTTTGAGAAATGTTTAGCACACACACAAGATTTCAAAATCATGATTTTGAACGTGCATGAAATCGTTTCATTTCGGGAGTTGCAAACTCCGCCGGAATTTGTTTTGCTTTATTTCATTGTTGTTCAACATTGTTTTGGATATAATGATAATCATATTTTAAGATGTTGGGCAAGTAACTACGGCTTGTGACTTTAACCTTGGATCTCCTCCACATATGTTAGAGTTGGGACGAAAAGTTATCTTCCATGATGTCTGTGTAAATTATTTTGGAGAATTTGTTTAATATGAGTTTGTTAAACAATGTTGTTTATATGGTATTATCCTAGAAGGGGATTTTGGGATTTTGGCGTCTCATTTATGATTTAGCTTATAGCAATTTGGCTTTGAAAGCATAATGTTTAGTATCGTTTTATTGACTTGGAGTCATTGAGTCCATTGAGGTTCATGGAGTTTTTTTTTACGACATGTTGAGTCGTGTGAGTAGAATTTCACAAGGTGCATGCTTTAATTACTTACGTGAAAGGTTTATAAATTATGTGGGTATTCTGTCCCACTCGAGTTTTATTAAGAAAGGTTAATTTTATGCCGTAAGGCGACTAAAAAGAGATAAGTTTGGAACTCTAGTGTCGTGTAACTTTTCTTTCAAAAGTTTGTGTTATTAAGTATTTCGTGCAACTAGTTCAGTGTATGGATTGATTTATACGTGTGCTTAAGTGATGCATTAAAGAACATTTTGGCGACATTTCGTAATGACTTGCTTGGTGCGCTTTCGGTCAGTTAAATGTTTTATTTCCATTTTATGTAAATGCGCTATATCGACTTAGGGGTATGCATAGCTTGGTAACCATTGTTTCTTGACATTTTGTTAAGCGAATCATGAGCGAAATTATCTGTTAACTCATTGTATAGATGATGACCATTTGGGCAAAGAGTGTTTTGGCGTTGTGGAAATCATGCATAGTTCGCAATATTTACGTTTTGAAAATACAAATGTGAGAGTCGTTGACATTTGGTCAATTTTGATTTGCCAATCATCTTGGAAAATTTGAAAACCTTCTTGGTTTGGAGAAAATGTGTATCTTAAGTATTTTTGACAAATATATTTTAAGCATTTACGTTTTGACGTTTTATGTTCCAAGTACGAAACTTTGAGGAAAATGCTTCGTGATGAAGATTTTAGAAAATGGTTGAATAAAACTATGGTGCGTGTGGTTTCTTGTGTTTTGAACATTGGCACGCACCGTTGGTGCAATTAAAGATTTGAAATCGGTAGGAATCTTTTGGGGTGTCTACCTTTTATTAACACTTACTTCCTCCTATGCTTTGGGAAACGCACTGTTGTGTACAAGTTTTGGTCAGAAACGTTTTACTCAAATGTTGTTTTAGGACCGAATGGGAATTTTGAGAAATTGATTTAAAGAATTCCATCTTTTGGAATTTGGTCGCGAATCATTTGATGCATGATTAGTTGGTTTCAAGAAAATTACTATTGGAGGTGTTACAAGCTTGCGTGCCTACCCCCAATTTGATGTTTTATGTTGTTTTAGTCGATATTCTCAAATAATGGGAATGGATCGATTTTGTATTTAAATTTAGAATTTATACAAGTCGTTTTGTGTTTTGACTGAGGTGTAATTATAAATCGATTCCTTGTTTTGTACAATGAAGTGACGCACGCAAATTTTGGTTAGCAAACTTTGTTTCATGCCATATTATGGTTAACAAGGGAATTTTGGAGTCAAATGCCGTTTGGGTTTCTTTTGAAATACGTGCACACCTTGTGTTGCTCTCCGTTTAAAGTCGAGCAGTCACCTTACATGCATGACACGAGTCAATCCATACTAGAACCGTGGCGGTTCATTTTAAAGAAGTCGTTTATTACGTTTTTGCATATTGTGAGTAAACTGAACTGCAATTAAATGGTTTTCAACATGATTTCTTATGTGGGACGAGCGTGTCCGTTTTGCGTAACTACCGATTTGAGAATAGTAGTTTTCTATGCGTATGATTTATTTGATATGAAAATTCTTGCGTTGAGATTTCTGTGAAAAGTTTTGTTGATTTGTATATTTGTTAAAAATATTCGCTTGAAAACCTTGAACTCATTAGGACCTTGGGAAAAGTTGAGCAACCCGATTGAAAGTAAGTGTGTAGAACCTCGACTGTGAAGAGTTGGGTGTTCGGGCACGTAGTGCGATTATAGGCCGGATGATATTGATAGTGAAGTCAATAATTTTATGGTAATTGGAGGGTTAGAAGTGCAGTGACGCATTTCAAGGTTGGTATGGCCGTTATGTTGACAACCTTGGTTTTGTGAAATACTCGGTAAACGGAACTCATGTGTGGGGTCCTATTAGAGTTTAAAGCTTGGTGGTATAACTCGGTATCAACCTTTGTGGGTTTGAGGCCGGAAACCGTTAGTATAATCGGGGAATTGTAGGCTAAAATTTAAAAGAATGATGGTGATGGTGGTAGTAACCGTAAGATGCTCGATTGTGAGGAATGATTTTGGTAGAATAACCTTCGTGCGTGGGTGATGAACCTGTCGGTTGATAATTCATGTGAGACGAATTTTGGAGTCTATTAGAACCCGTTGGAGTTAATCGACGGTTAATAGTAGGAATTGTCGGAGTTGATGATTCTGTTGGGTTCGTTAGTGAACAAACCGTGAAGTGATTTAGAGTTTAAACTAAAATTGAGGAAGATGGAACACTTTAAGGTTGGGAGACAACCGAAGTCGTTTAACGAGGAGTTATTCCAGTGGTTAGAGTGTTCTTCCGGACATAAGTAACGTGTACTTTAAGGGGTTTCGTTGGTAAGAAATTGGTTCGAGGAACTGTCTTTATGGCTGTGTGGGAAATTTAGATTCCGGTTAGGAATTGAGGATTTGTGGTCGACATTGAGTCGATTAGCTTTGGGTTGTAAAGGATATAGATTTCGAGGACGAAATCGTTCTAAGGTTGGGAGGATTGTAACACCCGTAATTTCGGTAAGTAAATATCACCCAAATGTTTTGCATCTTGAAAATGGTGGGATTTATGTTTGGAATACATTACGTAAAGTCTCTAAGAGTATCGGGAGTTTTGGCGTCGAAAAAGACGAGTTTCGGGGTTCGGTACGACTTGTGCGACTATGACCATGTCATTGTCGCGGTGGAGGTCGATCTGAGCATTTCAAACAGAAACTGGTACATGGGTCGCGACAATGTCCTGGGCATAGTCGCGGTGTCAATGTCGCGTCGGGGTGCTGGGTTGCTGTTTCAGATCGGGTTTTAAAGGGGTTCAGCTGGCTTCTCTCTCATTTACATCCAAGATCGATTTCTCTCTTTCTCCAAGCGATTTTCCTCCCCCTCTCACCCAAATCGATTTCCTTTCCCCAAATCTACCACAAATCCTTCCCTCTCTTCTTCATCTTCTTCACTTAAACCAACCCATTTCCACCATTGTTGAGCACTTGGAAGCTTGAAGCTTTTGGGAGTCTAGGAGCTCTCTTTTTGGAGGATTCAAGTGATTAAGGTAATCTCTAGCTAAATTGTTGTTATCTTTCACTTTCTCTTTCATATTGAAGTGTTTTGGGTGATGTTGGTGGTAGTTGATTATGAGAATCTCCAAATCTCGTCACCTATGAAGTTAGGGTTTGGTATAGGTGGGTATTTTGGTACATATTTGGATGGATGATGATTTCTTATGGTTAAACTTGAGTATTGATGGTTGGAAATTCATAAATCTAGGTTTTTAGGAGTTTTGGCTTGAGGATACAAACTTCATCAATGGAGCTTACGTTGGAGAAATACTAGATTTAGCTAAATCTAGCAAGGTGAGTTCAAGTTACTTTGCGAAAACTTTGTACATGCCAAAATGAGTATTTTACAAATATTTGTGTGTTTTACTTGAAAATGTTTATGGTTGAGTTATTTGGATAGTTTAACTCTTTCGAAGTGTTTATCTTCATAAATGTTTAAAAACACCCATATTTGGGGCTTTTGGATAATTGGATGGTTAGAAACCATATTTTGTCTTTAAAAGATTAATTGCTCAAAATGAGGTTTATTTGATGGTTTAATCATGATAGCGTATTTGATTTTAATAAACCATTTGGGAAAAGCACTTTTAAGTGTTATGTGTCATTTTGAGAATTATAAGGGTGTGAGTCCTTTGGGAAAACCCTTTTTGCTTAACCGTGTCAGGTTTTGGGTTAATAACAGTTTTGTGGTACTTGTTTACCTAAATGATGTTTAGATGCATTTTATTGCACATGATTGATATTTACATGCTCGGGGTAGAGTCTAGGATGTGTTATATGCTTAATTGCATTTCATTTGCATGATTTGATGTTGATAAATGATCATTAGATCTTTGAGCAGAGGGCTCGGTTTTAGACTCGATTGAGTCTTGATGGCATTCGCCCGGTTTTATTAAGCTCGACGTGGACTTGGGGTTTGCATTGCATGAGTTGCATTATGTTTGAGATTTACATGAGTTTGAATGCATTAGTTATTCTTTTGAGGTCATGTATGAATTTTTAAGTTAAGTAAGCTTGTTTTGGATGGTGGGTTTTCCAAGGTAAAGACCTAGTATGGTTGAACTTGAGGGCTTGGACTAAAGACCTAGTATGGTTGATGTCTAAGAGGGGCTAAAGACCTAGTATGATTGATGCCGAAGACGGACTAAAGACCTAGTATGGTTGATGTCTAAGATGGGCTAAAGATCTAGTATGATTGATGCCAAGGATTTACTAAAGACCTAGTATGGTTGATGTCATCCGTTTTCCACATCCAAGAAGCTTACTTACATTTATTTAATCGTGGTTTAATTTATGTGTTTGCCACATCTGATGAGATCGGGTCTCCCCCGTCACCGAAGGGTGTTGATTTTAGGTAATTTATCTATTCACATTGTTGAGGTTATATTACATGCATATGGATTGTTTTCCATGATTGATGGACGGATTTATGTTACATTTTTATTGGACGTTTTAACTGCTGGAGTTTTATTCTATGGTATTTGGATTTTAATACATTTTACGTTGCGTGAGTTTTGCTTCGTATTAAGTTTCCAACGAAAGAATATATTTAAATGGATGGTTTCCATGTTTTACGGGTTGAGTATGTATTGTCAACCGTATTTGAAGGTTTTGCCTAAAACTAGATTTATTCACGTATTTGAGTGGGTTGGGGTTCGTAACTCATTTTTGGAAAACGCTTTACACTTTTGGGGAAGATTCCCAGGGATTTAGGTGCGTTGGAAAATGAGTCATTTATGTCTATTTTGATAACTCTTTGGAAAGGATAACCTTTGTCGCAAACTTTCATCAAAGATTTGTTGAATCATGACTAAACCACTAATCCCTGATTTATGTTTTTATACAGTCATGATAAAATGCTTGAACTCACTAGGCGTAAGCCTAACCCTTTTTATTTGTCGGCATGTGCAACATGCTCAGGTTGGGGTAGCTCTAGCTACATTGTGAAGTGGCGAGTGATAGTAGAGTGCACGAGAGGTAACTTGAGTAGTGAAGTCTTTCGCACGTACTTGGAATTAGCAACTTGTGTTGTGTTAAGTAACACCCATTTAAGTTATTCTATTTGGGAATTAATGTTTAAATTCCGAGGTATATTAAGGAGTGAATTGTAGAAACGATTTTATCTTGTTGGGTTATTTATTGAAATTTTTATTTAGTTGCTCGTTCCAAATTTGAGGGTGTTACATTATCTACCTTCACTGCAAATTAATCAAATTTGAAAACTACAATGATGTATTAACAAATTTTAAGATGCATCGGTTAAATCAAAAATTAAAATTAAAATATATTGTTAGTTTTGTAATTTCTTTATTCATAAAGTAAACCTATTGCTAACAATAATTAAGGTTATAAATAATGTGAGATGTGGCTGGCGTGGTGTGATGATGAGGTTAAGCTTCAAGCTTATAAGTTAGGGTAAAGTCATGACGTTTTTCAAGGCATGCTCTAAGGCGACATATGCATACATATATGTGTGTGTATATATACACACTTGTGTGTTAGTGTTTTGAATATCCGTATAACAATTTAATTGATATAAAATTTTATAAAACTAAAAAGGAAAGAAAAACAGTTATATCAAATATAACAAGCTTACAAGAAAATGATATCAATAGTTTAAAATTAGGATTAATTATTTTGAGTCTCTACTCACTAATACATTCAATTCTCAAACAATTCATGTTCGAGACCCTATGTACACGAATGAGAGTAAAGGTTTACATATTTAGTGGTTTAGTTTGTTTCCTTTTAGTGTTTATTTAATTCGAAGGTCGTACATTATTATCATTTATCATCCAAGTTATCTGTTTAAAAAAACTCTCATGACTTGCAAAATAATGCGGCGTAGCGTGTCATAACAGGTCATGCATAACACATTACAATAGAAGTCAAACTTTAAACGGGAGTCATAGGGGTTAACGTAGCGATGAAACCAAATTTTGGTACCATAACGAAACCATAACAAGTTATTTAGAACTAGAGATGGCCGAATGGGCCCGGTCCCGGTCCGGCCCGATAGGGGCCTAAAGCCCAACCCGGAGAAAGCCCGATCCGGTCCGACCCACACCAAGCCCGGTCCCAAGCCCAACAGGCCGTATCAGGCCGAGAGTTTAAGATTTTTCCTGACCCGGTTTTGGCCCGACCCGATTTCCTTCAACAAACTAGCCGTTTTTAACGGGATTGTGTGATTTGTTGACCGTTTTTTTTGTTTCCTCAACACTATAAATAGGATAGTTAGTGTATGATGTTAGATACCAAGTTACAAAACGCAAAAAAAACAATTCTCGCTCACAATTGAAATGACTGGAACTCTTCAATACTATCCACCATGGCCTGGTCTGGTCTGGTTCAGCCTATGGCCCTGCCCGACCCGTACATTTGGCCACCTCTATTTAGAACCATAACAATAATAAAAACAGTAAACTTAACATAATTTTTGTATATAATAAAAATGTAATATAATGTGAATCCCCTTAATTTCAAAAATTATTTATTAGAGTGAATTGTGGATTCGGTCCCTATGGTTTTGTGTTTTCTTTGACTATGGTCCTCATTCTATGTTTATTATGGATATGGTCCTTGAGGTATGTAATATATTGTGGCTAAGGTCCCTCAACACTAACACCGTTAAGTTTGAAATGTTTAAACTTTACTTTTGGTCCCTATGGTTTATTGAAATCTTTGAAAGTGGTCCATGTGGTTTATTATTATTTTTACATTTTTCTTTAAAAACTAATATAAATATAAATATTATTAAAAAGTTAAAAATATATTACTTAATTTATATTTATATATATTTATTTATTAAAAATTTGTAATTTTAATAATATTTTAATATATATAACTAATATTTATTTTTCTTGATCGATCTCGTTAATATTTTCATATTTAAAATATATAAATAAAATATATTCATTATAATTTTATAATTAATAAATATAATGTTTAAATTTAATATCTCATGTTTAAATTTAATGTTTAAAATTTAAATTTTAACATGAAACATTAAATTTAAATATTATATAACTTTAAAAAGTATATATTATATATATATATATATATTCCTTTAATATGAAAGTGTTGATGAGGTAGATCAAGAAAATATAATACTAATTATATATAAGAAAATATTATTAAAAATTTATAATATTTTTAATGTACATATATATATATATATATATGAATATATATATATATATGAATTAGATAATATATTTTTATTTTTTAATAATATTTATATTTATATATATAATATAAAATATATAATTATATTTTATTAAAATATATAAATCAGTTTTTATATTTTTAATATATATAGATATTAATAATATATATATAATTATATTTTTATTAGTTTTTAAAGGAAAAATGTAAGAACAATAATATACCAAAGGGACCACTTTCAAAGATTTCTATTAACCATAGGGACCAAAATTAAAGTTTAAACCTTTCAAACTTAACGGTGTTAGTGTTGAGGGACCCTAGCCACAATATATTGCATACCATAGGGACCATATCCATAATAAACATAGAATGAGGATCATAGTCAAAGAAAACACAAAACCACATGGACCAAATCCACAATTCACTCTATTTATTATAGAGTAAACTACAATTTTGGTCCCTGGTGTAGACCAAAATCACCGAAAGTGGTCCCTAAACTTCAATAAGTGCAAGAATAGTCCCTGTTGTACACCATTTTGCTATGAAAATGGTCTCTGCTCACTAACTCCGTTAAAAACCCTAGTTAAGTCGGGGGTAAAATGGTCTTTTTACTTTTTTATTTATTTTTCTATTAAAATAAATAAATAATTTATTTATTTTAATAGAAAAATAATTAAAAAAGTAAAAAGACCATTTTACCCCTGACTTAACTGGGTTTTTTAACGGAGTTAGTGAGCAGGGACCATTTTCATAGCAAAATGGTGTACATCAGGGACTATTCTTGCACTTATTGAAGTTTAGGGACCACTTTCGGTGATTTTGGTCTACATCAGGGACCAAAATTGTAGTTTACTCTTTATTATATACAAAATAATTAATTTAAGGATAAATAAATACTAATATAATGATTGCTATACGTTTATTCTTTTATTTGCTGAAAATGACTTCACAGTCCACACCCCATGACGATTCATTCAATTCCTTATCTCTTATTTTTATTTCTAATTCTAATAAACCAACTCAAACTTAAAATAATGAAGAGAAAAGTAAATTACTATTTTGATCCATATAGTTGTCATCTATTATTAAGAATAGTCCATTTTTTAAACTAATTACAAATTTAGTCATTGTAGTTATCATTCTATTTCAATTTTGGTCCTTCTCGAACCTTCCGTCCAAACTCCATTGTAACATCCCAAAAATACAACAAGACAAACATGGCAATAACTCATAAACATTATAAAACTGGGTTCCAAAATTTCATTTCATCAATCTCGAACTAAGGTTGGCGGAAACAACCTATACACAACTGAGAATAATCTAGCTTCTACAAGTGGCACATGCACAGTCTCTAGCTGCATCTGTACTCTATCTTGCTCTTGCTCACTTAACTGAGCCTTCTACTATATGCTTACCTGAAAAGGTTTTAGTTTGAAAAGCGAGGGTTAAACCGCGAGGTCTAGTGAGTTCCCTCCATAAACAGTGTACATCAATGTTATAAAAATCATTTTATAAACTCTTAACATTATCCACATAAACATCAAACATGGTACTGCACAGTGTTAAGGATCACATCGTTAACCGCGATCGGGGCCCCAGCAGACTCCCCTCTCGCCTCATATCGGGGCCCAAGCAGACTCCCCTCTATCCAAGTAGGAAGGAAACGAATTCCCTCCTACAAGCTTATCACATATCCGAGTAGGAAGGAAATGAATTCCCTCCTACAAGCTTCTCATAACAGCCCAAGGGATCATCGGATCCCGAGGTCTCAGATCCCACTGTGCAGACCGACTTCACATAGCATACACATAGCATAACGTAAATCACAAGCGTGATATCTTTGCACATCATTTCATATTACTAAAAGTCGTCTTTCAAAATAAAACGTACATTTCATGGAGAACTTGCGTAACAGTTGTAAACAGTTCATGCTCGTAAACGGACCATAATCAGAAAAACGTTTAACTTTCATTTAAGTAAAATCATGTAAAATAACATGGCATTTCCATACAATCGCTTTCTTTGGAAAACACGTAAAATCACGTATTTTAGTTAGAAAAACTCACCTGGCTTGCTCGCTCCAAAGCTTCTCACTTACTCTTCCGATCTCTAGGTGGAACACCTATTATATAGAAAACGTATGTCATAACTTTTTCATTGGTCACTCGAGCTTGCTCCCGAACTTAACCCAAATTTCCTAATTCGATAAAATTACACTTCTAGTCCCGAATTTTAATTATTGGACTCGGCTACCGGCTCAAGACATAATTATCGAACTACGGCCTAATTTTAAATAAACTTTAGATCACTAAAACCATTAAGCCCAAAAAGAATTCTAGGTCCACATTATATAACCCAAATTTAATTGAGTCTACGGTCCAATCATGAACTCTTTGTGTGTCTACGGCCCACCAAGCACACACACACAATCCAACTTTTACTTACTTGAGGTCACGTGGCTTGTCTAAGTTGGATTGAGATTTAGGGGGTGTTTGAGAGTGCTTATATTTTTAACTTATGCTTATTTGCTTATGTGGTGAGGAAAACAGTTTTTAAAAAGTATTTGTAAAAAATTGAGGGTAAAAAGGTAATTTGGATAGATAAGGAAATAAGGAGAAGTAAATAAGTAGATATGGAATGACTTATCAAAAACAACTTATTTGTGGTGAGGAGAAGCAAATAAGCACTTTTGATTTTTTCTATCCAAACACTCCAAATAGCTTATTTGCGGTGGGAAGAAGCTATAAGCAAATAAGTCAAAAATATAAGCACTCCCAAACACCCTAAAAGAGGCTCACGTGATCAACCATTCCGAATCGGTAGCAAACTTGAATTCCGCAAGTGGTCAGGCCCAAACATCGAGAAATAAGAGAAATGGGGTACCAGATCCTATATGGAAATTCTAACTTCCGGATCCAAATTAACAATAGTTCCGTAACCCATTAAACATATATTCCGGAACAGGAGTCCATTCCGGATCGTTAAATTAATAAACCAGTTCCGGACTTCCGGTATTTAAAATAAGATCCGGTACATACCGGTTCCGGTAACCACCAGTCCCGGTATTCGGCGATTACGAACATAACTCGATTTCCTTATTTTAAACTTACACCAATCGATTCCCCAAGGTATTTGCTTTCACTAAAAAGATGTGTTACTCTCTAATCTCATGCGTTCACTTACAAAGCTCTTTTATCCAATTAACAATCCGATTTTAGCGATTAAAACCTCTGGGATGTTCTTGCCCCATTATTTCACAGCTTAAACAATGAGATATCAAGGAACTTAATTACTTAGCTATCTATTGCAGGAATTAACATAGGGAAGGATTGATTACTCACCAAAATCAAACGAGCTTCTCCTCACGATTTATGCCAAACTGATTTCTTCTCTATTCTTTGCTCTTCTTCTCAGCCGCCACAGCACACAAGAATGCTCTGAATAAATGGAAAACCTAGGGGATTGAGTCCCTTTTATATTTTTCAAAAATTGCAAATGAGTCCCTTATCACAACTTTCATTCTTTTCACTTTAACCACCAAACTTTCACACTTGCTAGAAACCGGGTTGGTACATCCATGGTAGATGGTAACAACAACAAAGGGCAAAAATGTCTTAGCCCTTTTTCATTTAAATAACCTAATACCTAATCACCCTCTTATTTTTCATCTGTCCCAAAAGCACAGGACGAAACCAATTTCACCTACGACCCTTTCTCTTCTCTGCCGAGTTTTTTTACCGCAAACCCTAAATTCTAAAGTTTGGCAACAGGTGAAATCACAAACTAATACCTTTTCCCTTTTTTTTGTTTATTGAAGGAAAAGCAATTTTCGGTTTCACAATTTTAGTTTGTACGTTACATTTTTCAAAGTTCACATGATTCATAGTTTTAACTCTATGGTATTGAAAAGCAAGAAAAAGTTTCACAATATATGTAATTATTAATCGATAAAAATAAAATATATAAAACTAGGTTTACTTGCTACATTACTTGTTTACCAAGACTCCATAGAGACGGTTGAGACCAACTCGTGAACAATGACCTCGCAGAGAGACAATAGAAAAACAGGGGCTAGAAACGAACATAAACAAGGTTGGAATGAGGCAGGAGCAGGAACGAGGCTGAAAAGTGGCTGAAATAGGGGATAGATTCAATAAGGACAACAGCTGAAATAGAATTGCAACCACAATGTTTAAAACTGAAAATAGTTGAATGAGAAGCTACTTTTGATAATGGATGATAACCACATAGACCAAAATTGTAATTTACTTTAAAAATTGAATCGCTTTTTTCATTACATTTAAACTTTTGTAGCAAACCGGCAACTAAAAGACAAATATATTGAAATAAATGGTTTTAATGATCGTACATAAAAATGAATATGGAAAACAATTCAACATTATCTATCATAAAAATTAAAGTTCTTTAAAAAAAGAAAAAATAAAGGCATTATAACATATCTTTAAAAACCTCATGACAAACTAGCTTATAAGTTAATCGTTATTGTTAGTGGATAGTTGATAAACAAATAGATAACATGACTAGAACATATAAACTTGATCTAAATGAACATGTTAAAAAGTTGGTCAATTTTTTTTAAAAATTTCATATTATATATACGGTTCGGTTTTGGTGAGAATGAAAGTTATGATAATGAGGTAAGAAGGAATCTCCACCATGAATGCACAATAAGATGAGATGCACTGAGATGCATCAAATCAATCCTCCTTATCAAGCACGATTCATGAAATGAGTTTAAGATTAAAAGGACCGAAGGTCTAGATATTTTTTTTACCTTCTCACTTCTCTCTCTCTCTCTCTCTCTCTCTCTCTCTGTGTGTGTGTGTGTGTGTATGTGTGTATATGCATATATATAACAATTTATTAACAATATAATATGTTAGTTAATACAAACAGATTGTAAAGAAAAATAAATAATATAATATATATTTTTTGGAAGGGTGACCTAAACTATGCCTAGACTAATCTTTTGACAAATTATGACTGTAAGATATCAACCTTGATTAAACCCCAGTGACCACAATTGTTGTGTACGACTTGATTAGAAACCTGGACATATATGATATTCCACCACATCCCCAGGGCCTTAACCAGTACGCCACAACCTTTGTGTTATAATATAATATTTTAATAAATACTAGAATATCAATTTAAATATATATACATATATATACACACATATTACAAACTTCTAACTTGTATAACCAAATATAAATTAAAAAAAAACTACATTAAATAATGATTAATATTATATAAAATACCAATAAAATAAATTTGATCAATCTTACACATCTTAACTAAATAATAACTCTTTAAAATAATTGATAGTTAAACGAAATATTTTGTTATATTCATTTATCAAAGTTTTACTATATATAAAAAATATTACTTATAATTCTTATATAAATTACATTATTATCAACTTTCCCATCCTAAGTGTGTATGTGTGACTATGAGGAATTGTGGATACACATTATTTTTCCAATTGTCGATTTATAGTTGCATAGCAAACAAAGTATTATATTTATATCAAAGGGTCTTTGGCCTAGCGGTTTGATTTATAGTTGCATTGCAAACAAAGTATTATATTTATACGTTTTATTTATTTAATTTTAAATAATATAATTGATATGAATATGAAACCGATTATATAATTGGAAGACATTTTTTATTTATGGTTTTTAGATGTTTAAATAAAGCTTACAAAATAGTTTCGTGATCTCCTTCATTTTCCCTATAATTCCCTATGATTACTAGTTTTTTTCTAGAGTAAACTTCACTTTTGGTCCCTACGGTTTATTGTTTATAACACATTTGGTCCCTACAATTTAAAAAATACACTTTAGCCACTGCAATTAGCCATTTGGTCCGGATTTGGTCCCTCTGACCAACGTCCGTCCATTGAGTGCCGTTAGGGGCAACCACGTGACTTCCACACGAGGGCAAAAAAGTCATTTTATCTTTAAACCCCTTTACCCCTTTATTTAATAAGGTTCTTTCCCACTCTACTTTTTTTCCACCAAATCCAAACCGACCTTTGCTCTCTCTCAATCAATACCTCTGCTTTATTCTCAATCAATAATGGTGATCTGCGTGTGTGGCTACCCTGCTAACTTGCGAACCTCGTGGACAAACAACCCTGGACGCAGGTTCTAGTGTTGTTCAAACCCAGTAAGTGGTATGCTCTCAAACCTTTTCAAAAACCCTAAATTTTTCCTAAAAATTTCTGCATTTTTTGTTTGACAGACTACAAATTGTGGGTTTGTAAGATGGCTTGACAGACCAATGTGTCCACGTGCCATGCAAGTGATTCCTGGGTTGATAAGGAGCAAAAACATTGTTGATCAACAGTTGCATGAGAAGACAATTGAAGCAAGAAATTGGAAACTTTTGTTGATTATCAGTTGGGTTTTGTTTGTCTATATTTATTTCTGTTAGAACATGGATGTTGTTTAGGTACTTATTCTAGTTTAGTTGTTTGTGGTGGTTTTTGTAATGGCAACCTGTAATGGCTTTTGTAATGGTTTTTGTGGTTTTTGTAATGACCAATCTATGTTAATGGAAATGGTTGCAATTGCTAATGGAAATTGTTTCACTTTTGATAAATTGTTGCAAGTTGTACATAATCAACAACATAAAACTCATGTTTAAAACAGGGGAATTGAAGATCAAAAAACATCAATAACCAACATTTGCCCAAAACAGGGGAATTGAAGATCAAAAATCATCAATAACCAACATTTGCCCAAAACAGTGGAATTGAAGATCAAAAATAGTGGAATTAAACATCCTATTTGATCAACCAAAACAAAAGATAAGTTACCATAATTGTTCTACATAATTGATAAGTTACCATAATTGTTCTGAAAACCAAAACATACCAAAACATCCTATTTGATCAACCAAAACATCCTATTTGATCAACCAAAACAAAAGATACCAAATCATCCTATTTGATCAAACCAAACAACCTCATGATGCCCTATCTTCTTGCCCTTTGCAGGTCCTGGAATTGTGACCTTTCTTGAAGCACTTCTTACATGTAACTGTCTTCCCCCTCCTAACAAGCTTTGCACCTTTCACAATGGGCTGACTCAACTCTTCTACAGTCTTTCTTCTTTTCTTTTTGGGCCTCCCAATAGGAGTATGATGCTTTGGTGCAGTGAGAGTGATATTGCAATATGATTTAGGCCAATGCTCTCTACCACTTATTGGTTCAATGTTGAATGCATAAACATATTTCCAAGTATTGAAGTTGTAACTAGGATGCACCCATTTCTCTGGTATCTCAACATCCTCTCCATTTGCTTGCATAAACCATATACAAGCCACAACATGCTTACAGGGTATGCATGTTAGTTCCCATTTCCTGCAAGTGCAAACCTTCTCAGTAGGATCTACAACACATTGTTCCATCCAGGGGCCAGTAACCTGATACTTCTGCCCCCACTCCATAGCACAGTGTATTGTGAAGCTTGTGTCTTGATTTCATTCATGAGCCTTGTTGCCGTGGGAGTAAGGAATCATTTTGACCTGTCAATCAGCTTCCTTACATTGACAATCCTTTTCATCAA
Organism: Saussurea involucrata; assembly: GCA_033807775.1. Taxonomy (NCBI): domain Eukaryota; kingdom Viridiplantae; phylum Streptophyta; class Magnoliopsida; order Asterales; family Asteraceae; genus Saussurea; species Saussurea involucrata. Next base: position 26,018,522 of record CM066314.1, read on the forward strand.
GTACTCCCTAATATACTCTAGGGCCATGATTATAGGCTTTTCTCTCCCATCAAAGGGTTGTCTATTAAAAACCTCACACATGTTGTTCAGTACAACATCACAATGAGCTCTACATGTGCATATCATAATTGGGTATTAATTTACAAGAACAAACTTAAAGGTGTTACTAGCTTAAGTTTAAAGGTTCTGTACCTGTAAAATGAGATCTGCTCCAGCTCTGTGGTGGAATATCTTTCAAGTAATCATGTGCAACTTTGTTCAGTTTTTTCAGGTCTTCCATACATCTCCCAAATTGGTTAACAGTAGTTGCAGTAGCACACTTCCACAACAGATCCTTATATTCCTTGCCTTTCCAGGTTTTCTTCATGTTCTCATGTAAGTGCCTCAAGCAAAACCTATGCTCTGCACTTAGAAAGATCCTTGCTAATGCTGGTATAATACCCTGTAAAAGCATATGTTAATTGGTATACAAAAACAGATTGAACAAACAAACTACATAAACATAATACAATTTACCTTATGTCTGTCACTAATGAATGTGAAGTTAGAGTTTCTATCCAACTCTAGATCATCTCCCAAATATTCTAAAAACCAAGACCAGGAATCTGTGTTTTCAGCCTCTACAATGACATAAGCTAGTGGATAAGTCCCATGGTTTGGATCAACTCCTACAGCAGTTAAGATCTGACCAGGAAAGGGACCTTTCATGAAAGCCCCATCTAGTCCCAACAACTCCCTGTCACAGGCTTTGAATCCTTTCTTTAGGGCACCAAGATAGACATAAATCCTCTTAAATTGCCTAGTGCTTGAGTATTCCATGTTTGGTTCACTTTCAACCTCCAGCTTCACTGTTGTCCCTGGATTTGTCTTCTGTAGTTCCATGATGTAGTCTCTCAACAAACTGTATTGTGCACTGTAAGTCCTCTGCATTTTATCCAAAGCTTTTCCTTTTGCCCTAAATACCTTCTGCCTTGAAAATTGCAATTGAAGCTTGGATTGCAGTTGGTCTTTTAGGGCTGCAATAGGAATAGTTGGGTTAGGGAGGATTGTTCCCTCTATTTGTAATGAGAGAAAGGATGATGTGCATTGTCTAACTTTTCTGCATTGAATACATTTATGCACATCATTGTAGGGTTTTACTACCCATGTTTTGTCTTCATCACTGGTAGAGATGTGCAATACCCAAGGGTAGGTGGGCCCATCAATTTTTGACTGTGTTGACTCTGTATTGCTACTCCCACCCATTTCTTCATTGCATACTGGAACCTTACCCCTGCACACAACCCTTACCCTTATACTGTCATTCTTCAGTATTGAAAGATCTTTCCTTGTTTCAATGGAATGTTTGGCAATCCTCCCTTTAATCCCCTTTTTATTGCCAAAACATTCCCCAACATAAAAGTTTACATTCCCTCCATCATTTGCATGCTCTTTTCTTAGTTTTCTAAGCTTTTGCTTTCTGTCTGGATCATCTAACTCATCTGTACTATAAAATGCACCAGCTTCAACTTAAAGTGGATCATCTTCTTCCAACTTCTGATCCTCAACTAATTCCTTCTTATTACGCAACCATTCAACATACCAATCTATGATGGAACTAAAGTTCTTCATGTCTACACCAACTTCTGCCATTTCATCCTCCATGTAATTTGAGTCTTTACTGTCATCTTCTTGCACAGATTGTTCTTGCATACTTTGTTCTTGGACAGATTGTTCTTGGACAAATTGTTCTTGGACACTTTGTTCTTGGACAGCTTGTTCTTGGACAGATTGTTCTTGGACACTTTGTTCTTGGACAGCTTGTTCTTGGACACTTTGTTCTTGGACAGATTGTTCTTGGACAACTTGTTCTTGGACATATTGTTCTTGGACACTTTGTTCTTGGACACATGGTTCTTGAACACTTTGTTCTTGGACAGTTTGTTCTTGGACACATGGTTCGTGAACACATGGTTTCTCAATACCATGTTGTTCCCAGAAAGGATCAAACTCAAAAGAATGTTGATCAATATCTTCTGGAAATCCACTTTCAAGTACTGACTCAACTACTGGCGTGTATTCCTCTGTTTCCTTCTCCTCCAACAGTAACCTCTTTTTGCATGAGGTACTTCCCTTTTTTTGGGTTGTATAGGAGGATTATTGATAACTCTCATTTTTGAGAGTTTATTATTTCCCTTTTCTAGGATTTTAGATCATTTTTAAACCCACTTTGCTTCTTTCCCATTTATTTGGTCTAAATGTGATAAAGAGATGATGAAGTTTCAAAAGTTTATTTTCTTGGAAAAACTGCACTTTCGGCTATGGGCACAGGGCTCCTCACTGTGAGCACGGACAGATCTCCCCTTTAACCATCGGGCAATGCTAATTTCTGGATAAAAGAAAGGATCAAAATGCTAGCATTCTAGAAGATTGCAAGATCTGGAAAATCTCAGAAATCAAGGGAAGTATGGATGGCATGATGGGTCTTGCCCTTAAGATAATGTGAAGCTTAGTCCATTGGGTAATACCCCTTTTTGGAACTATATAAGAGAGGGTTTGGATCAGTTCAAAGGGCATCAATTCTCAGTTGTATTTTACTTACATTCTAGTAGCTTAATTCTTCTTCTTGTTTCTTAAAAACTTGAATAGTTGTAGCATTTTACTTCTTAGTTTGTAATTTCAATTCTGCCAGCAATGATCCCACTGTGGGCACGTCTTTAATTTTATGCAAGTAATCTTTATGCACTTCTTCTACATTATTATGTCTTTTAATTTCATTATGAGCTAAGCACCCCTTGGGTGTGGATGTGAGCAAACTTGAGACTAGTAGGCAACACTTCGGTGTGGCCATTTGTTACTAACTCTCGAGATTGGTCACTTGAGTCGAGACTTAAACTCAACGCGGATAATCCGATCACTTTGATGTGTTAATATTAGATCTTAGACCTCGAGAGAGGCGGATTCGAAATACGGCTTAAGTGATGCACAAAGATTTGAGAGAGTCTTTGATAACCACGTCGAGAGGCGGGTTTTGTATGATTTATTAAGGTTCAAACGCCGGTCGAGATTTTTATCACAAAGAGATTTGGGTGTAAGTCTCCATATTGGTAGAACTTGACGTTTAGAGTCAAACTTAATTAAATCGGCAAGATCGGGAGTCGGTAGCAATGGACACTTTATGGAAACTTTGTAGGAACGGTTTATAAATTGCATCATTTCGAGAGATCGGGATTTTTATGAACTTTTCGTGCTACAAAGCAACTAACCATCTTGTTACTACAAAAATCTCAAGGGAACTCACATCCATACCCATTTTTAATTATTCAAAAGTTTAATCATTTTTCAAACAAACCAACAATATTTTCAAACCGAGACTTGTGCAAGAAGTTCGTGACATTCTCTGATTCTCAGTAGTTCAGTCCTCGTGGGTACGATACTTGGTAAATAATTGCCATTTTATTACTTATAGCGATCATAGTTGTGGTGTATACTTGCGCCCCCACTGTGGGCACACTGTGGCCACTGATTGGAACTATACGATTTTTCGCTATCAAGTTCTTGGCGTCGTTGTCGGGGACTGGCGCGATTTTACATCCTGAGATATTGAATAATCACTTGAGCCTGTGTCACTTGTTTCAAAACAACATCTTTGCGTTGTATGCCAAGGTTGCAACGCGGAGAACTTTTACCTCTTGATAACGAAATCGAAAGAACTATTGCTAGACGAAAAAGAGGTAATCGGCAAAACCCACCTTTAAACCGAAACATGGCTGCTCCACCGCCGCCACCTCCACCGGTTGAAACAACGGTAGGTATTGCCGATAGTAAAGATAGGAAAATAAGGGACTATGCAACGCCCGAGTTTGAATAATTAAAATCGGGAATTATTAGGCCCAACATGAATACGCAAGCTTTTAAACCCGAACCCGTAATGTTCCAAATGATCCAAGCAATGGGTCAATATGGGGGATTACCTTCGGAGGATCCGCATTCACACTTGAAATCATTTATAGATATGACGGATCATTTTCGTATTCCCGGAGTAACACCGGAAGCCTTACGTTTGACACTCTTCACTTACACGTTAAGAGATAGAGCTAAAGCATGGATAAATTCACAACCACCGGAATCCATTGATACTTGGGCGGGTGTTACGTGCGAAATATGTGTTTTAATCGCAGTGGGTTGCAAACTGTCCACAGTGGGAAGTGCAAGTGTACACTGTCCACTATGATCGTCACAGCAAGTAATAGTTGGTAAAATACCAGAATCGAATCCACAGAGACTGGGCAATCAAGACAATACGGTTCTCATGAGCTCCTTTTACAAGTTTCAAAAACAGAAGAAGCAATATTTTGGTTTGTTCGGTGAAATAGCTACTTTAACGATTTTACTAAGGTTTAAAAGGAGGAATGTAGGTTAGATTTTCCCTAGATTTTATACTAAATACTTGGTCCTAAAAGTGATCCTTGTATTCGAGATGGGCATTTTCGCTAGAAAAGCCCGGTTACAAAATACTCACACCGTTAGATAAAAATCCCATACTCTTAGTATTTATTGTTTTGTCAATGGTAATCTCAAAAACGGACCTTTTCAGGTCTCGATGGAATGTGTAGAGACAAATACTCTAAGTGTTTTTAATACACAAATTAGCCTGCCTACTACTCCAGTGGGTTGAGATTAGCTCACTGTGCCGACCTCACTTTCGTAAGTGTCATAAGAATTCTTTCGAATCCCCTAGCATCATTCAAGCTCGTGTCGCTACGTTCTACTTATTTCTAAGTTAAGAACTAGACTTTAGATCCTGGCAAGTGATCGGCTTGTTCGCATCCTTGGGTAAAAATCGAGAATGAATGACTGATAACTCTATTTTTAGAGTTATTATTTCCATTTATTTTCCACTTTATTTTGTCAATTTTAGCCATTTCACTTCTAAAAACCCCCATTCTTGGTATGATTTACGAAAACGAGCAAAAGGAGTGAACCATGGTCTTTAATAAATTATTTGGGGAAGTTTTGGGTGTTTTCTCGATTTTTCATCCGCAGTGACGTATACAGTGCCCACTCCGGTTCCCCACTCTTCGAGCTGATAAAAAAGAAATCAAAAAGAAACTTTTAGTTGGGATCTAATTTTCTGGAGGAGGAAGGTTCAATGACAGAGAAGCTGAGATTTGGCTGTTACAAGTGTTCCTCAAGGCTTCACATCATGATTGTACCTTTGTACTTGCAAAAGTTGACTTCTAATGGACCATTGGGTAAAAAGGGCTATACATGGAGGATTGAAGTATTATCCTTTGAGCTGATTTCTGCATCTCCCTGCAGTCCTTGCACCTTGGAAAACCCTTTTTGTGTAAAGACCAACACCTCCTTCTTAGTATAAAAAGGGGTGTTGGGTCTCATTTATTCCATCCATCTATCTTGCAATATATCTAGCATTTTCTTTAAGTTGTAAGCTTTCATTTACTGCAGTAACTTAGCATTTAATTTCAGTAATTTATTTTCTGTTGTAGTTCGAAATACACAGTGCAGGGACGACTTCTCGTTCTCCACTGTGGGCAGTTAATTTAAATCACTTTTAGTTTTATTATGTGCAATTCTTCATCTCTTGCTTTCTTTACTTCAGAAATGTTAGGCTAAACATCCTTTGGGATGTAGGAAGGAGAAGTACCTGGATTTTATCAAAAATGCTTGAGTAATCTTTATACTTAGAATATTTGTTGTTTTGGTCTTTCATTCTCGATATTTACCCAAGGATGCGAACAAGCCGATCACTTGCAAGGATCTAAAGTCTAGTTCTTAACTTAGAAATGAGTAGAACGCAGTGACACGAGCTTGAATGATGCTAGGGGATTCGAAAGAATTCTTATGACACTTACGAAAGTGAGGTCGGCACAGTGAGCTAATCTCTGCCCACTGGAGTAGTAGGCAAGCTAATTTGTGTATTAAAAACACTTAGAGTATTTGTCTCTACACATTCCTTCGAGGCCTGAAAAGGTCCACTTAGAGATTACCATTGACAAAACAACAAGTACTAAGAGTATGGGATTTTTATCTAACGGTGTGAGTATTTTGTAACCGGGCTTTTCTAGCTAAAATATCCACCACAAATACGAGGATCACTCTAAGGACCGAGTATTTGAGATAAAATTTAGGGAAAATCCAACCTACATTCCTCCTTTTTAACATTTAGTAAATCGTTGCAAGAAGCTATTTTACCAAACCAAACCAAAGTATTATTTTCCTCTCTAGTTGAAACTTGTAAAAGGAGCTCATGAGAACCGTATTGTCTTGATTGTCTAGTCTCTGTGGATTCGATTCTGGTATTTTACCAACTATTACTTGCTGTGACGATCATAGTGGACAGTGTACACTTGCACTTGCCACTGTGGACAGTTTGCAACCCACTGCGATTAAAACACATATTTCGCACGTACCAAGTTTTTGGCGCCGTTGCCGGGGACTGGCGTGATTTTAAATCTCAAGACATTAGTTTTTGTTCGAGCCCGAGTAACTAGTTTTTCTAAGTTGTTCGTATTGTATGCCACGGCGACAACTCGAACATTTGGTTCCAATAGATCTCGAAATAGAAAAAACGTTGCAAAAAACACGAAGAAGCAAGAAAACAAATCGACAACCTCCTGTGATCCCCACTGTGAACATGGCTGCAGTACCGCCACCTATAGTGGAGACCACAATCACGATTGCCGATAACAAAGATCGAAAAATACGGGACTATGCTACTTCCGGAGTTGGTGATTTAAGCTCCGGAATTTTGAGACCCAATATTGTTGCAACGCATTTTGAACTCAAACCGGTGATGTTTCAAATGATCCAAGCCATGGGTCAATTTGGAGGATCGCCATCTGAGGATCCGCACTCGCACTTAAAATCTTTTTTAGAAATGACCGATTCCTTTCAATTGCAAGGTGTTAGTGATGAGGCATTAAGACTAAGGCTTTTCCCTTTTTCATTAAGGGACAAAGCAAAATCTTGGCTGAACGCACATGCACCTCACTCGATAACCACTTGGCAAGAGCTTGCCGATAGATTTTTGCAAAAATACTTTCCTCCAACAAGGAATGTTAGATTTCGAAATGATATAATTTTATTTAGGCAAGAGGAAGATGAGGCTGTTTCGGATGCATGGGAACGATTTAAAGATTTACTTCGAAAGTGCCCACATCATGGCATCCCACATTGCATCCAATTGGAGACCTTTTACAATGGTCTTTCCAATGCAGCCAAAATCATCTTAGATGCAACAGCCGGTGGAACATTTACGAGTATGACTTACAACGAAGGATATCAAATCTTAGAAAAAGTGTCCAACAACAATACCGAATGGTCAAATCCGAGAGCACCCATGTCAAAGACCAACACCATAGATTCCGAAGCACTCAAAACCATGAATGCACAATTAGTGGCCTTGACAAAAATCGTTTTAAATCAAAATCGAGGCCAAGTCAATTCCGCAACCCATCTCGCTGATAACTGCTCCCTTTGTGGAGAGGAGCATGTTTTCGACTATTGTCCAGCAAACCCCGAATCTGTTAATGTCATAGGGACCAACCAAAGGAACAACCCTTATTCGCAGACTTATAATCCAGGTTGGAGAAATCATCCGAATTTCTCTTGGTCCGGTAATCAAGGACTCCAACCCCAAGGACCGAGTCACATCCAGCAAAGACCATACAATCCCCCGGGATTTCAGCAACATCACAGTGGGCAGTCCCCACAACCATACCAACCACGATCCAACCAACCAGCTGAGGCTCAACAATCGATCGAGTCGATTCTCAAAGGTTTTATGAATCAAACCCAAGCAGCCATTAGGAATATAGAGACCCAAGTAGGACAGCTAGCCGTTGAAGTTAAGAATAGACCACCAGGAACGTTACCGAGTGATACCGAGCAAGCTAGAGTGATAGGAAAAGGACCAGAACATGTCAAGTCCATAACTTTAAGGAGTGGAAAGGATCTGAAAATATCATTTTTGAATCTGATGATTCGCCTAAAAAACCCACTGTGAGCACCACAGTGGGCACTCCTCAAGTCACTGTGATCCCCACAGTGGGGACCGACATCCCTGACCTTCCCACTTTTGGAACTGTCCCAAAGACTACTGTTCCAAAGCCAATACCACAGCAAACTCAGATTGACCCACGAAACATTCCATCTCCTCAAAGAATGAAGCCTAAAAATGTCGATGTTCAGTTTAAAAAATTCTTAGACATTTTTAAGCAACTTCACATTAACATACCCTTGGTAGAAGCTCTCGAGCAGATGCCAAGCTATGTTAAATTCTTAAAAGATATTTTGAACAAAAAGAGGAAGTTGGGTGAATTTGAAACTGTGGCTTTGACCGAAGAATGTAGTGCCCTCCTTACAAGCAAGATTCCACCTAAGTTGAAAGACCCGGGTAGTTTCACCATTCCATGCACAATAGGAGGACAAGAAGTAGGCCAAGCACTCTGTGATTTAGGAGCTAGTGTCAACTTGATGCCTTTGTCCATTTTTAACAAGTTAGGGATTGGAGAGGCTAGACCCACAACCGTGACATTACAACTAGCCGACCGATCCATTGCCTACCCTAAGGGAAAAATAGAAGACGTTTTGGTCTAAGTGGATAAATTTATCTTCCCCGCCGATTTTCTTGTTTTAGATTATGAGGCCGATAAAGAAATCCCAATCATCTTAGGACGTCCGTTTCTTGCAACCGGACGTACTTTGATCGATGTGCACAAAGGAGAACTCACGATGCGAGTTAATGACCAAGAGGTAACTTTTAATGTTTTCAAGTCTCTCAAATATATAGACACCGAAGATTGTTTTGCCTTAAGTTCGATTTATGAAACCCACAATTTTGGCAATTTGCCCACAGTGGGGAGTACAGTTCCCACAGTGGGGATTGACAGTGAGCACTCTGAATCAGAGAGTAATGACACTTTTAAGGATGAGTGTAACGAAATGGTTGCAGCTTTTGAACCTCTGGACTTCAAAGATAGAGATGTTCAATCCCCTTCAATAGAACAACCTCCCGAGTTAGAGCTTAAACCATTGCCTTCCCATTTAAAGTATGCTTATCTCGCTAAGGATAATAAACTTCCCGTTATTATCTCTTCCAAACTTAGTGAGAAACAAGAACAACTTCTGATTGATTTGTTGATAAAGCATAAGGGAGCAATTGGTTGGACCATAGCGGACATTCGAGGGATTAGCCCCTCTTTATGTCAACATAAGATTAACTTGGAGAGTGACCACCCGGGGCAAGTCCAACCCCAAAGAAGGTTGAACCCCATCATGAAGGAGGTAGTTAAGAAAGAAGTCTTGAAATGGTTAGATGCCGGTATTATCTATCCCATTGCCAGTAGTAGTTGGGTGAGCCCCGTTCAATGTGTCCCTAAAAAGGGAGGAACAACAGTGGTCAGAAATGAAAAGAACGAACTCATTCCAACTAGGACTGTTACGGGATGGAGAATATGCATGGACTATAGGCAACTGAATCTAGCAACAAAGAAAGACCATTTCCCGTTACCTTTTATTGATCAAATGCTTGATAGATTAGCGGGAAAGGAATTTTATTGTTTTCTAGATGGATACTCCGGATATAACCAAATCCACATCGCACCCGAGGACCAAGAAAAGACCACCTTTACTTGTCCATATGGTACTTTTGCATTCCGGAGAATGCCTTTTGGTTTATGTAATGCTCCCGCTACTTTTCAACGCTGTATGATGGCCATTTTTACTGATATGATAGAAGATACCATAGAAGTTTTTATGGACGATTTTTCTGTGATCGGCACATCTTTTGATAACTGTTTGAGGAATCTAGAAAAAAGTTTGGTGAGATGTGAAACCCACGACCTTATTCTAAATTGGGAAAAATGTCATTTCATGGTCGAAGAGGGCATTGTTTTGGGTCATCTTGTGTCGAAAAAGGGTTTGGAAGTTGATAAAGCAAAACTAGAAGTAATCTCCCAACTTCCCGAGCCCACAACGGTAAAAGGCATTCGCAGTTTTTTAGGTCACGCAGGTTTCTATAGGAGGTTCATAAAAGATTTTTCCAAAATAACTAAACCCCTATGTAACCTGCTGCAACATGAAAGAGAGTTTGTTTTTACCAAAGAATGTAGAAACGCATTTGAAATAATCAAAAATGCCTTAGTTACTGCACCCATAGTGACCACTCCTGACTGGTCACTCCCATTTGAAGTCATGTGTGACGCCAGCGATTGGGCTATAGGTGCAGTATTAGGCCAACGAAAAGATAAGGTTTTTCATCCAATATACTATGCAAGCAAGACTTTGATCGAGTCTCAAATCAACTACACTGTAACCGAAAAAGAACTACTTGCAGTAGTTTTTGCTTTTGATCGTTTCAGGTCTTACTTAATTGGAGCAAAGGTCATAGTACACACCGATCACACAGCCATCAAATATTTGATCAACAAGGCTGACTCTAAACCGAGGTTGATCAGATGGGTGCTGTTGCTGCAGGAATTTGACCTCCAGATCGTCGACAGAAAAGCAACGAGCAATCAGGTTGCCGATCATCTGTCCAGGCTCGAGAAGACAGTGGGCACTGTTGACCCCACTCCTGACCCCACTCCGGTAAAAGAAACTTTTCCCGATGAACAATTATTATCTGCGCAACATCATAATGAAACTCCTTGGTATGCTGATATTGCAAACTTTTTAGCAAGTGGACTTAAGCCCCACGGGATGAGTGGACAACCATTCAAGAAATTTTTACACGACACACGACAATACGTTTGGGACGATCCCTTCTTGTACAAGATAGGGGCGGACCAAATATTGAGGCGTTGTGTCCATGGGAGTGAACAACATCAAATACTCCATGGTTGTCACACATCCCACTACGGTGGCCACTTCGGTGGAAACCGTACCGCAGCAAAAATTTTGCAAAGTGGATTCTTTTGGCCCACTGTTTTTAAAGACTCATTTGAATTCGTGAAAAATTGTGAGCAATGTCAACGTACGGGGAATATATCGCAAAGAAATGAAATGCCTCTTAACAACATTCTAGAGGTCGAACTTTTTGATGTATGGGGGATAGATTTTATGGGACCTTTTCCAAATTCCAACAATAACTTTTACATCTTGGTTGCGGTAGATTATGTTTCAAAATGGGTAGAAGCCATTGCTTGTCACTCCAATGATGCTAACACTGTGGTGAAGTTCTTACACAAAAATATATTCACTCGCTTCGGAACACCACGAGCATTAATTAGTGACGAAGGCACCCATTTTGTAAACAAAGTCATGGCCTCGGTTCTTGCTAAATATGATATTCATCATAGAGTGGCCACCGCATACCACCCACAAACCAATGGGTTGGCCGAGCTTTCAAATCGTGAGATCAAGGGAATTTTGGAAAAAGTTGTTAAGCCACACCGTAAAGATTGGTCAATCAAACTCGATGATGCTCTTTGGGCCTATCGAACAGCCTATAAAACTCCTCTGGGAATGTCTCCATTCAAATTAGTTTTTGGCAAAGCTTGCCATTTACCGATTGAATTAGAGCACAAGGCGTTCTGGGCCCTTAAAGAGCTTAACATGAGTGAGGATGCCGCGGGAATCAAAAGGAGTCTGCAAATACATGAGCTAGAGGAGTTGCGATATCACTCCTATGAGAATGCAAAGTTGTACAAGGAAAAGACCAAGATGTGGCACGATCGTCGAATCAACCATAGGGAGTTCATGGAAGGACAAAAGGTACTATTGTTCAATTCCCGTCTCAAACTCTTTCCAGGTAAACTTAAATCAAGATGGACGGGACCATACACCATTGTCAAGGTGAGTCCTTTCGGAACAGTGGAGTTGAAATCCCCACAATCGGGTCAAACCTTTAAAGTCAATGGGCAAAGGGTAAAGCATTTTTTGCATGAAAGTGCCCACATCCCTGCCCACTCTCCACCTCGCTATGGTTAGAGAAATTCACCACTGTTTGTAAATAATTTATTTCAGTATTGTTGTCTTTTTTTTATTTTTAGTATTTTTAATTCTGCATGGTAGTTTATTTCGATGTGTGTAGGAGCATTTTAGCACTTTTTGGAACAAAGAGGTTCGCAGTGGGCAAGGATTGGTCACTGCGCTCCTCACTCTCGGTCTGGCATAGGAAAAGACGGTTTGGGAGGGACCCACGGCTGACGCACATCATGCTTTTTCTTACAAACATCAACTTTTCCTGCCACTTGTCAAAAGCCCACCTATTCCCAAGATAAACCATCATTATCTTTTTCTCTCTCTACTAACCGTCCCCAATCAACTCAAAAACCATCACCCTCAAATCAGATTTTTACTTTAACTTCCCTAAACACACCAAGTTTCTTCATCTTCTCCATTTCTCTCTCAAAGAAAACCCACAAACCTAAAACCCTTGAAAAAAAAAATATGGCGAGAAGCAAAAGATTGAACATCCGGCACAATGCACCCACACGAGCAGCCGTACGCCGTCGTCTCGCAGAAGAAAACCCGCCGGAAACTGTCACCGGCGATCTAAATGAACCACCACCTATTTCCAGTGACAACCCCATATTTTCCGACGATAACCCCATAACATCCGGCGTACCTGATGCGGATTCTTCTCAAATCTCCGACACTAGTGTCACCCACTTCGAAACCGAGGCATTGCTGGCCGAAGAAGAAGAGAAGCGATTGGCAGAGGAGTTTGAGAGGCGAATGTCGGTCATTCGAAAGCGAAAGGAAGAGGTTGAGAGGAGACGACGAGAAGAAGAAGAAAAGCGCAGAAAAGAAGAAGCAAGATTGAAGGCTGAACAAGCAAAGATCTTAGAGGAAGAAAGGAAAAAGGCGGAGGGAGAGATTTTTACTGAGGAACAAGAACTGCTGAGGAAAGTAAATTCTGATTATGAAGAGGAATACAGAAAGCTTGGGGATAGTATTGAGCAGAGCAGAGTGGGGAAGACTGCCCACAGTGGGGAGAGTCCTGTTCTACGAGCATTAAAGAAGAGGGGAGTGGTCACCAGGTCTACGGTGACCACGACACCGAGGAAATCAGCAAAAAGATCATCAAAGAAAGGTACTACATTCGAACCTGCTTTAAGTGCTTCTTCTGTTGAAGTTGACATTGGGGATGACCAAGTTCAAACCCTACACCCACATCACTCAACAGTGGGCACTGCTCATGCACCCAGTGGTGTGCCTAGGCAGTTCACCTCTTCAGAGGTGGCTGCCCACTACGAGTGCATCGCAGCCCAGAAGCTAAGGTTGGAAAGGGGTTTTGACCCCGAGTTTGTTGAAGCAAACTCATTTGTAAAAGATAGGATCATCGCGCAAGACTGGTCGATTTTGGCCGAGGCCAATCGACGCGCTAATGCCTCGTTGGTCCGAGAATTTTATGCCTAAGCCTCTCAATCAAAGGACCCCATTGTGGTAGTTAGAGGAAGGAAAGTATGTTATAATCCAGGAGCAATCAACCGAGTGTTAGGAAGGCGTGGCCCAAATGAGTGTGAGTTTACAAAGTTTTTGAAGAAAATGACCCCCGAGGATGAGGACCGTATTTTGAAAGAAATAGATGTCGAAGGAAAGCCATGGAACAAGGATGGTCGAAGACGTTGTCTAAACGCTAGCTCCCTCGTCACCGAGGCCGCTGTTTGGTTTCAATTTCTTCTGGCCTCTTTATCTCCGACATCACACGATACCACCTTGTCCATGCACAAATGTACCCTCTTGTACTGTCTGCTCACAGGAATGAAGATAAATGTTGGGATAGTCATGCACGCTGCCATCGATCAAGCTAAGACCCGAAAGAAGGTTGTGTTGCCCCTCCCTTGCCTTATCACGTTACTAATGATAGACGCAGGTGTACCCTCCGCTGTGGAGGATCAGTGGTTCGACTCAACAAGCAACATTAGTGTGCAGACCATTCGCAAGATGGGAAGGCATATCAACACTCCTCCACATGAACATGAAGAAGAGATTCCCACAGTGGGGACTGTCCGGCCCACTGTGATCATCGCTGAGGAGCATGATGTGCGGACTGCGGATACATCGAGGCATCAGACTGAGGCAGGTTCGTCCAGCAACCAAATGGGAGAGATTTTGGCAGCTTTGAAGAAGCTCACATACAGGATCGAGTTGCTAGAAAGTGAGCAGCGATATCAGAACCGGGCCACGCAGAAATTTTGGATGTATACAAGAGAACGGGATGAGGTGACGGGCCTGATGATGCAAGAGGCCAACCCAATGCTAGCTGATCAGCTACCAGAATTTCCGAAGGATATCTGCCCGGTTAATGACAGTGAGGATGAGTTCGATGATGATGATGCGGATCTGTCACCGCAAGCCACCCAAACCCCGTGAATGGTTTGTTTTAAAACAATGGTTTCGCTCTTTTGCTCACCAAAAACAATTTTATTTTGTTTGGTTGATCTTTTTGTGCCTAAGGCTAGGCATTGACACTATTTGCTGTTTTAACTTTTTAAATATCGATGCATGAAAATCCTACCGGTAGGTAGGTACTTTTGGGTACTAACGTATTGATTGTTTGAATGCTTGTTTGACCTCGTTTCCATTTCAAGGTACAACTTTCGGCTTCCGACTTAAAAGGTCACTTTTGTAAGTACAAATCTCAACTTGTCCCGTGAAATGATTTAGGCCATTTTTCGCATCTAAACACGACCCTTTTTGTACCCCAAACCACCACCTTTGTTCGTTATTTCTATGTCACAGTGGGGACACTGTGGGATCTTAAGTTTGAGGTGGGGAGTTCCAGAGTGACTTCCAGTTTCCTCACAGTGGGGACACTGTGAAGTCCAAGTTTGAGGTGGGTAAGCCGTACCCCCCTCCCAAAAAAAAAAAAAGAGAAAATACAAAAATACAAAAGAAAAACGGAGTGTCACTAACAAAATTGATGGTGTGCCTTTTCTGGACCATCAAAGTGCTCACTCCCAGAAAAAGATGGTGTGCCTATTCTGGACCATCAGAATACCCACCCTCACAAAAAATAGCCATACTCCTTATTCCCAAATAAAGCCTGAAAGTGTACGTACTTATCATAGCAAAATACTAAACACCCACTTCTTGAAATAAAAATCTCAAAGCGAGATCTTCGGTCCATGTTTGGAAATTTTTGCCAAAACCCTTGGGAAAAGATTCAAAGCCATAAACCCTTCAAACCCAAGAAAGCCCTATTGATCAAAAGGTAAACAAGGGAAAGGTTTCGTCAAACACAAAAGTGAAATTTTCAAGTTTGGAACCGAAGGAAGTATCGAAGGAAGGAGATCAACGCCCATTCAAGTCAAGAAATATGTAAGTCCCTCAAAGATCTTTTATGCATTGTGTTTCATTTTATTTCTTTCTTTTTATTACTTGGGGACAAGTAATGATTTAAGTTTGAGGTTGTGATAACTCTATTTTTAGAGTTATTATTTCCATTTATTTTCCACTTTATTTTGTCAATTTTAGCCATTTCACTTCTAAAAACCCCCATTCTTGGTATGATTTACGAAAACGAGCAAAAGGAGTGAACCATGGTCTTTAATAAATTATTTGGGGAAGTTTTGGGTGTTTTCTCGATTTTTCATCCGCAGTGACGTATACAGTGCCCACTCCGGTTCCCCACTCTTCGAGCTGATAAAAAAGAAATCAAAAAGAAACTTTTAGTTGGGATCTAATTTTCTGGAGGAGGAAGGTTCAATGACAGAGAAGCTGAGATTTGGCTGTTACAAGTGTTCCTCAAGGCTTCACATCATGATTGTACCTTTGTACTTGCAAAAGTTGACTTCTAATGGACCATTGGGTAAAAAGGGCTATACATGGAGGATTGAAGTATTATCCTTTGAGCTGATTTCTGCATCTCCCTGCAGTCCTTGCACCTTGGAAAACCCTTTTTGTGTAAAGACCAACACCTCCTTCTTAGTATAAAAAGGGGTGTTGGGTCTCATTTATTCCATCCATCTATCTTGCAATATATCTAGCATTTTCTTTAAGTTGTAAGCTTTCATTTACTGCAGTAACTTAGCATTTAATTTCAGTAATTTATTTTCTGTTGTAGTTCGAAATACACAGTGCAGGGACGACTTCTCGTTCTCCACTGTGGGCAGTTAATTTAAATCACTTTTAGTTTTATTATGTGCAATTCTTCATCTCTTGCTTTCTTTACTTCAGAAATGTTAGGCTAAACATCCTTTGGGATGTAGGAAGGAGAAGTACCTGGATTTTATCAAAAATGCTTGAGTAATCTTTATACTTAGAATATTTGTTGTTTTGGTCTTTCATTCTCGATATTTACCCAAGGATGCGAACAAGCCGATCACTTGCAAGGATCTAAAGTCTAGTTCTTAACTTAGAAATGAGTAGAACGCAGTGACACGAGCTTGAATGATGCTAGGGGATTCGAAAGAATTCTTATGACACTTACGAAAGTGAGGTCGGCACAGTGAGCTAATCTCTGCCCACTGGAGTAGTAGGCAAGCTAATTTGTGTATTAAAAACACTTAGAGTATTTGTCTCTACACATTCCTTCGAGGCCTGAAAAGGTCCACTTAGAGATTACCATTGACAAAACAACAAGTACTAAGAGTATGGGATTTTTATCTAACGGTGTGAGTATTTTGTAACCGGGCTTTTCTAGCTAAAATATCCACCACAAATACGAGGATCACTCTAAGGACCGAGTATTTGAGATAAAATTTAGGGAAAATCCAACCTACATTCCTCCTTTTTAACATTTAGTAAATCGTTGCAAGAAGCTATTTTACCAAACCAAACCAAAGTATTATTTTCCTCTCTAGTTGAAACTTGTAAAAGGAGCTCATGAGAACCGTATTGTCTTGATTGTCTAGTCTCTGTGGATTCGATTCTGGTATTTTACCAACTATTACTTGCTGTGACGATCATAGTGGACAGTGTACACTTGCACTTCCCACTGTGGACAGTTTGCAACCCACTGCGATTAAAACACATATTTCGCACGTACCAATGACCAAAACAACAAATATTCTAAGTATAAAGATTACTCAATCATTTTTAATAAAATCCAGGTACTTCTCCTTCCTACATCCCAAAGGATGTTTAGCCCATAATTAAAGTAAAGAAAACAAGAGAGTAGAAGTTGCACATAATTAAACTGAAAGTGACTTGAATTGAACTCACAGTGGGGAACGAGAAGTCGTCCCTGTCACTGTGTACTTCGATCTACAATTAAACTAAGAAATTAAGATACAGAATTTTAAAGCTAGCTACTGCGGTAAATGAAAGACTAACACTAATGTAGTTGTTGAGAGAATTTAAGATTAAGCCAAGCATGTCATAAATGGCACCCAAGTGCTCCTTTATATACTAGGAGAAAGAGTTGGGTATTACACAAAGAGGTGAGTTTATCTAATGGGTAAATACTGCAGTATTATGGCAGAATTCAGCACTTTGGACAATCCTTTTACCCAATAGACCCTTCACCAAGTCAATCTCTAAGTACAAGAAGGTGTACTTGTTGTCATCTTTAAGAAAACTACTTTGTACTTCTCCAGCCCATATTTTCCTGCCATTTGAACCTTCTAAACTCCAGAATAGTTGCATCTCAACTACTAGTTTCTTTTGTCTTCTTGCTCTGCTCGAATAGTGGGAAACCGGAGTGGGCACAACAGTGGTCACTGCAGGATAAATCGTGAAAAACACCCAAATTCCACCAAATAATTTATTAAAGACTATGGTTCAATCTTTTTGCTCATTTTCGAGAATTGTTCCAAGAATGGGGGTTTTTAGAAGCGGAATGGATAAAATTGACAAAATAAAATAGAAAATTCAAGGAAATAATAACTTTAAAAATAGAGTTATCACAACCTCAAACTTAAACCATTATTTGTCCCCAAGTAATAAAAAAAAAGAAAATAAAATAATATATATATATATATATATATATATATATATATATATATAATAATGCACAAGGGCTTTCAGGGACTTACTGACTTTCTCACTCTGACTGGATGTTGATCTCCCTCCACAGGTACTTCTTTCGGTTCCAAAATCAAAGCTTCACTTTTGTACTTGACGAAATCTTTCCCTTATTCACAATTGATCAATAGGACTTTTCTTGGGTTCGAAAGGTTTGTGGCTTTGAATATTTTTCCAAGGGTTTTGGCACGAAATTCCAAACATGGACCGACGATCTCGCTTTGAAATTTTTATTTCCAAAAGTTAGTGGTTTGTATTTTGCATGGGTAAGTACGTACATTTTCAGGCTTTATTTGGGTATGGCTATTTTTTCTTGAAAGTGGGTATTCTGATGGTCCAGAATAGGCACACCATCTTTTTCTGGGAGTGATCACTTTGATGGTCCAGAAAAGGCACACCATCAATTTTGTTAGTGATACTCCGTTTTTCTTCTGTTTTTTTGTGTTTTTCTTTTTTTTTTGGAGGTGGGTATGGTTTACCCACCTCAAACTTATGACCTCATAGTGTCCCCACTGTGAGAAGACTGGAAGTCACTCTGGAAGTTCCTACATCAAACTTAAAATTGCACAGTGTCCCCACTGTGACATGGAAATAGGGATGATCGAGGTGTTTTGGGGATGCAAAAAGGGTCGTGTTTGGATGCGAAAAACGGCCTATATCATTTCATGGTGACAAGTTGAGATTTGTACTTACAAAAGTGACCTTTTAAGTCGGAAGCTGAAAGTTGTACCTTGAAATGGAAACGAGATCAAACAAGCATTCAGCTAAGAAAATACGTTAGTAACCCAAAATCACCTACTCGACAGTAGGATTTCCATGCATCATTAACCAAAAGTGTAAAAACATCAAATAGTGTCAAAAGCCTAGCCATATGCATAAAATCAAACCAAACAGAAATTAAAATTGTTTTTGGGAGCATCATGAGTGGAAACCAAAGTTTTAACAAACCATTCAATGGGTCGGGGTTACATGCGGTGAACTGTCGCCAAAATCCTCCTCCTCAAAATCATCCTCACTGTCATATGAGGGGCAAATACCTTCTGGAAACTCGGGGAGCTGTGCAGCGAGCAGGGGATCAGCACCCTGGTATATCTGATTGAGAACTGCATCACGGTCCCGACTATACATGCAGAACAACTCATTGGCTCGGTTGGCATGCTTCTGCTGGGCCTCAATTAGTTCGAAACGATAGGTGAGAGATGTCAATGTATGCATAACTGCTGTCAGGGGGTTGCTTGTGCTTGCGGTTCCTGCAGTTGGCTGGCGCAATGGGATACTAGCGGTTCTCACAGTGTGATCATCAGCGATCCTCACAGTGGGATCAGCATTCCCCACAGTGGGATCATCATCGATATGCTCTCGGGGAGGAGTGGTGATCGCTCTGCCCATATTCTTGATGGTTAGCACACTTATGTTGCTCGTGGAAACGAGCCACTGATCATCTGCAGCTGAGGGTACTCCAGCATCGATTAGTAATGAAGTGATTAAACAAGGGAGTGGCAAGATTACCTTTTTACGAGTGCGGGCTTGATGAATGACAGCGTGCATGACAATCCCCAGATTGATCTTTTTCCCAGTGAGGATGCAATATAACAAGGCACACTTGTGCATTGAAAGAGTTGTATCATGTGATGTTGGGGACACAGAGGCACGGAGTAATTGGAACCACACAACGGCCTCTGTGGTGAGGGAGCTAGCGTGCAGACACTTCCTCTGGCCATCTCTATCCCATGGCTTTCCTTCAATTGCTATCTCTTTTAAAATAAGATCCTCATCTGCCGGGGTCATTTTCTTCAGAAACTGTGAAAAGTCACAAGCTTCCGGAATCCTTCCTAGAACCCGATTAATTTCATCTGCTGTATAGTTCACGGTTCGACCCCGGACTTTTACTATGGGGTCCTTCTTTTGGGAAGCCTCGGCGTAAAACTCCCGCACCAACGAGGCATTTGCTCGACGATTGGCAGATGCCAATGTCGACCAATCTTGCACTAAAATTCTATCTTTGACAAACATGTTGGCCTTTATAAAGTCAGGGTCGAAACCCCTCTCAAAGTTCAACTTTTGATTTGAAATAAAAGCATAGTGGGCTGCTACTAAGGGAGTGGTGAACTGCCTAGGCACCCTATTGGGGGCATGTTCAGTCCCCACAATGGACATGTGTGGGTTGTCAGATGGCATTTGTTCACTCCCGGCATCAATTTCCACAGATGATGAACTCAAAGAGGGTTCGAGACCCTTACCTTTCCCTGATGATTCTCTTCGCGGCTTTTTGGTTGGTGATTTCTGCGACATGGTCACCCCAGACTTGGTGACCATTCCTCTTTTCCTCATAGCCCGAATGATGGAGTTCTTCTCACTGTGGGCAGCCTTCCGCAGTGCTTCCATATCCACGGTATTGTCCATTTGGCTGTAATGGTGTTGGTACTCTTCCTCAACCTGTCTTCTCAACTTCTCTTCTTCATCGAACATTTCTGCCTCTGCTCGTTTTCGTTCTTCCTCGAATCTCCTTTCTTTTTCGGCCTTAATCTATGCTTCTTCCAATCTCCTTTCTTCCTCCTCTTTTCGCTCCCTTTCCTCTTCCTCGCGTCGCTTTTCTCGACTTCTTCCTTTCTTTTTCGAATGGCAGCCATTCTTTGGTTGTACTCCTCTTCCAATCTCCTTTCTTCTTCCTCGGCATGCAATGCCTCTTCATCGAGGTGGCTAGAACTGGAGTCCGCAACTTTCGATGAAGAAACACCCCTTGGACTCTCTTGCTTGGACGAACCTGTGTCTGGAATATCAGCGACTATCGGATTTTCGCTGGAGACCGGCGGCGGTTCGTTTAAATCGCCGGTGATGGTTTCCGGCGGGTGGCTCTCGGCGGTTCTACGGCGGACCGCCGGACGTGTGGGTGCCTCAGGGTTGGTGGTTAGCCTTTTGCTTCTAGCCATTGTTAGGGTTTGGGAAGGGTTTTTCGGTTATGGTTCGTGAGAAATGAAGAAGAAGGAGAGAGGGTAAGTATTTTGAATATTTGGAAGTGAAAGTAGTTTTTAGGAGTTAAGTGGTTTTTGGAATTGAAGAGGTTTTGATTTTCTTTTGGTATTGGAGGGAACAGTTGGGAGAGAGAGAAAAATAAAAGAAATGATGGTTTTTTTTCTTGGGACAAGGCAATAGGACATGTGGCAGCAAAAAGGTGACACCTTGTGTAAGAAAAGTTGATGTGTGTCAGCCTTGGGCCCCCCAAAAATTGTCCTATCGTCCGTCAGATTGGAAGTGGGGAACGCAGGGACTTGCATCTGCCCACTGCGAAGCTTTTTCTTGACTTTTTCTTCAAAAGCTGAAAATCTCTCCTACACACATTAAAACAAACTACCATGCAGAATTAAAAAGACTAAAAATAATAAAAAAGGCAGCAAATAACTGAAATAAAATATTTACAAGTGGTTCCGATATTTCTTAACCATAGTGGGGTGGAGAGTGGGATGGAATGTGAGCGCTCTCACTCAGAAAATGTTTCACTCTCTGCCCATTGACTTTGAACGTTTGACCAGACTGTGGGGACTTTAACTCCACTGTTCCAAAGGGACTCACTTTGACAATGGTGTATGGTCCCGTCCATCGTGATTTTAGCTTACCCGGAAAGAGTTTAAGACGAGAATTGAACAATAATACCTGTTGTCCTTCCATGAACTCCCTATGGTTGATTCTTCGATCATGCCACATCTTGGTCTTTTCTTTGTACAACTTTGCGTTTTCATATGAGTGATATCGCAACTCCTCTAGTTCATGCAATTGCAAACTCCGCTTAATTCCCGCAGCATCCTCACTCATGTTAAGCTCTTTAAGGGCCCAAAACGCCTTGTGCTCCAATTCAATCGGTAAATGACAAGCTTTGCCAAAAACTAATTTAAATGGAGACATTCCCAAGGGAGTTTTATAGGCCGTTCGGTAGGCCCAAAGAGCATCATCAAGTTTGGTTGACCAATCTTTGCGATGCGGTTTAACAACTTTTTCCAAAATTCCTTTGATCTCACAGTTTGAAAGCTCGGCCAAACCGTTGGTTTGCGGATGGTATGCGGTAGCCACTCTATGATGTATGTCATATTTAGCACGGACCGAGGCCATGGCTTTGTTTACAAAATGGGTGCCTTCGTCACTAATCAATGCCCGTGGTGTTCCAAATCGAGTAAAAATATTTTTATGCAAAAATTTCACCACGGTATTGGCATCATTAGAATGACACGCAATGGCTTCCACCCATTTTGAAACATAATCTACCGCAACCAAGATATAAAAATTATTATTGGAATTTGGAAAGGGTCCCATGAAATCAATCCCCCAAACATCAAAAAGTTCTACCTCTAAGATGTTGTTAAGAGGCATCTCGTTCCTTTGCGAAATGTTCCCGGTGCGTTGACATTGCTCACAACTTTTTACAAATTCATAAGAGTCTTTAAACATAGTGGGCCAAAACTACCCACTTTGCAAGATTTTTGCAGCAGTGCGGTTTCCACCAAAGTGGCCACCGTAGTGGGATGTGTGACAACCATGTAGTATTTGATGTTGCTCACTCCCGTGGATACAACGCTTCAATATTTGGTCTGTCCCTATCTTATACAAGAAAGGGTCGTCCCAAACATATTGTCGTGTATCATGTAAAAACTTTTTAAATGGTTGTCCACTCATCCCATGGGGTTTTAATCCACTTGCTAAAAAGTTGGCAATGTCAGCATACCAAGGAATATTATTTTCGAGATGTTGGGCTGATAACAATTGTTCATCGGGAAAATTCTCTCTGACCGAAGTGGGATCAACAGTGCCCACTATCTTCTCGAGACTGGACAAATGGTCAGCTATCTGATTGCTTGTTCCTTTTCTATCAACGATCTCAAGGTCAAATTCTTGCAGCAATAAAACCCACCTAATCAAGCGTGGCTTGGAATCAGCCTTGTTGATCAAGTATTTTATCGATGCATGATCCGTGTGCACTATGACCTTCGTCCCTATCAAGTACGACCTGAAATGATCAAAAGCAAACACCACCGCAAGTAATTCTTTTTCAGTTACTGTGTAATTAACCTGAGCTTCAATCAGTGTTTTACTTGCAAAATAAATGGGGTGAAAAACTTTGTTCTTTTTCTGTCCGAGAACAGCCCCCACAGCCCACTCGCTGGCATCACACATCACTTCGAATGGGAGTGACCAGTCAGGAGTGGTCACTATGGGTGCTGTGACTAAGGCTTCCTTGATTGTTTCAAAAGCATCTTGGCATTCTTTCGTAAAAATGAAATCTTTTTCGTGTTGTAACAGGTTGCATAGGGGTTTTGTTATTTTTGAAAAATCTTTGATGAACCTCCTATAAAAACCTGCGTGACCCAAGAAACTGCGAATACCTTTTACTGTTGTGGGTTCGGGAAGTTGTGCCACTACCTCAAGCTTGCCTTTGTCAACTTCCAACCCTCTCCTTGAGACAAGATGACCTAGGACAATACCTTCTTCTACCATAAAATGGCATTTTTCCCAATTCAAAATAAGGTCGTGGGTCTCACATCTCACTAGACTTTTCTCTAAATTTCCTAGGCAGTTGTCGAATGATGTCCCTATCACAGAAAAGTCATCCATAAAAACTTCTATGGTGTCCTCAATCATGTCGGTGAAAATGGCCATCATACAACGTTGGAAAGTGGCTGGGGCATTACACAATCCAAATGGCATCCTCCGGAATGCAAAAGTACCGTAGGGACAAGTAAAGGTGGTCTTTTCTTGGTCCTCGGGGGCGATGTGGATTTGGTTGTATCCGGAGTATCCATCTAGAAAATAATAAAATTCCTTTCCCGCTAACCGATCAAGCTCTTGGTCGATGAAAGGTAGGGGGAAGTGGTCTTTCTTAGTGGCCAAGTTGAATTGTCTATAGTCCATGCATATCCTCCACCCCGTTACAGTTCTAGTGGGAATGAGCTCGTTCTTTTCGTTCTTTACTACGGTCGTCCCTCCCTTTTTAGGGACACATTGGACGGGGCTCACCCAACTACTACTAGCAATGGGATAGATAATACCGGCATCTAACCACTTCAAAACTTCTTTCTTAACTACCTCCTTCATGATGGGGTTCAACCTTCTTTGAGGTTGAACTTTCCCAGGGTGGTCACTTTCCAATTAAATCTTATGTTGACAGAGGGAGGGGCTAATACCTCGAATGTCTGCTATGGTCCAACCAATTGCTTTCTTATGCTTCATCAACAAATCAATCAGACGTTGTTCTTGTTTCTCGCTAAGTTTGGAAGAGATAATAACGGGAAGTTTATTATCCTTAGCGAGATAAGCATATTTCAAGTGGGAAGGCAATGGTTTAAGTTCTAACTGGGGAGGTTGTTCTATTGAAGGGGGCTGAACATTTCTGTCCTTAAAATCCAAAGGTTCAAAGGTTGCCACTATTTCGTTACACTCATCCTCAAAAGTGTCGTCACTCTCAAGATCGGAGTGCTCACTCTCACTCCCCACTGTGGGCACTGTACTTCCCACTGTGGGCACTGTATCAAGACTGTAGGATCCATAAATCGAACTTAAAGCAAAGCAGTCTTCGGTGTCTAAATACTTAAGGGACTTGAAGACATTAAATGTCACCTTTGGTCATTAACTCTCATCGTGAGTTCTCCTTTGTGTACATCAATCAAAGTTCGTCCGGTTGCAAGAAACGGACGTCCTAAGATGATTGGGATTTCTTTATCGGCCTCATAATCTAGAACTAGAAAATCGGTGGGGAAGATAAATTTATCCACTTGGACCAAGACGTCTTCTATTTTTCCCTTGGGGTAGGCAATGGACCGATCGGCTAGTTGTAATGTCACGGTTGTGGGTCTAGCCTCTCCAATACCTAACTTGTTAAAAATGGACAGTGGCATCAAATTGACACTAGCTCCCAAATCACAAAGTGCTTGACCTACTTCTTGTCCTCCTATTGTGCATGGAATGGTGAAACTACCCGAGTCTTTCAACTTAGGTGGGATCTTGCTAGTAAGGAGGGCACTACATTCTTCGGTCAAAGCCACAGTCTCAAACTCACCCAGCTTTCTTTTTTTGTTCAAAATATCCTTTAAAAATTTAACATAGCTTGGCATTTGCTCGAGAGCTTCTACCAAGGGTATGATAATGTGAAGCTGTTTAAAAATGTCTAAGAATTTTTTAAATTGAACATCGACATTTTTAGGCTTCATTCTGTCAGGAAAAGGTATGCTTCGTGGGTCAATTTGAGTTTGCTGTGGTATTGGCTTTGGAACAGTAGGTTTTGGAACAGTTCCAAAAGTGGGAAGGTCAGGGATGTCGTTCCCCACTGTGGGGATCACAGTGACTTGAGGAGTGCCCACTGTGGGGATCACAGTGACTTGAGGCGAATCATCAGAATCAAAATTGATATCTTTCAGATCCTTTCCACTCCTAAGTGTTATTGACTTGACTTGTTCTTTTCCTATCACCCTAGCGTGTTCGGTGTCACTAGGTAATGTCCCTGGTGGTCTATTCTTAACTTCGACAGCTAGTTGTCCTACTTGGGTCTCTATATTCCTAATGGCTGCTTGAGTTTGATTCATGAAACCCTTGAGAATTGATTCAATCGATTGTTGAACCTCAGTTGGTTGATTGGATCGTGGTTGGTATGGTTGTGAGGACTGCCCTTGGTGAAAGTTCTGTGGGTGCTGCCCACTGTGATGTGAGGACTGCCTACTGTGATGTTGCTGAAATCCAGGGGGATTGTGTGGTCTTTGCTGGGCATGACTCGCCCCGTGGGGTTGGAGTCTTGGATTACCAGCCCAAGAGAAATTTGGGTGATTTCTCCAACCTGGATTATTAGTATGTGAGTATGGGTTGTTTCTCGGATTTGTTCCTATAACATTAACGTCTTCGGGATTTGCTGGACAATAGTCAAAAAGATGCTCCTCTCCACAGAGGGAGCAGTTTTCAGCTAGATGAGTTGCAGAATTGACTTGGCCTCTATTTTGGTTCAACACGATTTTTGTTAAGGCCACTAACTGTGCATTCATGGTTTTGAGTGCCTCGGAATCGATGGTGTTGGTCTTTGGTACTATTGCTCTAGGATTGGACCACTCGGTATTGTTATTGGACACTTTTTCTAAGATTTGATATCCTTCATTGTAGGTTTTACTCGTGAATGTTCCACCGACTGTTGCATCTAAGATGATTTTGGCTGCATTGGAAAGACCATTGTAAAAGGTCTCCAATTGGATGCAATGTGGGATGCCATGATGTGGGCACTTTTGAAGTAAATCTTTAAATCATTCCCATGCATCCGAAACATCCTCATCTTCTTCTTGCCTAAACAAAATTATATCATTTCGAAACCTTACATTCCTCGTTGGAGGAAAGTATTTTTGCAAAAATTTATCGGCAAGTTCTTGCCAAGTGGTTATCGAGTGAGGTGCATGCGAGTTCAGCCATGACTTTGCCTTATCCCTTAGTGAAAAAGGGAAAAGTCTTAGTCTTAACGCTTCATCACTCACACCTTGTAACTGAAAGGAATCGGTCATTTCCAAGAAAGATTTTAAGTGCGAGTGCGGATCCTCAGATGGTGATCCTCCAAACTGACCCATGGCTTGGATCATTTGAAACATCACCGGTTTGAGTTCAAAATGAGTTGAAACAATATTGGGTCTTAAAATTCCGGAGCTCAAATCACCAACTCCGGAAGTAGCGTAGTCCCGTATTTTTCGATCTTTGCTATCGGAAATCGTCACTGTGGTCTCCACTATAGGTGGTGGTATTGCTGCCATGTTTACAGTGGGGATCACAGGGGGTTGTCGATTTGTGTTCTTGTTTTTACGTCTTCTTCGAAAAGTTTTCTCTATTTCAAGATCGATTGGTACCAAAGGTTCGTGTTGTTGCCGTGGCATGCAACACGAACAGCTTAGAAAAACGAGTTACTCGGGCTCGACCAAAAACTAATGTTTTGAGATTTAAAATCACGCCAGTCCCCGGCAACGGCGCCAAAAACTTGTTACGTGCGAAATATGTGTTTTAATCGCAGTGGGTTGCAAACTGTCCACAGTGGGAAGTGCAAGTGTACACTGTCCACTATGATCGTCACAACAAGTAATAGTTGGTAAAATACCAGAATCGAATCCACAGAGACTGGGCAATCAAAACAATACTGTTCTCATGAGCTCCTTTTACAGGTTTCAAAAACAGAAGAAGCAATATTTTGGTTTGTTCGGTGAAATAGCTACTTTAACGATTTTACTAAGGTTTAAAAGGAGGAATGTAGGTTAGATTTTCCCTAGATTTTATACTAAATACTTGGTCCTAAAAGTGATCCTTGTATTCGAGATGGGCATTTTCGCTAGAAAAGCCCGGTTACAAAATACTCACACCGTTAGATAAAAATCCCATACTCTTAGTATTTATTGTTTTGTCAATGGTAATCTCAAAAATGGACCTTTTCAGGTCTCGATGGAATGTGTAGAGACAAATACTCTAAGTGTTTTTAATACACAAATTAGCTTGCCTACTACTCCAGTGGGTTGAGATTAGCTTACTGTGCCGACCTCACTTTCGTAAGTGTCATAAGAATTCTTTCGAATCCCCTAGCATCATTCAAGCTCGTGTCACTACGTTCTACTTATTTCTAAGTTAAGAACTAGACTTTAGATCCTGGCAAGTGATCGGCTTGTTCGCATCCTTGGGTAAAAATCGAGAATGAATGACCAAAACAACAAATATTCTAAGTATAAAGATTACTCAAGCATTTTTAATAAAATCCAGGTACTTCTCCTTCCTACATCCCAAAGGATGTTTAGCCCATAATTAAAGTAAAGAAAACAAGAGAGTAGAAGTGGCACATAATTAAACTGAAAGTGACTTGAATTGAACTCACAGTGGGGAACGAGAAGTCGTTCCTGTCACTGTGTACTTCGAACTACAATTAAACTAAGAAATTAAGATACAGAATTTTAAAGCTAACTACTGCAGTAAATGAAAGACTAACACTAATGTAGTTGTTGAGAGAATTTAAGACTAAGCCAAGCATGTCATAAATGGCACCCAAGTGCTCCTTTATATACTAGGAGAAAGAGTTGGGTATTACACAAAGAGGTGAGTTTATCTAATGGGTAAAGACTGCAGTATTATGGCGGAATTCAGCACTTTGGACAATCCTTTTACCCAATAGACCCTTCACCAAGTCAATCTCTAAGTACAAGAAGGTGTACTTGTTGTCATCTTTAAGAAAACTACTTTGTACTTCTCCAGCCCATATTTTCCTGCCATTTGAACCTTCTAAACTCCAGAATAGTTGCATCCCAACTACTAGTTTCTTTTGTCTTCTTGCTCTGCTCGAATAGTGGGAAACCGGAGCGGGCACAACAGTGGTCACTGCAGGATAAATCGTGAAAAACACCCAAATTCCACCAAATAATTTATTAAAGACTATGGTTCACTCTTTTTGCTCATTTTCGAGAATTGTTCCAAGAATGGGGGTTTTAGAAGCGGAATGGCTAAAATTGACAAAATAAAATAGAAAATTCAAGGAAATAATAACTCTAAAAATAGAGTTATCACAAAAAACTTGTTACGTGCGAAATATGTATTTTAATCGCAGCGGGTTGCAAACTGTCCACAGTGGGAAGTGCAAGTGTACACTGTCCACTATGATCGTCACAGCAAGTAATAGTTGGTAAAATACCAGAATCGAATCCACAGAGACTGGGCAATCAAGACAATACGGTTCTTATGAGCTCCTTTTACAGGTTTCAAAAACAGAAGAAGCAATATTTTGGTTTGCTCGGTGAAATAGCTACTTTAACGATTTTACTAAGGTTTAAAAGGAGGAATGTAGGTTAGATTTTCCCTAGATTTTATACTAAATACTTGGTCCTAAAAGTGATCCTTGTATTCGAGATGGGCATTTTCGCTAGAAAAGCCCGGTTATAAAATATTCACACCGTTAGATAAAAATCCCATACTCTTAGTATTTATTGTTTTGTCAATGGTAATCTCAAAAATGGACCTTTTCAGGTCTCGATGGAATGTGTAGAGACAAATACTCTAAGTGTTTTTAATACACAAATTAGCTTGCCTATTACTCCAGTGGGTTGAGATTAGCTTACTGTGCCGACCTCACTTTCGTAAGTGTCATAAGAATTCTTTCGAATCCCCTAGCATCATTCAAGCTCGTGTCACTACGTTCTACTTATTTCTAAGTTAAGAACTAGACTTTAGATCCTGGCAAGTGATCGGCTTGTTCACATCCTTGGGTAAAAATCGAGAATGAATGACCAAAACAACAAATATTCTAAGTATAAAGATTACTCAAACATTTTTAATAAAATCCAGGTACTTCTCCTTCCTACATCCCAAAGGATGTTTAGCCCATAATTAAAGTAAAGAAAACAAGAGAGTAGAAGTTGCACATAATTAAACTGAAAGTGACTTGAATTGAACTCACAGTGGGGAACGAGAAGTCGTCCCTGTCACTGTGTACTTCGAACTACAATTAAACTAAGATATTAAGATACAGAATTTTAAAGCTAGCTACTGCAGTAAATGAAAGACTAACACTAATGTACTTGTTGAGAGAATTTAAGACTAAGCCAAGCATGTCATAAATGGCACCCAAGTGCTCCTTTATATACTAGGAGAAAGAGTTGGGTATTACACAAAGAGGTGAGTTTATCTAATGGGTAAAGACTGCAGTATTATGTCAGAATTCAGCACTTTGGACAATCCTTTTACCCAATAGACCCTTCACTAAGTCAATCTCTAAGTACAAGAAGGTGTACTTGTTGTCATCTTTAAGAAAACTACTTTGTACTTCTCCAGCCCATATTTTCCTGCCATTTGAACCTTCTAAACTCCAGAATAGTTGCATCCCAACTACTAGTTTCTTTTGTCTTCTTGCTCTGCTCGAATAGTGGGAAACCGGAGTGGGCACAACAGTAGTCACTGCAGGATAAATCGTGAAAAACACCCAAATTTCACCAAATAATTTATTAAAGACTATGGTTCACTCTTTTTGCTCATTTTCGAGAATTGTTCCAAGAATGGGGGTTTTTAGAAGCGGAATGGCTAAAATTGACAAAATAAAATAGAAAATTCAAGGAAATAATAACTCTAAAAATAGAGTTATCAGTGGGTCTAGCTGAAAAGTTTCTTAAAAAATATTTTCCTCCAACAAGAAACGTAAAGCTTAGGTACGATATCATGAACTTTCGGCAAGAGAATGACGAGGCAGTTTCGGATGCATGGGAAAGATTTAAAGATTTAATTAGAAAATGTCCTCATCATGGAATTCCCTATTGCATCCAATTAGAAACATTTTACAATGGTCTTTCTAATGCGGCTAAAATCATTCTCGACGCTACGGCCGGTGGTGCTTTTGTCTAAAAAACCTACAACGAGGCATTTGATATTTTGGAAAAAGTTGCCAACAATAACACCGAATGGCAAAATGCTCGTGCCATCACCACACCAAATGCATCAGGAGTTCATGAAATTGATGCCATCACTTCTTTAAATGCACAAATCGTAGCTTTAACTAACTTGGTAAAAAATAACTTAAACATTAATGAGAAAAACCAAGTGCAAGCTATTAATGAATCTTGTGTATTTTGTGGGGAAAGTCATAATTATGAGAATTGTCCGGGAAATCCTGCTTCGGTAAATTATTTGGGGAATGCTAGGAATAGCCCTTTTTCTCAAACTTATAACCCGAATTGGCGGAATCACCCGAATTTTTCTTAGTCAGGCAATCAAGGACTTCAACCCCCCGGGGCAAGTCAACCACAAAATCGACCACAAAATCCCCCGGGATTTTATCAAAATCAACAACCCACGTACCAACATGGTCAATCTTCACAATCACAAGCGCCTAGGCAACCAAATGCATCGGAAGGTAACGGTTCACTTTAATCGTTGCTTAAAGGTTTTATTAACCAAACCAATGCAACCTTGAGAGGGTTTGAGACCCAACTTGGTCAATTTGAGACCGAGCTCAAAAATAGACCACAAGGGACTTTGCCTAGTGACACTGAAAACCCAAAAGGACCACACAAAGAACATGTCAAGGCCATAAGCATAATGGAAATAGGTCACATAGAAGACTCTCGTGAAAACGGTAAACCTTCTACCACACAACGTGCAAAAAGAATCACATCTCTTCGATAGGGAAATTTTTCCTGGACTGTTCCCTGCTGTTGAAAAAACGCAAGACCCTGTTTTGTGTCTCAAACAACAGACTCCTCTGGTACTGTCAAAAATACTGAGCAGCGTGCTCACAGTGGGCAGCCTCTGCCCACACCCAGTAAAAAGCAAACAAGCTTGGATCTACGTGAGTTGCCTTTTCCTGAAAGATTCAAAGATAAAAAGATGGATGTTCAGTTTAAAAAGTTTTTAGACGTTTTCAAACAACTCCATATTAACATTCCTTTGGTAGAAGCTCTCGAGCAAATGCCGAACTATGTTAAGTTTTTAAAAGACATTCTCAACAAAAAGAGGAGACTAGGAGAATTTGAGACGGTTGCTTTAACCAAGGAATGTAGTGCAATTCTTACATGTAAAATCCCTCTGAAACTCAAGGACCCGGGAAGTTTCACCATCCCATGCTCCATTGGCGGTCAAGAGGTCGGAAATGCACTATGTGACTTGGGTGCAAGCATAAATCTCATGCCCTTGTCGGTTTTTAACAAGTTAGGAATTTATGAAGTAAGACCCACTACTATCCCTTTGCAACTCGCGGATAGATCCATTGCTTATCCGAAAGGAAAAATTGAAGACATTTTGGTCAAAGTTGATAAATTCATTTTTCCGGCCGATTTTCTAGTTTTGGACTATGAAGCGGATAAGAATATTCCCATCATCCTAGGAAGACCTTTTCTTGCGACCGGCCGAACCTTAATTGATGTCCAAAAAGGTGAGCTAACTATGCGTGTGAATGACCAACAAATAACCTTCAACGTCTTTAAGTCACTAAAATTCACCGGTGATTTAGAAGATTGTTCCGCCATTGACACTTTAGGTGATGATTTTGAGCCTACCCTTTTAGAAGACTTTCATGAATAGCCCATTATAGGCTTTGAAAACGATGTTTCGGAAGAAGATTTGATGGAGGTTATAGATGTCTTTGAACATTTAGATTTTAATGATCGACCTCCACAAATGCCATCAATTCTTAAAGCTCCGAAATTGGATTTGAAACCTCTCCCTAGTCACCTTAAGTACGCTTATCTCATGGAAGAAGAAAAATTACCCGTAATCATTTCTTCCAAGTTAAGTGATGGTTAAGAGGAGAAATTGTTAGAATTGTTGAAAAGTCACAAGAAAGCCATAGGTTGGACCTTAGCGGACATTAAGGGGATTAGTCCATCCATTTGCCAACATAAGATTATTTTGGAAGAAAATAGTATTGGCAAAGTGCAACCACAAAGGCGATTAAATCCCATCATGAAAGAGGTCGTTAAGAAAGAAATTTTAAAATGGCTTGATGCGGGTATTATTTACCCCATTTCAAGTAGTGGTTGGGTTAGTCCGGTGCAATGTGTTCCGAAAAAGGGAGGAACCATGGTTATAACAAATGAGAAAAACGAGTTCATCCTTACTAGGATCGTCATCGGGTGGAGAATATGCATGGATTACAGACAATTGAACCTAGCCACGAAAAAAGACCATTTTCCTTTGCCTTTTATAGACCAAATGCTAGATCGATTGGCCGGAAAAGAATTTTATTGCTTTTTGGATGGATACTTGGGTTATAATCAAATCCACATAGCTCCCGAGGATCAAGAGAAAACAACTTTCACGTGTCCTTTCGGAACTTTTGCTTTTCGGCGAATGCCATTTGGGTTGTGCAATGCTCCCGCGACTTTCCAACGTTGCATGATGTCTATTTTCTCGGACATGATTGAGGATACCATGGAAGTTTTCATGGATGATTTTTCGGTGATTGGGACGTCTTTTGATAATTGTCTTGATAATTTGAGGAAAAGTTTAGAAAGATGTGAAACGCACGATTTAATCTTGAATTGGGAAAAATGCCATTTTATGGTTCAAGAGGGAATTGTGTTGGGTCACATGGTTTCTAAAAAGGGTTTGGAAGTTGATAAAGCTAAATTAGAAGTAATAATGAAATTACCTGAACCCACTTCGGTTAAAGGCATTAGAAGTTTTTTGGGACATGCAGAATTTTACCGGCGATTTATAAAGGATTTTTCAAAAATCGCAAAACCATTGTGTAATTTACTACATGTTGATCAAACTTTTGATTTTACATCTGGATGCAAAACGGCTTTTTCAACAATCAAAGAAGCTCTTGTCTCTACACCTATTGTAATAGCACCGGATTGGACAAAACCTTTCGAGGTAATGTGTGATGCTAGTGATTGGGCGGTAGGTGCCGTTTTGGGACAAAAGAAAGAAATTTTTTTTCACCCCATTTACTACGCAAGTAAAACTCTTATCGAAGCTCAAATAAATTATACAACAACTGAAAAAGAGTTTTACTTGCCGTAGTATTTGCTTTTGACCGTTTTCGTTATTATTTTATCGGCACAAAAGTCATCGTTCATACGGACCACTCCGCTATCAAATATCTTTTTAACAAAACAGACGCTAAGCCAAGGCTTATCCGGTGGGTTCTTCTTTTACAAGAATTTGACATAGAGATAGTTGATAGAAAAGGAGTCAATAATCAAGTTGCCGGTCATCTTTCAAGAATTGAAATGAACGTGTCAAGTGGGGGAAGCCATGAAATCAAAGAAGTGTTTCCGGATGAGTGTATTTTAGCAATACAACATGTTGATAAGGAATTGTCGTGGTATGCCGATATTGCGAATTAACTTGCAAGTGGAATTAGGCCATACCACATGAACGCACAAAAGTTTAAAAAGTTTCTTCATGATTGTAAGCACTATTTTGGGATGATCCTCTTTTGTATAAATTAGGATCGGACCAAATTTTGAGGAAATGCGTTCCGGATTTTGAAATAAAAAATATTTTGCGGGATGTTACTTTGTAATTTGGATCTAATCAAGTATTTTAGAGAGAGAGTAGAGAGAGAAACTGAAATCTTGTTATGTCGGCTCTCTGTATCTTACAATATATGAGTTATGACCAAAAGCCTTACAAAAATAGCTAACCCTAAAGCTTATATACCTCAAGCCTAAGTAAGGTAATTAGCTAACATTGACTTTTTACATAAGACTAAATACATTGACTTTGACTTTGACAGAATATTAAATCTTGAAGACATATTTAAACCTAACAATCTCCCCCTTGGATTCAAGATTTATTCATTTGAGAACAGCAGTCTTTGGCATTCTTTGATCTTCAGAATCTTCGGTCTTTATCATGGCTTGTCAAAGTCAAATTGTCACAACATCTTCAGATGGGGATCTTCACACAAGGCATTTTGATACAGATTAGCACAAATTTAAGAAAAAGAGATCACAAGATGATCAATCGATTTTTCTTAAATTCTTGAAGAATTCTCCCCCTGTTCTTTCTTTGATTGGAGAATAACTTGCTTCAGTAAGAATATTCACAATGTGGCACAAGTTTAAGAAAAAGAGATCACAGGATGATCAGTCGATTTCTCTTAAACTTTTGAAGAAGAATTCTCCCCCTTTGACTTGAAAACTCTTTGACATGAAATTGAATTAAACATTTCTCCCCCTTTTTCGATGATAGTGAGCATCATGATCATCGAAAACCATTTTCAATTTCAGTCGCGTCTCCGAGTATCACTAACAATCTCCTCCTTCTTGCTCCCCCTCAAAATAAGAATTCTGGAGCACTTTGTTTTCTCCCCCTGAAATTATGCAAAAATTTCATTAACGCGCAGTATTTGAAATTTTATACAATGAAAATAAAATTCATTGAACTACATTTTATAACTACTACCATTTGATCATTTGAAAACTTTACAAAAGAAATCCAACTTAATGAAATTTAGCAGATTTTGCAATCAAATGAAATCAAATGCATGTGTTTGGATTCAAATACAAGACATCATTGCATATCAAGTTAAAAAATGGTCAGTTTCAACCCCTTTATTAAATCTATTTGGTGTGCTAGAATGCGAAATATGATCGGCATCAAGCATATGGAATTCTAAAACATATCAGAATACTCTGCTCTACTCACACTATTTGCCCAAAATCAGGATTTTCACAAATTTACGGGTTTATCGCGACTTTGTATTTTCCCCAAGTTTCAAGAGATGTGTGCTCATTGTCATCTTTTCTTTTGTGCTCATTGGCATCTTTTGATTTTGTCATCATTGACATCTTTTGATTTTGTGCTCATTGGCATCTTTTAATCAAAAAGTTTAGTAGGAATAAGATACACCGTTAAACATGACTTTCTAACTGGTTCTATAGCAGGATTTGGGTCAGCCAATCCCAGACCAGTTGGTCTTAGGGGCTAGGTGTCGAGCACCCCTTGGAACTTACTTTCCCAAACCAGAAAGGCCACATCGATATATCTTAAACCCATTTGTACCAGTAGAACATGGCTTTCTATCTGATTTTATAGAAGGATTTGGGTCAGCCGATCCCAGACCAGTTGGCCTTAGGGACTAGGTGTCGAGCACCCCTTAGGACTTAATCTCCCAAACCAGAAAGGCCATAGGCACAAACTTTCAAACTAAATGATTAGATTTAAAACTTAGAGCATCTCAATCACTTGGATCTAAAACATAGTGCTTCCCCCATATTTTCGTTTCTATCCATCATTCTGACAAAAAGGTTTTCTGAGCATTATATTCTATATAAGTTCAGACTTTCATAATTTTGAGCATTCAACATAATTTCATTCATGTTTTGCCGACCTTTCGATTTATTTCAAAAGTGA
Organism: Saussurea involucrata; assembly: GCA_033807775.1. NCBI lineage: Eukaryota > Viridiplantae > Streptophyta > Magnoliopsida > Asterales > Asteraceae > Saussurea > Saussurea involucrata. Next base: position 26,054,270 of record CM066314.1, read on the forward strand.
AAGTTGAAACAAATGTAACTCAGATAATACAAAAACGCTTGTAAAATCACCCTTGACACACATTTTATTCAATGAATGAAAATTGAAATTTTTTATCTCATTGAATTAAATTTGTGAAGATTCAAACTTTCAAAGTAGTAGAGATAAAACATAATGCAATGTTACCTTTCACCACTTGTTCTTTGAAACAGAAAGATGTGACAATTAAGGATATCACCTGAGAAGTATGAGTTCTAAACTGATTTGTTTAGAAGTCTTAGTCTTTGAAGTACGGGTCCTGAACTGAATTGTTCAGAAGCCATAGTCGTTGAAGCACGGGTCCTGAACTGAATTGTTTAGAAGCCATAGTCGTTGAAGCACGGGTCCTGAACTGATGTATTCAGAAACCAAAAACTTTGAAATTCGGGTTCTAAACTGATGTGTTTAGAAACCATATATGAAGCATAGATACATCTTCTTCCGAGAGTTCAACGCTTTGCTTCTAAATCTGCAAAAACAGATTAAGTAGATTTTGGTACCCAACGGGTCTTGGGTCCTGACTTGTTAAGCGGAGCTCTATAAGAAGGAAAATGATAAGTGCCATACCAAAATTGAACATTGTTATTTTTAACAAAATCATTAGTTCCACAATAAGAACAACAAATATTCTTTTGTGCAAACCTGATTAAACTATTTGCGGTATATAATGAATCAGGATTAGCAAAAGATTTACCTTTCAGGTTAGTGTTCTTGTTGGGAACAGATGATTTTGGTACATCTTTTTCAGGAGTCGTACCTTTGACTCTCCATTGCATGTTGATTTTCTTATATGAAGGAAGATCAGCAGATTGAAACTTGGAAGAATTATCCACTGAATGATCATAGAAAAGATTAGACGGACGAATCGGACATTCAGAATAGCGTTTGGATTTGTTAAGTGACTTCACTTTGTAGGATAAGTCGTTCCGTTCCTTGGTCACCAAATCAAGTTTCTTCTGAATATCAGACTTAACCAACTTCTCTTTCATGATATCAGTCGATAACACAGCCAAATTCTTTGTCAGCTTTCGTATTTCTTGCTGGAATATCTTCCTCTCGATAGAAAATTCGTCTTTAACGCTCCTAGCCTGAAAATCAGCTTTCTTCCTCTTTTCTAGCTCTTGTCTTTCTATATCTAATTCCTTTTGAAGCTCAGAAATTTTCTTTGACAATTGCACATTCTTCGCTTCAAAGCTTTTCCTTGTCTTTTCATACTCAACCCTTTCCTTCTCCAACTTTTCTTTTTCAAGAAATAAAACCTTCTCAAGATCTGAATTTTGTTTAGAAAGTTTTATGCATCTGAGTTCAAGGTCTTTCTTTTCTTCATTTTCTTTCTTCTCAGAATTTGAAGTCTTTTCTAGTTCAGAAACTTTTTGAGAAAGAGAAAGAATTTTCTTTCCATAACACTTCTTGTCATTCAAACGATCAGCTTTTTCTTTTCTGAACTTTTCTCTTTCCTCTTTTAGCAACTTTTCCATGTCAGACAGCTTCTTCGTAAGCTCAATAACCTTTTCCTTAAGATCTTCATTTTTAGCTTCTGACATGTTCAGTTCCTTATCTTCTTTCTCAACTTTCTTTTTTTCTTCCTTTCTCCTTTTAAAAGCAACTTCAGATCCAAGCATTTGCTTTGATAACTCGTTCCACATCTGCATTGGGTTGTGTTTGAAACATTCAACGCGTTTGTAAATGTGTTGCGAAAGAGCAAGTATAAAAATGGACTTTGCTTCTCTATCCGCTTGAGATCTCAAATTCTCTTCAACCGTATATTCATCGGTAGATTTAAGAACCCTTGAAGCAGGAATAGTAACAGTTGCCGGAATCTCTTTATAAGGTTTGACAAAAGGACCCTCAGTAAGAGATAGCATGATATTCTCTCCATTAGGTTGCCTCTCTATGAAGTTGATGAGTTGATCTTGCCATTGAAGAAAATCGGAATCTTTGATCAGCATCGGAGGTAGATTCATGTTTGCTTGACTGAAAAAAATAAAAAAAATCTACTGAAAAATCGAACAATTAAAGTCAGAAACATTTTCAAAAATAAAATCTGAAAAACAAATTAGAAATTTGTCTTCCAAAAATTAATTCTGAAAAGTTTACGCGGATAAGTTGGACTTTAATCGACATATCTACAAAATACAAGAAACATTTATCAGATATGAGTAAAAGTGAAAAATACTAAGACTCAAAAAAATTTAAAATCTAAAAAATCTAAAACTTAAAAATTTAGGGACTAAAAAATGCAAAAATCTAAAACACTAATTATAAGGACTAAAACTGCAAAAATTCAAAACTTAAACTACAGGGACCAAATTTGCTAAAACTTAAAAGACTAACTACAGGGGCTAAAAGTGTAATAACCTAAAACTAACAACTATAGGGACCAATTTTGACAAAATACTAAACTATCTAATTGAATCTAGCGGAAAAGGACTAGAAATGTGAAGCATTTAACGGATTTAACGGCCGTCCGTTAAAATATTGTTCATTGTCAACATCCTCAACAAAAGATACGTCGACCTGTTGATTTCCTTTTCGGTTTTCTCTTTTGTTTCTCAACCAAATTCAACAATTTTTCTTTCTATGTGATCTATTAACAAAATAGAATGGAATGGAACGAAGGTAATACGATCATGCAAGCAAAAAAAATAACGATCTTTGAGCATAACGGTTTTCCGGTGAGAGGTGTTTTCCGGCGAAAACTTTTCAGCACCTCAAGCTTAACGATTTCTGCTTCTTTTTCAGACCTGAAAATTGCAGTCTGCTCAAAATTTGAAATCAAATCAATCTGTACAGTATAGATCGATTGAGATACATCCAGAATTAAGATTGAACTTCATATCCACACTAAACTCTCGATGACCAATTTTCTGAATATGAAACTTCACACAAAACCTGGTTTGCGCGAGAGGTGTATGGCGCAAAGTTAAGATTGCCTGATAGGAGGGTGGCGCAAACCTTAGTTTGCGTGAGACGTGGGTGGCGCAAACCTGAACTTTGCGTGATGAACTGGTGGCGCAAACCTGAGCTTTGCGTGATCAATGCATGGCGCAAACCAGACTTAACCAGATTCTGACCAATCGAAGATGATCTCGCGCAAACAATGGATCTGGCGCAAAGTTACAAAATTCGATCAAAAACTCTTAAATTGCAGAAATAAACTACCAAAACATGCAGATATGATCTAAAAACGATTTCGAACAGAACTTTATGGAGAGATCTTGCAGAAACACTCAAAAATCAAGCCTGATAGATCAAACAGTTCGAGAAAAGTCGAACACAGTCAGAAACTCAAAAATCTCCCAATCGATGAACAAACCGTCGAAATTAGAACTTCTTGTCTGAATCAAAGATGATCTCCTAGCAAATTCGAATCCACAGAAGGTAATCTCTAAGCCAAATTCATACAAATTTGTAAGAAATCAAGAAAAATAGATTTTCTTGAAAAAGTTCAAGAAAATCGATCAATTCTTCTTCAAAAATCACAAAATTTGTGGATGAATTTGTGTAAAATCTGCAGTAAAACACTTGATCATCCTGCTCTGATACCAATTGTTACTTTGTAATTTGGATCTAATCAAGTATTTTAGAGAGAGAGTAGAGAGAAACTGAAATCTTGTTTTGTCGGCTCTCTGTATCTTACAATATATGAGTTATGACCAAAAGCCTTACAAAAATAGCTAACCCTAAAGCTTATATACCTCAAGCCAAAGTAAGGTAATTAGCTAACATTGACTTTTTACACAAGACTAAATACATTGACTTTGACTTTGACAGAATATTAAATCTTGAAGACATATTTAAACCTAACACGGGATTGTCACGCTTCACCTTACGGGGGCCATTTCGGTGGTCAACGTACGGCCTAAAAAATTCTTCAAAGTGGTTTCTTTTGGCCTAGAATTTTTAAAGATTCATTTGAGTTCGTAAAGAGTTGTGACGAATGCCAAAGGACCGGGAATTTGTCCCAACGAAATGAGATGCCCTTAAATAATATTTTGGAAGTCGAACTTTTTGATGTGTGGGGCATCGATTTTATGGGACCATTTCCTATGTCTTTTAATAACCAGTATATTTTGGTGGTCGTATATTATGTCTCAAAATGGATAGAAGCTATCGCTTGCCCACGAAACGATGCTAAAACTGTGATTAATTTCCTTCATAAAAACATCTTTGTTCGTTTTGGAACGCCTCACGCTTTAATTAGTGACGAGGGAACTCATTTTGTTAACAAAATGTTAAGCACAGTTTTAAGAAAATACAACATCCATCATAAGGTATCAACGGCATACCATCCTCAAACAAACGGGCTTGCCGAACTTTCAAATCGGGAAATTAAGTCAATTTTGGAAAAAGTTGTAAAACCTGATAGAAAGGATTGGTCCCTTAAGTTGGATGACGCACTTTGGGCATATCGAACAACTTTTAAAACACCACTAGGACTGTCTCCATATAAACTGGTTTTCGGTAAAGCATGTCACTTACCCTTGGAACTTGAGTACAAGGCATTTTGGGCCGTAAAGGAATTAAACCTCAATGAAGAAGTGGCCGGAAAGAAGAGAAAACTTCAACTAATCGAGTTAGAGGAGATACGTCATCATGCCTACGAGAACGCCAAGATTTATAAAGAAAAGACAAAAGTATGGCATGATCGTCGTATTAATCAAAGGAATTTTGAAAAAAATCAACAAGTGTTCCTTTTTAACTCTCGTTTGAAGTTGTTTCCCGGAAAATTAAAATCACGTTGGTCGGGACCATTTACCATTGCGGATGTGGGAAAGTTTGGAACAATAGATTTAATCAACCCATAAGACGGAATCATCTTTCGAGTTAACGGTCACCGGGTCAAGCACTTTATTCCAAATGAGGTGCCCATACCCACTGGTGGTGACGAGTGATTTTTGATGGAACCACTGTGTATATAGTGTATATATTATTTCTTAACCGTTGTTTAATTTTATTAATAGTGCAGGTTGCTCACTGTGGGGATTCTGTGCCCACGACCTTACAATTCGGATAAGGAAGTCTTGGGGGGGGGGGGGGAGGAAGTGTAAATTCTCAAATAAATGTGGGGCAAGTTTTTAAGAAAACAACTGATTGGGGAGCATGCAGAAAAAAGAACCTTCTCAAGTACATCAAGTACTCACTTGTTTCAAGGAGAATATTTTTTTATATTTGGTGATGTACTTCATTTGGGGTTCCAATGCAATTACCCATCAGATAAAAACAAAAAGAGGGAAAACCTTTGGGTTTTCTGACTTTGGAGAAAACCAACGGTCCCCACCATAAACCAATGGGTCTTCAATTTTTTTGAAAACAAAAAGCATCTTGGGTAATATCTTAGATTTTTTTCAAAAAAAAAAACCCTTTTGTTGGTCTTCTTCTGTAACGTCCCAAAAATTACAATAAATTTTGACTTTTAAAAATAAGCATTTTAATAAATAAAACCTCATTAAACATCCAACACCGTTTCGTTTGCAAGCTTAATAATAAATATCCTCGGTAATAATAAACAGCGGAAATTAAATCGTTTAAATAATAATTCTAATCTCATAATCATAATAACTCTTCACGCACGCCAGTGTGTACCCGTCACGCCTTGGAGCCACTAGCACCTGAAACCACATTTATAGGAAAGGGTAAGCACAAGGCTTAGTGAATTCCATCACATGCGCAGGTAGAAATTATATACACATCACTCCTATTCGCACATGAGCAACAACACCACAGTTATATAATGTAAGTAAACACATACAAGTAATTATGTACCCAACTCCTCGGTCCCACCGAGTTCCCGGTCCCACCGAGTTCACACAACATTTCCATCCACTTCCTCGGTCCCACCGAGTCCTCGGTCCCACCGAGTCGTAATGTAACACACTCGTCCCACCGAGTTCCCACAACATTTCTATCCACTTCCTCGGTCCCACCGAGTCCTCGGTCCCACCGAGATGTAATGCAACACACGTTTATACTAAGCATTTAACCCAAGCACATATTACGCACCACAAACAACTAGTTCACACCACAAGTACAGTAGTACATACAAACTACCATAACATGCATACAATTCCTATCTACACAGTGAGAGTACTCACCTCAAAAGCAAAGTAGATATCCTCATCAGCAACACGAGTCGGCCAACTCCAACTCACCTTTTCCCACCTAAATAAGTGATATCAAACGTCAAAGTGAAGTCCTAGCCCAAGGTCGCAACTACAAGCTTAAACGTGAAAATTCCAGCTTTTACTCTAAAAGTTACCGGTCTGTTCGGGACCTGTTTGGCCCCTCTTAAACTCATCAACCCAGAATTAATTTTCCATAACCAGAAATTTCCATGTCTTAGGGTTCCAGGGACATATCGCACGCGTTCTAAAGATGTTCCTACCATCCTATATGAATTTTACAAAACCGACTCGCAGAACAGTGAAAAACAGGACCTGTCAGTACAAAACGATGATTTGACCCTAGCTAGAGACCGAACTGACTTTTCCGCAAAACATACAAAACTTAATAGACTCAAAATGGGAGATTTTGGCACTGGTTTTACCCCGATCTGATACTCCTAGAAAGAGATACGGGTTTTACAAAACAGGGGCAGAAACGACACTTTCCACATGAAATGATAATTTTAGCCTACACTTTCGTTAAGCCGTGACTTAACACCAACAGATCCGAACTCAGCTGTGACTTATTGAATAAAGCTAATAGGGCTGTGCAAACCGAGCACCACCCACTGCCACCTCCGGCAATGGTGGTCGTTGGCGGCGGCGGCGGTTACGGGTTAATATTTTCCGGCGAAACCACTCGAAACCACCCACCCCGCCTCACACACCTACGCACAAACGAACACACACACACCCACACACACGCACACCCGCTGCTGCCATGCGGCGGCGCACGGCGGCGGACACACCGCCGGCAGCCATGGCTGCGGCGGCGGTGGTGGTGGTTCATGGCGTTCCGACAACAAAACGATAACGAAAAGAAAAAGGAGAACGGGACTACCTCGACGCGACTTCTCCTCCCTCCTTTTTCCGGCAGAAACGGCGAAAACGGCGGCGGCGGCGGTCTCTCTCCCGGCTGCTCTTTCTTCCTCTCGACAGCCTCTCTCTCTCTCACTCGACCGCCCCTCTCTCTCTCTTTCTTTCTCTCTCGGCGATGGCAACACAAGAAAAGGGATGGGGAGGGTGACTAAGGGTTTTTGGTGGTATTGCTAAGGTGAAACCGAAGGGGAAGGGGAGGGGGGTGTCTCTTGGCCGATCCCTTGCCAAACTTTGGTGAAATGCCCCAATTAGCCCCTCAACTTTCCTTTCCTTGCAAAAACCCAAAAAGGTTGACTCATTTAACTTTTTGGTCCGATTCGACTAACCCCGCTAAAATAAATTTGCTAAATAAACATTATAAATAATTAAATAAAATGTATATCGGGACACGGGCTTTACAACTCTCCCCCAATAGAATTAGACTTCGTCCTCGAAGTCTATGCCCGTGAATAGCTCTAGATAGTTCTCCCTCATCTCAATCTCAGGTTCCCAAGTCCACTCGGAACCCTTTCGGTGCTTCCACTGGACCTTCACTAACTGGAATCTAAATTTCTCACACCGCCTAAAAATTTCTCGAATACTTTTCTTACCACAAAACTCCTTCAAGAACACTGAAATTATGATCGGAAGAACACTCCAACAACTGGAATCATTCCTAGTTAAACGACTTCGGTTGTCTCCCAACCTTAGATATTCCATACCTCTCTATTCAAATTTCAAGCTCTAACCATTCTAAAGTTGCTCACCAGTATACCCTACAGGATACTCGATTCCGATCATTCCTACCATTAACTGTCGATTAACTTTCACGAGTTCTAATAGACTCCCAAAATTTATTTCACGCGAATCATCAAACCAGTAAGTTTATAATCACCCACGAAGGTCATTCCACCATAGCCATTCATCACAAGTGAGCATTTCAGGTTACTACTACTATCACCATAGTTATTTTAAAATCGGCTACAATTCTCCGATTACACTAAAGATGTTTGGCCTCAAGCCCAAAAGTCGACACCTAAATCTACCACTTACCTCAAAAGGTTCTACGCATTTATTCTATTTATTATAAAGGGCATCATTCCCTTAACCGTAACCATTCGACCTACATTACCACACGCGTGGAATACCTTACCTTCCACCATCGACGTATCCTCCACACTCGCTCTACGAAGCCTAGTTACATCGTATCAAGGATACACCTTAACGTCTACCTCCCAGGTACGTCTCAAGGCCCGACACATCGGAACTACCTCCCAGGTAAGTGCTCAAGACTATATCCTCCTAGTGCCTACTGGAAAGTCAAGGTCATAACACATGCATACCGGGGTCCCACCCCGAGATACCCAACCGACCATTACCAACGACTGACTAACGTGACCAAGGATCCAATGCAAAACAGTCTACCAACAACATGCCTATCCCGGAATGACTTACTCACCCAAACATGTAAATACTCAACGTGCAATAAATGCAAAACTGTGCAACAAAAACAACCCATCAACAAGACTCCACATCGAGCCATTAAAACCGTGCAATTGACTCATGACTATCTCAAAGTCAAAACCGAGCAAAATGCTCCACGCTTGCTAGACCCATAAGTCGGTCAAAAACGCGTTTAAATAAAGTTTAAGCAAGCAATACTCTAAAATCAACATTAGTCCCAACTCAACACGGGTTAAACAAAAGAGTTTTCCAAAAGGACTCACATCCTTAAAATTCTCAAAATGACACATAACACTTAAAAGTGCATTTCCCAAATGGTTTACAAAATCATTTACAAAATATTTTCAACGTCAAGATTTTTCATTTTAAAAAGACCGTAAGCAATAAAACTACTATTACCAGGTCGGTAGTTACGCAAAAATGGACACGCTCGTCCCACATATGAAAATCATGTTGAAAATCATTTCATTGCAGCTTAGTTTACTCACAAAACGTAAAGCGAAATAAATAATTTCTTTGAAAATGAACCGTCACGGTTCTAGTATGAATTGACTCATGGCATGTATTTAAAGTAACCGATCGACCTTACACCGGGTGCGACAAAAGTGTACACATAATTTCAAAATCAGTTCCACGACATTTGACCCCAAAATTTCTCTTTTTCAACATAAAATGTCGTGGCACAGGGTTCACCCACAAATCTTACGCGCGCCGGCTAGTCATACAAAACGATGAAACGGTTTACAATATATTTTTGTTAAAACACAACTGTCTCGTGCAAGTTTCAACTTAAAGATAAAAACCAATCCGTTTCCATCATTTGAAAATATCGACTAAAATCTCATAAAATCTCAAAAGGTGAGGTTCTTTAAATTGATTTCCAAGATTTCCCCAAATGGTCACATAAACAAATGAGATATGCACCCCGTGAAATTAACCCACACGACTCAACATGCCGTAAGACAAAACTTATTTTAACCAAATCACTCAAATAGCTTTATACAAACATCGTGGAATGTAACTTTCCGTCTCAACTCTAACATATGTGGAGGAGTTCCAATGTTAAAGTCACAAGTCGTAGTCACTTGCCCAACATTTTAAACACCACAAAACACGGATATCATCTTACCCGAAAGAACCGCTGGAAAATAACGAAATGAGACAAATTCTAACAAAGTTTGCACTCCCGTGATAAAACGATTTCATACACTTTCAAAACCATATTTCAAAATCTTGTGTGTGTGCTGAACATTTCCCAAAATTCCAAAACACCATCCATAAAATGATTTGAAACACAAGAATTTGTTAATGCAATCTATTTCAAATCAAACTTTGTGCATGACTTAGTCGGCATTCTACGCCTCGACTCCTACTCCTCCAAATCTCTCCGGTCCACTAACGTCATCCGGACATTTAAACCTCTTAGGCAAGTTGGGAAATTACGTCAAATAATCCCTACGATTTTTCCTCAAATCAAAGTCGGCTCTATAAGCCTATGATTCTAGCACAATCATTCATCTTGGCCCGAAACAAACATCATCCTCATCGTCACTCCAAGTGACTAATACTAGAATCGTCCTTTTATTCCAACGACTACTAATTTATAACCTTCGACACTACCCCAACGATCATCCCATCAAAGCAAATCAAGTACACACCTGTACTAGTAGGTTTACTATAGTCGTTCCTCCTTGTGATGGCTATTCTGGGTAGATATTACAACGAGTTATTAGCACATAATAATTCACACTAACAATGCTTACGCTCAACTCCTTGGATTCCTCGTGACTTTCCCCGACTCGAGCATTGATCCTGTGTTTCCGATAGTAGGAGCTCTACTACTACCTTCCACACCTATCATCACTCGTTCCGAGTTCCATCCGATGGGTCCAAGTAGTTTCTCGCCGATAACTACACACATATGCCCGCACCGGCATATGTACACACTTCTCCTAACTCCCTAGGAATTCCACCCAACTCCACTACCCTTGCTATGACGAAATCCCCACTAGTCATGACGAGTCGCCTCGCGAATGCACAATCGCACACAGTGTAAAACCAGATAGACATTCGAATATAAGATTCTATCCTACAACGGTTGGACTCAAACAAGAGCTGCGCAATAGAACTAAATCCGACATTCTAAGGCTATTTGGTTCCTACCGCATACAACCTATAGTGCATTCACTTAACAACTTATCAAGGCTAGCATGAACTCCTATTAGCAAACAACAAACATGCAGTACAGTGTAATAAGCACCAAATAATCCAACACACATACTCCTATGTTCTAGAAAGCAATCTAGCATACATACTCATATGTAAACACTCTTCCCAGCTCACTATGAATTTCATCTCATCCCACTACCCTTGCTACCACGGAATCCCTATTAGCCATAACGAGTTGCCTCGCGAATACCCAATCGCATGCAGCGTGAATCAAATAGACATTCGAATACAAGATTCTATCCTAGAACGGTTGGACTCAAACAAGAGCTGCGCAATAGAACTAAATCAAATATTCTAAGGCTATGTGATTCTTACTGCATACAACCTATAGGGCCTTCGCTTAACAACCTATTATAACTAGCATTAATTCCCACTAACAAGCAATCATCATACAGTACAATGTAAACCACATAGGCAATCTAGAAAGCGATAAATACACTAAGTACTGTACCTTCCCACTTAGCGTCAGCTGACTGTACACACTGCGCCCTCAATCACCGTTTCCCAAACGGGTTTTTCCTTTTTCTTTCATTCAAAAAGATTTTAGTAAAAGAGTTTGAAATTTCATAGCCGCAACTTGAGACCAAACACACCGAGATATGTTTGATTCACTCAAGCTGTGCTCTGATACCAAGTTGTAACGTCCCAAAATTTACAAGGAAATTAAAATTTTTAAAAGTAATACATTTCATTATAATCAAACCAAAAGTTAACAAATCCCATTACAATAAGAATAAACGTCGTTATTTAAAACCGTCAACAAAGTTTAAGCAGCGGAAAGTTATATAATTAAATCCCCATTTACTAAAAATCAATTTAAACAATCTTCGCCTTGCGCCCGTGTGTCCTGTCATGCCCGACTGCTACTCGCACCTGAAAACATAAGACATTGGGAAGGGGTAAGCACGAAGCTTAGTGAATTCAATCCTTACATAGGATCGCAATCATATCAGCATCACCCTTAAACATACCAGCACATAAATTTCTTGGAACATCCATCAAGAAAATATAACACGATTAATAATAATCCTTATGCTCCTTGGAACCACCATCAAGAAGACATAATCACAACACATTATACCAATACACCTACTCCTTGGAACAACCATCAAGAAGTGGCCTTATACTTCTTGGAACAACCCTCAAGAAGATATAATCACAACACATTATACCAATACACCTACTCCTTGGAACAACCATCAAGAAGTGGCCTTATACTTCTTGGAACAACCCTCAAGAAGATATAATCACAACTCATTATACAAACGCATATACCTCTTGGAACATCCATCAAGAAGTACATCAATCACAGTTCAATATATACACACAAATATATATATTCCACACCACAATAATATCAACAAACAATCATAATCAACACACTCGAACTATAGCAACACAAATATAATTCCCATCCTATATAGTGAGAGAACTCACCTCAAACGCACAGCTTATGACCTCAACCGCAACACGAACCGGCCGACACCAGTTCACCTTTTCCCACCTAAATAAGTGATATCAAACGTCAAAGTGAAGTCCTAGCCCAAGGTCGCAACTACAAGTTTAACGTGAAAATTCCAGCTTTTACTCTAAAAGTTACCGGTCTGTTCGGGACCTGTTTGGCCCCTCTTAAACTCATCAACCCAGAATTAATTTTCCATAACCAGAAATTTCCATGTCTTAGGGTTCCAGGGACATATCGCACGCGTTCTAAAGATGTTCCTACCATCCTATATGAATTTTACAAAACCGACTCGCAGAACAGTGAAAAACAGGACCTGTCAGTACAAAACGATGATTTGACCCTAGCTAGAGACCGAACTGACTTTTCCGCAAAACATACAAAACTTAATAGACTCAAAATGGGAGATTTTGGCACTGGTTTCACCCCGATCCGATACTCCTAGAAAGAGATACGGGTTTTACAAAACAGGGGCAGAAACGACACTTTCCACATGAAATGATAATTTTAGCCTACACTTTCGTTAAGCCGTGACTTAACACCAACAGACCCGAACTCAACTGTGACTTATTGAATAAAGCTAATAGGGCTGTGCAAACCGAGCACCACCCACTGCCACCTCCGTCAATGGTGGTCGTTGGCGGCGGCGGCGGTTACGGGTTAATATTTTCCGGCGAAACCACTCGAAACCACCCACCCCGCCTCACACACCTACGCACAAACGAACACACACACACCCACACACACGCACACCCGCTGCTGCCATGCGGCGGCGCACGGCGGCGGACACACCGCCGGCAGCCATGGCTGTGGCGGCGGCGGTGGTGGTTCATGGCGTTCCGACAACAAAACGGTAACGAAAAGAAAAAGGAGAACGGGACTACCTCGACGCGACTTCTCCTCCCTCCTTTTTCCGGCAGAAACGGCGAAAACGGCGGCGGCGGCGGTCTCTCTCCCGGCTGCTCTTTCTTCCTCTCGACAGCCTCTCTCTCTCTCTCACTCGACCGCCCCTCTCTCTCTCTTTCTTTCTCTCTCGGCGATGGCAACACAAGAAAAGGGATGGGGAGGGTGACTAAGGGTTTTTGGTGGTATTGCTAAGGTGAAACCGAAGGGGAAGGGGAGGGGGGTGTCTCTTGGCCGATCCCTTGCCAAACTTTGGTGAAATGCCCCAATTAGCCCCTCAACTTTCCTTTCCTTGCAAAAACCCAAAAAGGTTGACTCATTTAACTTTTTGGTCCGATTCGACTAACCCCGCTAAAATAAATTCGCTAAATAAACATTATAAATAATTAAATAAAATGTATATCGGGACACGGGCTTTACATCTTCTCCACAAAAACACTCCAAAGAAACACTCCTTCTTCCCCCATGGCTAGAAAGAAAAGCTTGATTCACATCCCTGGTAGACCCACTCGGCGCTCCCTCCGCCACGCCGCCGCTGTCGCCGGCCAACCATCCGCGCCCACCATCGTGACGACCGCCGCTGAGCTAATCACCGCCGTGGCCGACGCTGCATCAGATGCTCCGACCGACATCATCTCCGATGCTCCACCATCATCGGACGTCCAGACCGCCGCCGGCGTACCCTCCGATGCTCCGACCACCGAGGAACCAGCAACCCCATCCTCACCAAGGTATGCCCATTCCTTCATTGAAACTCACGAGGTACTCACTCGAATAATCAACCCACCAAACCCTAACCCACATACTATCATCCCTACTACTATTCACATTCCCTTTACTCAACCCCTGTATGTGTGTGTTTCTCCACCTACAATACCCATTACCATTCCCCCCATCCATCTCCAAACCCTAACAATCCATTTGGAGACTTCATAAACCCCCACTACCTACAAACCCCAAACACACCACCACCACAATCCGCCCCCCAAAACCCCTTTTCATCACAGGCCCCCTACCATGTCTACCACCAGTGCCATTGACCCTAAAACTCAGCCCTCGTCTTCTAAATCTAAGCCATTTGATTTAAATGAGAAAGGAGATGTGGGGAAGGAAAACCTTGATGAGGACCTCTGGTTTAGCTTTGAAGGAACACAGCCACCACAAAATACTACCCCCTACACATTTGAGGAACCTCTGGACCCAGAAACCACCAGTGACCAAAACCCTAAGCAGGTCGATTCTGCCCACAGTGAGCAAGTGATACCCACAGCGGGCACGAGTACCACATTAGGGAACGTTGAAAAAATGGACACAGCAGGTCCTTCTGAGCAACAAACCACCATTGGGATGCAACCAGCGGATTCCAGTTCCTCCGAGGACTCCTCTTCAGAATCTGATGAGCCACCACCGAAAAAAGCCAAGAACGTCGCGGCTTCTGACAGCGATTTCGAAGAGGAGATCAAAGCTGATGATAAGGGAAAGAGGCCGATCATAGCACGCCGTACACGCAGAACCGCTCGCAAGAAATCGATCACTGCTGTCAATGACGCCTTGGTAAAAGCAAGGTATGAACTCATAAAGAACCAAAAAATCTTGCTCGAGCGAGCTTTTGATCAAGCGTTAGTTAATACTGTGGCACACGTTAAGCAGCATCTGTTTGCGATGCATTGGGAGAAATTAATATCGATCCCATGCAAAGCAAACGAAACTTGGGTCGCCAAATTTTTCGCGGCTGCTGCGTTTGCCAACCACAGCCCCTTGCGGCTGCGTGGACGGGTTGTTGATTGGTCAGGGCCTGCGATTAATGTAGCTTTAAAACTTGTGGCCCCGTTTGTCTGTTCGTATAATCAACTGTCAAATAAGTTGCTCATTATTTCGGACGAGGAAATAGCTGCTACGTTGGCATGTCCGGGTTGTGGTTGGTCCCGGGATAACAACCGATCTATGATACGGGCCAACCATCTCACGGATGAAGCGCCCATTTGGTTTCAATTTTTAAGACACAACTTGATGCCCACTGCCCATGATGGTACTGTTGACTATGATCGATGTATTATGCTGTATTGTGTTCTTAAAGAATGCCCGGTTGATCTCGGGCCGATTGCTCATGACGCGATTTCTAAGGCGGCATCACGGGTCCAAAGTCGGCTGATTTTTCTAGGTTTAATCGCCAAACTGTGTGCCGAGGCCCATGTTCCAACTTACAAACACGATGTGATCACGTTTGGTAAAGCCCATTTGAATAGCGACACCATCACGTGCCGAAAAAGTGCCACTCGAACTCCTATTGTTTTGCTGGAACCAGACGCACCTCAACAGCCTCCGTGTCCACCGCAGCAGCCGGCTGCCACTGCAGAGTCCAGGTACGCAGGCTATGGCACGGTCGAGTGGTTGGCGGCGTTGGTATTAGAAAAAGAAGAGGCGAACCAAACATCCAAACAGATCCTTGCAAAGCTCAGTGCCCTCGAAGAACGCGTTGCACGATTAGAGGGTGGATCAACATCTGCCTCTGCACCACCAGTTGATGACGACGAGCGTCCCCCCGGTTTTCCAGCAGGTTCTGTGCCCATGGATCCTCACAGTGGGCAGCAGTCCCCGAGAAATTAGCTTTTGGTTCATCATCATCCTTTTAAACATTATCACTCGTATCTGTTGTTTTGGGTTTGTTTAAACACTCTTAACTGTGCTTTCCCGCCTTTTGTGTAATATTTGCATGTTTTGGTTGATATGTGTTAATCTTTTGTGTTGGTTTAATTTTTTGTTGTGAATTCCTTTCATTTTCAGGTACTTCGACTTTGTTGACTATTTTTAGGTAACTTTGAGAGGACGTAGGCCCTCTTACATGGCCTAAACACTTTTCCCTTCGTTCCCACAACCAAGCCGATTACAAAGCCAATGTGGACATTGTCCATCTTAAAGTTTGGGGGTGGAGGAAATTGCATGATCATTACCTTTTATGATCCAAAAAAAGAAGAAGAAAATAAATAAATAAATAAATACGTCTTCGAAAAATTGGAAGACCACCTTCGAAAAATCGGAAGGAAAAGCATAACCCAAAAAGCTCTTAGAAAAATGAAAAATAAAAAAGCTTGGGTTTTTTTGACTGAAATAGAATTCAAAGGAAAAGCAACAAAGATATATCCAAATTCCTTTTGTAGTTTAGTTCAAGTTTGGGGGGGAAATTTTTTAGCCACAAACACTAACCCGAAAAGTCCTACCGGTCAAAGTTCTGTCAAATGGTCAAGAAAGGAAGAAGTACACATTCCGAGGAATCATTTAAGCATTTTTGTAAGTTTCGTTTTCTTTCCCTCCGTAAAAATTCTTTTTCCTTCATTTCTTTTACTTGAGGACAAGCAAAACCTTAAGTTTGGGGGTGTGATAACTCTCATTTTTTAGAGTTTATTATTACCCTTTTTTCTAGGATTTCAGATCATTTTTAAACCCACTTTGCTTCTTTCCCATTTATTTGGTCTAAATGTGATAAAGAGATGATGAAGTTTCAAAAGTTTATTTTCTTGGAAAAACTGCACTTTCGGCTGTGGGCACAGGGCTCCTCACTGTGAGCACGGACGGATCTCCCCTTTAACCATCGGGCAATGCTAATTTCTGGATAAAAGAAAGGATCAAAATGCTGGCATTCTAGAAGATTGCAAGATCTGGAAAATCTCAGAAATCAAGGGAAGTATGGATGGCATGATGGGTCTTGCCCTTAAGATAATGTGAAGCTTAGTCCATTGGGTAATACCCCTTTTTGGGACTATATAAGAGAGGGTTTGGATCAGTTCAAAGGGCATCAATTCTCAGTTGTATTTTACTTACATTCCAGTAGCTTAATTCTTCTTCTTGTTTCTTAAAAACTTGAAGAGTTGTAGCATTTTACTTCTTAGTTTGTAATTTCAATTCTGCCAGCAGTGATCCCACTGTGGGCACGTCTTTAATTTTATGCAAGTAATCTTTATGCACTTCTTCTAAATTATTATGTCTTTTAATTTCATTATGAGCTAAGCACCCCTTGAGTGTGGATGTGAGCAAACTTGAGACTAGTAGGCAACACTTGGGTGTGGCCATTTGTTACTAACTCTCGAGATTGGTCACTTGAGTCGAGACTTAAACTCAACGCGGATAATCCGATCACTTTGATGTGTTAATATTAGATTCTAGACCTCGAGAGGGGCGGATTCGAAATACGGCTTAAGTGATGCACAAAGATTTGAGAGAGTCTTTGATAACCATGTCGAGAGGCGGGTTTTGTATGATTTATTAAGGTTCAAACGCCAGACGAGATTTATATCACAAAGAGATTTGGGTGTAAGTCTCCATATTGGTAGAACTTGACGTTTAGAGTCGAACTTAATTAAATCGGCAAGATCGGGAGTTGGTAGCAATGGACACTTTATGGAAACTTTGTAGGACCGGTTTATAAATTGCATCATTTCGAGAGATCGGGATTTTTATGAACTTTTCGTGCTACAAAGCAACTAACCATCTTGTTACTACAAAAATCTCAAGGGAACTCACATTCATACCCATTTTTAATTATTCAAAAGTTTAATCATTTTTCAAACAAACCAACAATATTTTCAAACCGAGACTTGTGCAAGAAGTTCGTGACATTCTCTGATTCTCAGTAATTCAGTCCTCGTGGGTACGATACTTGGTAAATACTTGCCATTTTATTACTTATAGCGATCATAGTTGTGGTGTATACTTGCGCCCCCACTGTAGGCACACTGTGGCCACTGATTGGAACTATACGATTTTCCGCTATCAATTATCATCAGGGAGTTCCTCAATTACAACTTTTGGTCCACCTGGTGACTTGTTGTAGGTACCCACCGTTGTCCTAAATTGTTCTGTGTATACCTCAATCATCTTCTTACTTGAGCTGTACTTGATCAGATTCAATATATCTTGATCGTTGCCTAAAGCTCTAAGTCCAATATCTAGGTTAGATTCAGGGATAAGAAAATGGTACCACATGGGGTAGTTACCAGTGTATCCAAGCTCCTTAACCATGGCATTGATCTCATAGACACTAAGCTCATCAACATCAACCAAATCAACATAACTACACTTACCTTCAATATACTTCCTTCCATGTCGTTTTGTAAAAAGCCCACCATGCTGTATCTTCAATGTGATGAGGTTGGGGTAATGCTCTGCAAATAAACACCAAAAATAAGGACATCAGTGGGAATCTACAAAACACTAGACAATACACAAACTTTGTCCAGATATACTCACCATATACGTAGGCAAGATCAAAATCTTCATAGACTGTCCTGATCATCCACATTGCAGGTTGCATGCAAAGGAGATGACAAAGCTTGAAGATGGTGAGAGAGGTGTACTGACAGGGGTGGGTAAACGATAGGGACGAAAAGGGGTTTTTTGTTTGGGTTATCGAGGGGGGTAAAGGGGTTTAAAGATAAAATGACTTTTTTGCCCTCGTGTGGAAGTCACATGGTTGCCCGTAACGGCACTCAATGGACGGACGTTGGTCAGAGGGACCAAATCCGGACCAAATGGCTAATTGCAGTTGCTAAAGTGTATTTTTTTAAATTGTAGGGACCAAATGTGTTATAAACAATAAACCACAGGGGCCAAAAGTGAAGTTTACTCTTTTTTCTAATTGTGTATTGCTTTTGCATTTATCACTGAGTGAGCTATAAATTCGAGCTTACTTATAATAGTAATATATAAACAACGTTTAAAACGACGTTGTTTTAATGATATCTATAGATGTACAAGGTTGCAACATCTTAAAACGTGATATATGTAGCAAACTTAGGTTGAATACGATACTTGAGCCTTATTTTTCTTTATGGTGCTTGATGCACGAATGTGCTTGGTGGTGTTCAATGACCTTTCTTTAAATTGGTGATATACTGCTCGTCGTTGATATTCTACAATCTCTTCATCTTGAGATACGGAAAGTTATCGAATCTAGATTTTTTTTCCGGAAAAGCTAGGGTTTCATTTCTACTTTTTGCACTTGTATTACCATTTTGCTTCAATGAGTCTATCTTCATGTAAACAATGAACGTAATAGAAGGAAAATTTGAAACATAGACATGGATTACTTTAAATCAAGCCAAAATGCCTCATAACGAGAATAGTCAAGCCAAAATGCCCCATTCGAGTTGAAATCAAGCCAAAAATGCCAAAATGCCTCATTCGAGTTGAAATCAAGCCAAAATGCCTCATAAAACAGGTGACTACTTTAAAAAAAGCCAATGTAAACCATATAATCCGAGAAGGCATATTTACCAATATTTGACAAATACATGACACTTATAACGAGAATAGTCTCATAATCAACACTTTATTGGAGCTTAATAGTAAAAAAACCCAAAAGCGTATGGTTTATATTTCCAAAATCTCCCCAAAGCCAAATATGGGCAAAGATTGCACATTTATAACCAGGGATCAATTGCCACCATCAAATCTCACAATTTAGGCAAAGTCCCAAAACAAAGTCAAATAAACACTTTGACTTATTCAACAATACTAAAGGAAAGTCATTCTTAACTCAAAATACAATTCTTAAGAGTAGAAAAAATACTTTGTCCTTAATTATCCAACTATTCAATAAATTTCTATTTATGAAATAAAGATCATTTGGTGCACCAAAACACCCAATACGGTATTATAAATCATCTTTAAAGGTTTGATAACCCAAATATGCTCAAATACCCAAACATTCACAAACTCATCAAATATGAAGAAACTCACGGGAATATGTTCAAAACCTAAATGAAAATATTTTGACATGTACATAGTTTAAAAAAACAAATAGAACTCACCTTGCTAGATTTATGCTAAATTTAGGTTCTAAACCAAACCCTTAGCTTCCTTGTGGTGAAAACAAGAGAACTACTTGTAAGACTTCCAAATCTCAGCCCCAACACTTCTAAAATGTTTTCTCCACCTCAAGAAACCAAACACCTAAGATAAGGATGGGAGGAAGAGAAATGGGGTGAAGAATACACACAAAACCCTAACTTTTGGAGTTGAAGGATGAGAAGTTTACCTTTACCAAAACTATTATATATACCAAGATTTCTCCTCCAAGGACTCAAAAGTAGACTATAATCCTCCAAAATGCTCCATGATGAGAGAAAAGGGGTTGGAAGAAAGTTTGTTGGAGAAAAATGAGAAAAATCCTCAAAAATCGGAGTTTTAGTGCTGAAACACTGAACCCTACGACCTAAGGTCTTTGGGCAAGTCGCCCATGCCACTGGAGGCTCTCATACGCCTAGAACCTACGCGGTTGGGTCGTGGTGACCCTGGGTCGCGTGTTAGGTCACATAACTCACTGCCCAAACGCGTTTTGGCCATTTTTTGCGCCTAATTTCGATCCTCGAACTTTCCATTAAGATACCTATTTAAAACCTCATTAAATTTCTCATCTTAACAGCAAAACGACTTCCTAAAATCACAGTCTTTCAAAAATCGCAGGTGTTACACATTTGGAGTTATATATAGACCATAATTCCCATACATGGGTCGAATATGTTATAATTTTTAGGCCCATAATTAAAAGTCCATTAAACCTAAATAAGTTTTATTTAATTTTATTAGTCATAATAAAATTATATATAAATACTTTTACACACAATCATACTGACACTTTTAACACATACTGTAACAACCTCTTGTTAAAAATCTGAATCTCTATGAAGTGTGGGGGTGTACTTGCAAACTTAATAAGTTTCAGGGACTTAAGGAAAAATAATAAGAAATAAAAGAGGAGAAAACCCTCTTCTCCATTTCATTTCTTGGTACGTTTTATGGAGGCTAGGGAGAAACTAGAGAGAAATTTGATCTTCTTCATTGAAATCTTGGTGCAAGAGTTGGATTTCAGGGATTAAACTTCATCTTCTTCAAGGTAAGCTACTTCCCTTCATCTTATACTTATGGTGAAGAGTCTATGGTTTTGGATGGAAAATTTCTAACCCATTTGGGTTTTGTGAGAGGTGAATTAGGAGGAGTAGAGATCTCCAATTGGAACTATGGTGGAAGAAATGTACCAAGGAATCTAAATCTTCATCATCTTCAAGGTATGACTTATATACCTTCTTCTTCATGCTTGGTTGGGTTGATTTTGTGGTTTGGGGTTTTGTAAACTATGGATTTGTTGAGTCCAAATCATTGGGTAAGGAAAAGAAAAGAGTTTGGTATTGTTTTCCCTCATGGGTCTTGGTAAATGATTGAGGAACTTCATCTTTTGTTTAGAAATCTCTGAAAATGGCTATGGTTGAGTTATAGAGTTTTTGGGGTTTGAAATCATGAATCAATGGACGATTTTTTTTCGGGATAAATGTGTTTTGGATGTTGTTTTTTGGTTCCTAAAGGTTTGGGTATCAAAAACTATCGATTTTGGAGGTTTACAGTCGATTTGGAACATTTTAGGGGTCTTGGGGTTGAGTTTTTGGGCTGAAATTTGTTGGGCAGACCTGAGAGGCACGAACAAGAACTTGCGCGGCTTACCACGCGGGTTGAAGCCATGTGGTAAGTGGCACAAGTCACTGTTTGCGCGCCTTCTTCTGTTTGCTTCGTTTTTCGGGTCTAGTATCGAGGCGTCGTTTGGGGGTTTGCTTTAGGGGTTTAGTAGAGGTGTTTTGGGATGTAATTATATGGTTTATCACCATTCTTATGACGTCCAATTCAGGTGTTCGGTTTGAGCAAAAATGAGTTTCGGAGCGTGTGTCGAGTTGCTAAAGCTTAGGTGAGTTCCCTTATCCCCTACTTAATTGGAATATGATTTGTGAATGTTTTAAATGACTGAACTTGGTATCATGATGTTAGAATGCATATGAAATCTTTGAAAGGAAACATGATCTTTATGCATTATGAAAGTATTTTCCGATCTACGCATTGAATGCATGTTCTTATGAGTTATTGTATATGTGTGGGGTCGGGTTGCACAGTGGGGAAGTGAACCTCAGATTTATTGAGAATCCATGGAGAGTTGATTGGATCGTGTGCCTTGAATCCGTTTCTTGTGCACACGGATATGGCATCTTCTGGGGGCCATGGGGATCTACTGGTGGCCCCGAGTGTGGACATCACATGAGGTGATGGGAGTTGAGGGGATCTACTGGTGGCCCCGAGTGTGGACATCACATGAGCTGATGGGAGTTGAAACCACTGTGCAATACTCTTATGTGGAGTTGAGCATTTACACTGTATTTACATTTATTAATGTGACAGTTTGTACGTTTTGAATTGGTGTTTGTGTGGAACTGTTTTAAAGAGGGAATTCATTAGACCTCATGGTCTAACCCTCGCTTTTAAAAAATAAAACCATTTTCAGGTAAGAGTTTTGGTTGGGGTTTCATCTAGAGAAGATGGAAAGAGGTGACACTGTAGAAGAAGTATAGTCTAGTGGTGGCTAGCAGTTCACCGTCGGGCTTCCTGTAGCATCTCAGTTGTGAAAGTGTTTATCTGATGCGTACCTAGAGCTGAGATCGTTGTATTTTGTGTATTTTTGGGTGTAATGTTATGAATTATATTTAATGGAATTTGGGTTGTTACACATACTATAACTATTCTGCTAAAATAACGAGTTAATAATCAAAATGATATAGTTCGGGTTTCTAATTATCTAATAATTATATAGCATATATATATATAGAGAGAGGGATAATAAATTGTAAACCTCTAAATGTGTGTAAACTATGTAAACTTTGAATTTCATAGGTTTTTTTTGATGAAATTGTTTCATGAAATTGTTTATTTTGATGAAAATGTTTCATATCATTCATTTCTTAATGAAATTGTTACATATATTTGTGTTTTTTATGTGAAAACGAAAAAGCTTCATCAAACTGAGAAAATATATGAAACAGTTTCATAGGAATGAAAAAAATATATGAAACTATATAAAAAACACAAATATATGAAACAATTTAATCAAGAAATGAATGATATGAAACAATTTCATCAAAATAAACAATTTCATCAAGAAAACCTATGAAATACAGAGCTTACACGAAAAAAAAGTTTACAAAATAGTAAGCGTCTCTCTCTCTCTCTATATATATATATATATATATTCTTTATATACAACCCTATAGTTTTACCTATTTATTACTGTGTGACACGTATCATGTATCGAGCAACTTTTCAAGTTGGACCAATGGACCCTATCGAGCAACCCATAAACTTCATATCCTTATTTATATAAGGGTGCTCATTAAGCACATAAGTTCATATTTTATTTCAAAACATGTTTTATTAGATAAATGATCCGTTGGTTTGAATAAAAAAACACTTTAACATATTTATGTGAAAGTAATTTGACTTAAGTTATATTTTGTAACCAACATATCAAATAAAAAAATTGTTAGAAAATAAATGAAATAAATTTGTTTAAAATTTACACATAGCATAATTTATGGGCCGTTTATCTAATCACTTACTCGGGTAAGTGTTTACCGGTAAAATTCACTATGACTTACTTCCCGGGTTAGTCCACCAAAATGGCATCGTATGCAACAATTTAGCCGGTAAGCGTTAATCGTGGTAAGAGTCGTCGCACTCACTTACCGGGTAAGACTTTCGGCCCTTTCTTTCGACTCTCGGTCCTTGCTTCCGCTCTTACCGAGTAAGATTCTTGGTCCTTGCTATATTCATCTGGTAAGCTAATGTGACATGATAAGCACTTACCCGGATAAGCGTTTTGTAAACAACCCCTAAGTGTTTATAAACATTTTAAACTAGGTAACAGCACTGCGCCTTGCGCGGTGAATACAAATATTATTGTAAAGATTAATATATTTTACTAAAAAATTGATTTATAAGCGGTTGTTATGTAACTAAAAAACAAAAAAAACAAAAACATAATTTGTTAAAATAAGTATTGTTAGCTTATTAAAAGAAAAAATACAAACATTGGTATCTTACTAAGAAAATAAAATAATTTAAAAGTTTTGATTTATAATCATTGTTAGTTTACTAAGAAAAACAAAAAATTAATAAAATAAAAAATATATTTTATTAAATAAGTTTTGATTTATAAGTATTGTTAACTTATCCCAAAAAAATGTAAACATACATATTAAAAAATTGATTTATAAACATTTTTATCTTACTAAAAGAAAAAATAAATATAATAAATATACTCTATTAAAATAAGTATTAGATTTATTAGAAATGTTATCTATCTTAATAAAAAAAGTTCATATAATATTTAGATCTAGTAAGTTTACGAAGGAAAAATAAATCAATAAACTCAATAATCATAATATAATAACCATTGTTATAAAATAATAATTATAATATATTAGAAAATTTTATTGATTTATAAGCAGTTGTTATCTTACAAAAAAAATAAAACAATATATATATATAACATATTAAAATAAATTATTGATTTATAAACATTTGATTTATAAGAATTGTTAGTCTACTAAAAGATAAAAAAAAAATATAACATATTAAAATAAATATTTGATTTATAAACATTGTTATCTATCTTATAAAATTATAAAATGAAAAATGAAAAGTTTTGTTAGCTTATTAAGAAAATAAAACAATTTAAAACAAAAAATTAATTAAATAAAATATATTTTATTAAATAAGATTTGATTTTCAAGTATTGTTAGCTTATCCATAAAAATGTACAATATTAAAAATATTTTTGATTTATAAGCATTGTTAGCCTACTAAAAGAAGTAATTGATTTATAATGTTATCTATTTTATAGAATTATAAAATGAAAAATGAAAAGTTTTATTAATTAATGAGAACATTTAATGTATGATTTTTTTTAAATAAATCAAAATTCTATAAAAATAGATAAATGGGCATAAAAGCTTATCCTTAACCCTCCAACCTACATTCTCCTTTATATCTATATATTGATTGTTAGCCTACTAAAAAAAAGTAATTGATTTATAATGTTATGTATTTTATAGAATTATAAAATGAAAAATGAAAAGTTTTATTAATTAATGAGAACATTTAATGTATGGTTTTTTTTAAATAAATCAAAATTCTATAAAAATAGATAAATGGACATAAAAGTTTATCCTTAACCCTCTAACTTACATTCTCATTTATATATATATATATATATATATATATATATATATATATATATATATATATATATATATGTTGATTGATGTTAGCCTACTAAAAGAAGTAATTGATTTATAATGTTATCTATTTTATAGAATTATAAAATAAAAAATGAAAAGTTTTATTAATTAATGAGAACATTTAATGTATGATTTTTTTTAAATAAATCAAAATTCTATAAAAATAAATAAATGGGCATAAAAGTTTATCCTTAACCCTATAACCAACATTCTCCTTTATATATATATATATATATATATATATATATATATATATATATATATATATATATATATATATATATATATATATATATATATATTGATTGATTGTTAGCCTACTAAAAGAAGTAATTGATTTATAATGTTATCTATTTTATAGAATTATAAAATGAAAAATGAAAAGTTTTATTAATTAATGAGAACATTTAATGTATGGTTTTTTTTAAATAAATCAAAATTTTATAAAAATAGATAAATGGGCATAAAAGCTTATCCTTAACCCTCTAACCTACATTCTCCTTTATATATATATATATATTGATTGTTAGCCTACTAAAAGAAGTAATTGATTTATAATGTTATCTATTTTATAGAATTATAAAATGAAAAATGAAAAGTTTTATTAATTAATGAGAACATTTAATGTATGGTTTTTTTAAATAAATCAAAATTCTATAAAAATAGATAAATGGGCATACAAGCATATCCTTAACCCTCTAACCTACATTCTCCTTTATATATATATTGATGTTAGGCTACTAAAAGAAGTAATTGATTTATAATGTTATCTATTTTATAGAATTATAAAATGAAAAATAAAAAGTTTTATTAATTAATGAGAACATTTATGTTGGTCCCGAAAGGCTTAAACAAGTTTGTAGAAGGGGGGGGGGGGGGGGGTTGAATACAAACACACTATTTTACTTTTCTAAATTGTTTATTGATAAATCATTAACAATTTACAGCTTGTTGCGGAAACAAGATTAAGGATAAACCTAAATCTAAACAAGTTGGAACACTAAGGTTTTCTTGCACTAAGAAAGATAAGGAGATTACTAATAAAATCCTATCTTGAGAGATTTGAACTTGTCCAGAGTTAGCAAGTTACTTCAAATGAAGTGAGTTCATCTCTTTATATACTGCATGCATTTAATGCAATTCTGTATACACTTTACACGTGTCATCAGCGGATTGGTTGCATGTCATTGACCTTTGTTGACAACCTTAGTAGCCGCATGAATGAACAGTGTAGTATCAGAGTGGTTGTACGATTTCAGATTTTCGGAGGTTCTTTTCTGACATTTCGTACGGTGGCGTGCAAGGGAGGTTAAGACAAAAGTACTTTGTACGGAGGACTTCATGATCAGCTTTCGTTGATTCAGCGATTATCATTTACTATTCAGCAGATGATAAAGTTCAGCGATAGCTGAAGTCTTGTACTTGATACTTCACGTTGAGTGGACAAATCTGAGTCTTCGCTGATCCGCATCAGTTCATTAGGAGACTTGTCGCTGGTTCTTGAGCTTGATCTTCGACTTCAGCGTAGAACCTTTGTTGACGTGAATCTTGTCTTCAGGGATCATAAGTAAACAACTAACTTATCAGCGATCACCATAAGGACTGAACAGACTCAGCGATATGGTGAACAGTGTTCGCTGAATGTTTAATCTAAAAGTGCGAGAGTTCCTATCAGCAGTACTGTAAGATCTTAGTACTTATCAGCGATAGTGAAACTCTGATACATATTGTTTACTTACAATTTTCACTAAGTATTTAAGATAGGGTCATTATCAAATCACTGAGGGTTTGGATCAACAATCTCCCCCTATTTGATTATGACATAGCAACAGAGAAAATTGCTATTTAATGAAAACATAAGGATAAAAAGAACTCATAAAATATTTGTCCCTTTTACTGTTTTCTGGGATCTTTTCAGTACTGATGGAGTAAAGTACATTCGCTGAAATCTTTCTTTAAATCTTTGAATCAGGTTACAATATGGATAAGAAAGATTACAAGTACAAGCGAAATAAATTACAAGTACTAAAGGATGACTGATACAATAGAGAAAAAAATGGTGATTGTTGTCAGCCTTCAAAGGGTTCTTCCTTAATGAGAAGTTCATCAAGGGTTGTCTTTTCAGTTGGAATCATCCAGTCAGGAACCTTTTCTCCTTTATTCTTTAGCTTCAGAGCAGCTTCAAAAATCAATGGTTTTAGGTGTCGTGCCTGAATGTCTTTTCTGAAGTCGCACCAGTAGATGAGATCTTTGAGCTGTTCGATTGGAGTGATTGGAAGCTCAGCGATCCGTTGAAAGCATTTACGTCCGTCGTAGTCAAGAAAGAATATTCCATAAGGATTACTGATGACTTTACCAGGGACGAAAAGTTCACATGGTGGCAAAGAGACGTCAAGGGCAGATAGATCAGGATCAGGACCAAGTACTTCAGCGCGAGAGAAACCAATTCCAGTTTCATTTCGTATGACAGGACCTGAGTTTGAATCTTGACGTTTCTTCCTTGGAGAGTCCTTTTTTCTTTTCGGCTTTAGATCAGGAACAGGAGGAATATCCACACAAGAAGATATCAAATCGATCTGTCTGTTTATCAGCTTTTCGAAATGATCCTTGTACTTAGATTTTGATGGTTGGATAGCTAACCTCATCTCCAGCCATTCAGAGAGACCATACCTTTTTACAGTGTCAGCACGAAAGGTTTCAGATGAGTCATCTTCTCTGAACAGTTTGATGTCAACAATAGGTACTCCGATGGAGGTTCTTCCAGAGATGAATACCTTGTTGATCTTCGCTGGACGATATCTGAAGTGGATTTTCTCTTTACACCAGATCAGGGTGGTCTGAGAAACTTCAGCTTTCTTTTCCACGATCTTCTGGGCTTGTTCCCAAAGCTTTCGTTGGATTTGAATGGGAATACGCTTCAGCTTGGGGTCTTTGACAGATTCTTGAGTGAGCTTGATGGCGTATTCTCTGTCTTTATCTTCAGCTTCCTTCCTTTCAGCGATGAGGCGTTCAGCTCTGAGATGATCCTGGTATTCAGCTTTTGAAATTCTGAACTTAGGAGGAACTGAAGGTAGTTGATCGCGCCTTAGGATGATTTGCTGATCCTCGAATCGCTTTATCATTTCTTCTCTCCTCTTTTGACGAACTGAGGAGGGTCTGTTTCTGTGCGAGAGAGGTTGTTCTTCTGATTCATCAGTCTCAGAGATTAAATCTAAGACTGGGATTATGTCTTCAGCGGTAGCTGGAATTATTGGTGAAGTCGCAATAGAAGATCTTTCAGCGATATCCTCAAACAGGGGAGAGGACTAGCTGAAACGCAGCGATCTTACAAATAAGAACTGGGTAGAAGAGCTTGGGTAGAAAAGATAGAAAAAAAATGTGGATGTGTATGGTGTTTGTGGAATGGATAACTGATTTTTCAGAGATGATCAGGGAAGGAAAAATAAGTTTAGTGTACCTGACAAATCGGCTTTGCAAGTAGGATCGCCAGATTATCATCTTCAGCGATGCCTTTGTCTTTGCTTTTCTCAGCGCCAGAGGCTGAGTGCTTTGTCTTTGTCTTCTCCCCTGAAGGTTCTTTTATTGAAATACCTTTAAGAGCTTTGGTTCGAGGAGCAGGTTTGACAACAAAGAAATCATCGTCATCTTCATCATCATCATCATCGTTCCTTGGAGAGGAGGATGGTTCAGCTTCAGGGATGTCGAAGTCTTCGTCTTCTTCTGCTTCGGATTCCTCAGCATCTTCTTCGAGTTGCTCCCCCTCAGATACAGAGGCGAGGTTCTCGGTTCCCTCAGGGTTTTCATCTCCCTGAGGTCCAGTAATCTGATCTTCATTACCCTCTCCCCTGATAGATTCATCATGGGAAAGGTCTTCAGCGCTCTTATTTTGATCTTCAGCGCTCTTCTCCTGTTCAGCGCTCTTCTCCCCCTCTTTCTCATGATGGGCGGGGGAGGAATGGGTAGATTCAGCATTGGTGTTGTCTCTGTCTTCTGGGCCAGAGACTTTCACACAACCTTCAAGCTTAGCTATTCTGTCTTCTAGGCCAGAAATAGCAGGCGTGATTTTCTTCAGCTCTTGGCGATCCTCTGCGGTGAATGAGTCCAAAACAGGTGCAGGGGCCGGAGCAGGAGCTGGATTATTTGCGTTGTTCACCAGCGTCTCGATCATTGTCTTGACAGAACTAAGATCGGTCTTCACTGAGCCCAAGTCGGTCTTGACCACTGACATATCACCTTCGAGTGTACCAACCGATTTCTTCAGCGTTGTAACCTCGCTGGAAATGGTGGAAACTGATGATTTGAGGTTGGTGTAGTCAGTGTAGATGTCGGAGAGCACTTTGGCAAAGTCGGCGAGAGTTTTATCAAGGTCTTTGATGTCATCAGAGGAGGCCTTCTTTTCCACCACAGTAGTCAGCTTCGTCAGATTCTCTCCAGCGTTTGTTACAGCTGTAGAGTTATTTGATAGACCGGTGGTGAGATCCGTAAGTTTCATCTCCATAGACTTCAGAGACTGGTTGATGTCTCCCAAAAAAGGACCTGTAACATATAAGTACTTGTGAACAAAGGAAAGCTCAGAAGTTTCAGGTTTAGTTACAGTGTTTAAGGTGGGATCTGTACCTGCAGGAGCGTTGACGAACTCATCAAAGTTTCGAGTCCCTCCATAGTGTTCCATATCTCCCTCAAAAGTTCCGTGAGGGATGGAGATCTCTGCAGGTCCTTTCTTCGTCATTCGCTGAGAAGCTTCAACGGCTTCTTGAATGATGGCATCTCCAGTTTTGACTGGAGGAGTGTCCAAAGAAGTAGAGGGAGGAGCGAAGGATGAGAATTGGGGTTGGGTTTCAAGTTCAGCGTTGGATTCGCTGAGAAGTACTTCATCAGTCTTTTGAGAGACTGACGAAGGTTGGGTAGATTCCAAAGTTCTAACCTCAGCGTTTAAGGACGCTGAAGTAGGTTTAGAAGGGATGGCTTGAATTGGTGTGGCAGAGCGTACCACGGAACTTTCCTTCAGCTCTTCAGAATGAGCTGAGGAGTCTTCAGCATGCAATTGCTGGGGTTGCTCCTTGGTTTTCTTGATCCTTTTGGAATCAAGAGGGGTAAGAGATTGTTTCCTTTTCTTAGAAGGAATGGATTTTGTGGCCGGGGTATCAGCGATGGGTATTGTCGCTGAAGGAGCCACAGAAAGCGGAGAATTTAGAAGAGTGAGAAGAGTAGAGAGACGTACCTCGTTGGCGACATGCTTGAAGTCGAGAACTTTAGGGCCAATCTGAGAGAGTTTCAGATCACCCTCTTCAGGATAGTTGTCCTTCAGGCCATATTGAAAGATGGCGCTGATGAATCGCGGGTAAGGAACCCATGCTGGTCGGTCAGCGGCAGAATCAACACGTTGAATGAGGTCTTCATAGATGATGGAGGCCCAGTCAATGTTGAGACCTTTCAGCAGTGCGTAACCCATGGCCTGCTGAGGTTGAGCGGCTTGATCAGAAGATCCGGATTTCGCTGTCATGCAGCTGATCAGGTGAGCGAAGATGAAGTTCATCTCGCTGGGCATCTTGGATTTCTTTATCAGCGTCAGCTTCTTCTCAGGTAGCTTGTCTCTTCCAGTCTCCCAGATGTAACCCATCGCATCAAGGAAAGCAATGATTTCTTCCCTGTCAGCGTGCTTCTTGTGGTCAGGAAATGGAATGAAAGGATTTTCTGAGGTAGCGTTAGGGAATTTCAGAGCTTTGCGGATTATTGCGGGGGTTATCTTGATGGTGCCATACTCAGTATCGCTGAGTATGCAGTCGATGGTTTTAGGTGGATCTTTGGCTGAGGGTAGGTTGGTGTGTCTGGCAGAGTACCAGAATTGGGATAATAGACGCTGACTGGCAGGAGGTGTGATTGTCAGTGCTGTGTATATGGGGCTATTCTTCAAAAAATTTACAGCGTCGTCTAGATGGGATACCTGCTTCCGAGGAGGAAACTCGAGAAGCGCTGAAAGGTTGTTTGCCTTTGTCCAGTCTAGTTGATCCAGCTCAAACTTAACCTGAGGAGCTTTGGTGATTTCCAGTTCCTCAGAATCAGCGGAGATGGACTCAGCGGTAACATTCAGCTTTGAAGTTGCCATTTCACTGTATTATCAGTTCAACCAAAGATGTTAACAAATAAGAAATATCTTAATGTGGAAAGAAAATTTCCATTAAGATTTTTCGAATTTTGTCCATTTCATTCAGACAAAAAAAGTCTTAATGAAGATTAGGGTTTTTCTTGTTTTTTTTTTTTTTAAAAAAAACGAATATAACACCTATAAGCCTTGTATTCCAGTTTAAAAAAAATGGATACGAAAGAAGAACAAGTTTAAGATTTTAGATTTAAAACTTGAAGAACAACCATGAAATGGTTGTGTTTATAAAACCATGAAAGAAAATGATTTTATTTTTGAGTTCTTTTGTTTGATCTTGTGTAAAACAATGATAAGATCGAAAACAAGTTATTTGCATTTGATAATAGATAAGAACATATTAACCTTGAGTTTGATGAAGAAGATGATGAACAGTTCTTGAAGATTGAGAGCACAAAATGCAACAGTGTTCTTTTCTTGCGGAGAAAGATTGACTCGCATAAAAGACAAATATAAACTTTGAAAGTGTTTATATAGGAAGAGAGTAGAGAGAGAAAAACTTGAGCGGGAAAGTTTTTCATCATGACACGGACACGTGTTTGCATTTGATTGGATAGACAACGAAACGTGCAAACGTGTGTCAGAAAAAGAGCGTGCCTGGTGTTATCCGTTGCAATGACGTCACAACTGTCCTTTCACATTCTTTCGTTGTCTCTGAGGTTTTGAAAGAAAAACTCAGGGACTCTTTGGAAAATATGAAGCACTGAATAGAAATATCAGTGAGGGTTTTAAGAAATTTCAAAATATTATTCAGCGATGAAAGAATTTGAAATCTTGCATTTTCATGCGTTTTGTCAGAGAAAACATACCTTGATATCAGTTTAACCCAATTTATTCAGAGAGAAGATGATGAAATGGATTGTACAAGTTTATTTTATCCAGAGCCTATACAAGAATGTATAAACGTATCGCTGATTAAATGTGAACCGCTGAAGATTTATCCTTCAAAGTTCAGCATTCCAAGCTCGCTGATGAGAAAGTTGAATCTTGTCTCATCAAGAGGTTTGGTAAACAAATCAGCTAACTGATAATCAGTTGGGATAAAATGAAGTTCTATATCACCATTCATCACATGATCTCTGATAAAATGATATCTGATTTCTATGTGTTTTGTCTTTGAGTGTAGCACTGGATTGTTTGCTATAGCGATGGCACTTGTGCTGTCGCAAAAGATTGGAATTTTGGAGAGCTGAAGATCATAGTCTAGTAGTTGATTTCTCATCCACAAGACTTGAGAACAGCAGCTTCCAGCAGCTACATACTCAGCTTCAGCTGTGGAAGTGGACACCGAGTTTTGCTTCTTACTTGTCCAACTTACCAGCTTTCCACCCAGGAGCTGACATCCTCCTGTGGTGCTTTTCCTATCCATTTTGCAACCTGCAAAATCACTGTCTGAATAGGCGGTTAGATCGAATCCTGAATCTTTGGGATACCAAAGACCTAGATTCGCTGTACCCTTAAGATATCGAAAGATTCGCTTTACAGCTTTCATATGAGATATCTTAGGTTCAGCTTGATATCGTGCGCACAGACATGTTGCAAACATAATATCGGGTCGGCTAGCTGTAAGATACAGTAGTGAGCCGATCATCCCACGGTACAGCGTGACATTGACAGGAACACCCTTTGTGTCCTTATCAAGTATCAGCGGTGGTGCCATAGGGGTTTTCATAGCTGAACTTTCAGTTAAGTCGAATTTTTTCAGCATATCTTTAACATACTTTCCCTGATTTATAAAAGTTCCTTTTTCAGTTT
This sequence comes from Saussurea involucrata, assembly GCA_033807775.1. NCBI lineage: Eukaryota > Viridiplantae > Streptophyta > Magnoliopsida > Asterales > Asteraceae > Saussurea > Saussurea involucrata. The sequence goes on from CM066314.1 coordinate 26,087,393, forward strand.
GCTTAATCTGAAGACCAAGGAAATATGTTAGTTCACCCATCATACTCATTTTATACTCATTTTTCATTCTATCAGCGAAACGAGTACAAAGCTCAGGGTTAGTAGAACCAAATATAATGTCATCAACATATATTTGAACTAAAATGATATGACCTTTTATTTTTCTAAAAAACAAAGTTTTGTCAATCTTACCTCTCTCAAATTTTTCAAGGTGGAGATACGTAGAAAGAGTGTCATACCATGCACGAGGAGCTTGCTTCAAGCCATAAAGTGCCTTATCCAGCTTATAAACATAACCTGGACGCTTAGGATCTGAGAATCCTGGAGGTTGTTCCACATAAACTTCTTCATTCAGCTTTCCATTTAGAAACGCTGACTTAACATCCATTTGATGTACAGTGAAGTTTTTGTGTACAACATATGCTAAGAAAAGACGAATAGATTCAAGTCTTGCTACAGGAGCAAAGGTTTCGTCATAATCTATACCTTCCTCTTGTCTGTATCCCTGAGCAACAAGACGAGCTTTGTTGCGAGTTACAGTACCATGTTCGTCCAACTTGTTTCGATAGACCCACTTAGTGCCTATCACTGTTTTGTCAGTTGGTCTCCGAACAAGTTTCCAAACTTTGTTTCTTTCGAATTCAGTCAGCTCTTCTTGCATAGCGCTGACCCAGTTTGGATCACTGAGGGCATCATCTATTTTCTTTGGTTCAGTTAGAGAAATAAAGTTAACAAATAAACAAATATTACCTGCACTTCTACGAGTCTGAATACCAGCGTTGGGATCACCAAGAATTTGATCGATTGGGTGATTTACAGTCCATCGCTGAGCCGGAGCATGCGTCGCTGACTCAGTCTGAACTGGAGAAACTGAAGATGAGGCTTCAGCTACTTCTGGATAATCAGCTAAGAGAGGAATGCTTGCATTTGTCACTTCATTCACTGATTGCTGAGAAATAGATGGAATTTCTGAGACATTTGGATCAACTGCGGGTATAGTATTTATAGGAACAGCTGAGACCCAAGATGTTTCATCTTCACTATTCTGCATATTGGGAATGATAGTAGGACCATCATTTTCAGTTGTATGAGTATGAGTAGTGGGAACATCTTCTGAATCACAAAGATGAGAAAACATCCATTGATTCAGTTCTTCTGTATCAGCGTTCGGTTTAGAATTCGCTGAACGGGATTCGTCAAACGTGACGTGAATAGTTTCTTCTACAGTTTGTCTTCTTCGGTTGAAGACTCTGAAGGCTTTGGAAACTGAGGAGTATCCAAGAAAGATTCCATCATCAGCCTTAGGATCAAACTTTCCAAGGGCATCTCTGTTGTTCAGTATGAAACACTGACAACCAAAGATGTGAAGAAAGCTGATTGAAGGCTTTCTCCCATGAAAAAGTTCATAGGCTGTCTTTTTGAATCTTTTGACTATCAGCGACCTGTTTTGCGTAAAACAAGCCGTGTTGACAGCTTCTGCCCAAAACTGAGTAGGCAGGTGAGAATCGCTGAGCATTGAACGTGCAGCTTCAATAATTGTTCTATTTCTTCTTTCAGCGACTCCGTTTTGTTGTGGTGTTCTCACTGACGAAAAGTTGTGAGAAATACCCTTGCTCTCAAGGAAGGAATCAAGAGAACTGTTTTTGAATTCAGTTCCATGATCACTCCTTATTGAGCGAACAGTCATATTGTTCAGAGTTTCCATCTTCCGAACAAAGGTGATGAGTTCTTCAGGGGTGTCACTCTTAGAACGGAGAAACATTACCCATGTATAACGAGAGAATTCATCAACTATGACCAGCGTATATTTCTTTCCAGCGATGGATTGTTTGTTAACGGGGCCAAACAAATCCATATGGAGTAGTTGAAGAGGAGATGACACTGAGGAAACTTGCTTGGACTTAAAGCTTGCCTTGGTTTGCTTCCCTTTTTCACACGCTGAACATAAGGATTCTTTGGCGTATGAATGTTGAGGTAGACCAGTGACTAACTCTTTGGATGAAAGAGTATTCAGTGTCTTGAAGTTGAGATGTGAAAGCCTCTTGTGCCATAGCCAGTTGACATCAGAAGATGCCTTTGAGAAGAAACAGGAGTTCTCAGTGGTTGTTGAGTCCATGTTTATAACGTAAACATTTTCCAAACGATAACCGCTGAGAGCTATCTTCTCCTTTTTGTCAGAGACAAAGCAGGATTCCTTGGTGAAAATCACTTTGTTATCCATGTCGCAAAGCTGACTGATGCTCAGAAGATTATGCTTCAGCCCTTCAACATATGCGACTCTTCTGAAGGATGTTGTACCATTTGAAAGTACACCATACCCTCGGGTGTGTCCTTTTCCATTTCCACCGAAAGTCACAGACGGACCCTTCTCTTCCTTGTATTCAGCGAGCAGGCTTTTCTTTCCAGTCATGTGTCTAGAGCATCCGCTATCGAGATACCAGATACCCTTCTTAACCTGCAATACAAAGGAAGATTAGTTTTGCTTGGGTACCCACTTCACCATGTATACGCGTTTGTCAGTGGAAGTGGTTGGAATGGGTTCAGCAGTCTTCGCAGCATTTGAAGATTCAGCTTTGTCTTTCTTCACTTTGGTCAATTTCTTGACCTCAGCGGTAGGAGTCACCTTGACCTGACTTGCAACTGGTTTGGTCTTCTTTGGTGCTATCTTCACCTTAGCTATCTTATCAGCTTTGGTGGCTGTGGGACACTTACTTGCAATATGATCGGTAAGTCCACAGTGATAACATTTCCTATAACTAAAATTAGTTCTAGGACCACTTGTGTGCTGAGCTTTTAATTTGGAATTAGAAGTGCCAGCACCAAGTACACTATTGGTTTTTGAAATAGGACGAACATTCAGTTCTTCAGATTTCTTACCAAGGATATCTACTCTGAGTCTAGGAGTAGGTCGCTGAACTGATCCAGAGGTCTGATTTCTAGAACCAGATGAATGAATCACTAAGGCTTTGGAAGCATTCAACTTAGGTACTAAAGTACCCTTCTGAGGATTTTGATAAATTACAATTCCTTTACCTTTATCTTTAGAGACAGAGGTAGGTTTTGAATAAACCATTTCCTCCTTACCTTTTGAGGAGGTAGGAGTTTCCTCAGGGATTGGTGTAAACGACGAGGAGTACTGAGATGAAGAAGTGTCAGCTACTGAGGATACGAACGTTCCAAATTTAAGCATTGAACGTTCAGTGGTTGGTATTGGAGTATCATATTTATAACCCAGACCACGTTTATCACTCAGAGGAATCTGAGCCTTAATTATCTCAGTGATCTTTGTTGAAGAATTACACCATCCTTCAACAGTAGCTTGTTCAGCTTTTAATGCAGCGATAGCTTTCGCTCGTTCAATTTTGACTAGCTGATTTAAATGGACTTGATCTTTAAAATCTTCTTCAAATTTAGAAAGCTTTTCTATTTGAAGGTGGCAATTTTTAAGCTTTTCAGCGAGATCAAGATTTTGGTTTTCAACCACAGCTTTGCCGTTCATGGCTTCGTATAAACTTCTAGTCAGTAGTTCGATTTTACGGAGACTATCAGCTTCATCAATATTTACAATATTGGTAAAGAAGGAGGGTGATACCTGAATGGCAGATGTTGAAGTGAAGGGAATGTTTGAACTTTCTTCCTCTTCTTCAATCTTGGCCATGAGACATTGATTTGCTTCATCATCTTCAGAATCAGATGATGAGGCTTCTTCATCAGAAGCAGCCCAATCATAGTCAGCCATTAGGCCTTTTCCCTTCTTCTTAAAGCTTTTCAGCTTTGCATATTTCTCCTTCAGCTTTAAGTATTTGTCGTCTTTATTCCTTGGAACAAAGGATTTCTTTGTAAAGGCTGAAGGTCTCATGATTTTCTTTGACCTGCACTCGTTAGCGAAATGACCTGTCTTTTCGCAGTTAAAACAAGTAGCAGTAGCCTTATCAACAAAAGCTGATGACTTAGGCTTGTCAGCTATAGAAAGAGTTTTGTTCTTTCTAAACATTTTCTTCTTGGCGAATCTCCTGAACTTTTTAGTTAGGAGAGCCAAGGATTCATCATCTGAAGAATCAGAATCTGATGATCTTTCAGAGTTACTTTCTAACTCAGTGATAGTGACCACGGGTCGCTGAGTAGAAGGTTCCTCTGAGATTAAAGCAACAGGGGTGCTTTTGGAATCTTTTACAAGATTCTTCTTAAGATGGCTAGATTGCTCATGATTCAGCAATGTGCCATATAAGGTAGCAAGTGTCATTGATCTTAGATCTTTTGACAGCTTGAGACACATGGAATAATTGTCCCAGCTTTCAGGTAAACATTCTAAAAACTTTGTCAGAACTTCAAAGTTAGAATATTCCTTACCAACCGTTTTAAGATCTATAATTAAGCAATTAAAACGTTGATGTACTTCAGAGAGAGTTTCATTCTTACCAGAGATGAAACTTTCGTATTGTCTTACCAGGTTGATCTTTCTTGAATCCTGGACTTCAGACGTTCCTTCATACTGAACACATATTGTGTCCCACATGGCTTTTGAGGATTTCAGGTTCATGACGGAATGGTAGACTTCGTCAGGAAGGGCCATGGATAGTATGGATCTGGCTTTTGTATCTATAGCCACTTTCTTCTTGTCTTCATCGGTCCAATGATGGATTTCCTTTGGAATCAGCCTTTCTGGAATAGCAGCTCTAGTTGCAGTGGCTGGAACGGCAGGATCAATCGTTACAGGGATGTGTGGACCGTTTTCAAGATAGTAAGGTATAGTAGGGTCTACACCTTCTAAGAAGAGTGTCATCCTATTTTTCCATAAGTTGAAGTTGTCTCTGGAAAATCTAGGGGGTTTTGCAAGAGAACCATTGTCGATATAGTGAGTGTTTGTGTTTGAGTTGGCCATTTTCAGATAATAGCAAGGAAGAGAAATATCTTAGATTAGATCTTGTTTATGAGATTAAACAAATCTGCTCTGATACCACTTGTTGGTCCCGAAAGGCTTAAACAAGTTTGTAGAAGGGGGGGGGGGGGTTGAATACAAACACACTATTTTACTTTTCTAAATTGTTTATTGATAAATCATTAACAATTTACAGCTTGTTGCGGAAACAAGATTAAGGATAAACCTAAATCTAAACAAGTTGGAACACTAAGGTTTTCTTGCACTAAGAAAGATAAGGAGATTACTAATAAAATCCTATCTTGAGAGATTTGAACTTGTCCAGAGTTAGCAAGTTACTTCAAATGAAGTGAGTTCATCTCTTTATATACTGCATGCATTTAATGCAATTCTGTATACACTTTACACGTGTCATCAGCGGATTGGTTGCATGTCATTGACCTTTGTTGACAACCTTAGTAGCCGCATGAATGAACAGTGTAGTATCAGAGTGGTTGTACGATTTCAGATTTTCGGAGGTTCTTTTCTGACATTTCGTACGGTGGCGTGCAAGGGAAGTTAAGACAAAAGTACTTTGTACGGAGGACTTCATGATCAGCTTTCGTTGATTCAGCGATTATCATTTACTATTCAGCAGATGATAAAGTTCAGCGATAGCTGAAGTCTTGTACTTGATACTTCACGTTGAGTGGACAAATCTGAGTCTTCGCTGATCCGCATCAGTTCATTAGGAGACTTGTCGCTGGTTCTTGAGCTTGATCTTCGACTTCAGCGTAGAACCTTTGTTGACGTGAATCTTGTCTTCAGGGATCATAAGTAAACAACTAACTTATCAGCGATCACCATAAGGACTGAACAGACTCAGCGATATGGTGAACAGTGTTCGCTGAATGTTTAATCTAAAAGTGCGAGAGTTCCTATCAGCAGTACTGTAAGATCTTAGTACTTATCAGCGATAGTGAAACTCTGATACATATTGTTTACTTACAATTTTCACTAAGTATTTAAGATAGGGTCATTATCAAATCACTGAGGGTTTGGATCAACAATCTCCCCCTATTTGATTATGACATAGCAACAGAGAAAATTGCTATTTAATGAAAACATAAGGATAAAAAGAACTCATAAAATATTTGTCCCTTTTACTGTTTTCTGGGATCTTTTCAGTACTGATCCCAAAAAAGTATTGTTAACTTATCCCAAAAAAATGTAAACATACATATTAAAAAAATTGATTTATAAACATTTTTATCTTACTAAAAGAAAAAATAAATATAATAAATATACTCTATTAAAATAAGTATTAGATTTATTAGAAATGTTATCTATCTTAATAAAAAAAGTTCATATAATATTTAGATCTAGTAAGTTTACGAAGGAAAAATAAATCAATAAACTCAATAATCATAATATAATAACCATTGTTATAAAATAATAATTATAATATATTAGAAAATTTTATTGATTTATAAGCAGTTGTTATCTTACAAAAAAAATAAAACAATATATATATATAACATATTAAAATAAATTATTGATTTATAAACATTTGATTTATAAGAATTGTTAGTCTACTAAAAGATAAAAAAAATATAACATATTAAAATAAATATTTGATTTATAAACATTGTTATCTATCTTATAAAATTATAAAATGAAAAATGAAAAGTTTTGTTAGCTTATTAAGAAAATAAAACAATTTAAAACAAAAAATTAATTAAATAAAATATATTTTATTAAATAAGATTTGATTTTCAAGTATTGTTAGCTTATCCATAAAAATGTACAATATTAAAAATATTTTTGATTTATAAGCATTGTTAGCCTACTAAAAGAAGTAATTGATTTATAATGTTATCTATTTTATAGAATTATAAAATGAAAAATGAAAAGTTTTATTAATTAATGAGAACATTTAATGTATGATTTTTTTAAATAAATCAAAATTCTATAAAAATAGATAAATGGGCATAAAAGCTTATCCTTAACCCTCCAACCTACATTCTCCTTTATATCTATATATTGATTGTTAGCCTACTAAAAAAAAGTAATTGATTTATAATGTTATGTATTTTATAAAATTATAAAATGAAAAATGAAAAGTTTTATTAATTAATGAGAACATTTAATGTATGGTTTTTTTTAAATAAATCAAAATTCTATAAAAATAGATAAATGGGCATAAAAGTTTATCCTTAACCCTCTAACTTACATTCTCATTTATATATATATATATATATATATATATATATATATATATATATTGATTGATGTTAGCCTACTAAAAGAAGTAATTGATTTATAATGTTATCTATTTTATAGAATTATAAAATAAAAAATGAAAAGTTTTATTAATTAATGAGAACATTTAATGTATGATTTTTTTTAAATAAATCAAAATTCTATAAAAATAAATAAATGGGCATAAAAGTTTATCCTTAACCCTATAACCAACATTCTCCTTTATATATATATATATATATATATATATATATTGATTGATTGTTAACCTACTAAAAGAAGTAATTGATTTATAATGTTATCTATTTTATAGAATTATAAAATGAAAAATGAAAAGTTTTATTAATTAATGAGAACATTTAATGTATGATTTTTTTAAATAAATCAAAATTCTATAAAAATAGATAAATGGGCATAAAAGCTTATCCTTAACCCTCCAACCTACATTCTCCTTTATATCTATATATTGATTGTTAGCCTACTAAAAAAAAGTAATTGATTTATAATGTTATGTATTTTATAGAATTATAAAATGAAAAATGAAAAGTTTTATTAATTAATGAGAACATTTAATGTATGGTTTTTTTTAAATAAATCAAAATTCTATAAAAATAGATAAATGGGCATAAAAGTTTATCCTTAACCCTCTAACTTACATTCTCATTTATATATATATATATATATTGATTGATGTTAGCCTACTAAAAGAAGTAATTGATTTATAATGTTATCTATTTTATAGAATTATAAAATAAAAAATGAAAAGTTTTATTAATTAATGAGAACATTTAATGTATGATTTTTTTTAAATAAATCAAAATTCTATAAAAATAAATAAATGGGCATAAAAGTTTATCCTTAACCCTATAACCAACATTCTCCTTTATATATATATATATATATATATATATATATTGATTGATTGTTAGCCTACTAAAAGAAGTAATTGATTTATAATGTTATCTATTTTATAGAATTATAAAATGAAAAATGAAAAGTTTTATTAATTAATGAGAACATTTAATGTATGGTTTTTTTTAAATAAATCAAAATTTTATAAAAATAGATAAATGGGCATAAAAGCTTATCCTTAACCCTCTAACCTACATTCTCCTTTATATATATATATTGATTGTTAGCCTACTAAAAGAAGTAATTGATTTATAATGTTATCTATTTTATAGAATTATAAAATGAAAAATGAAAAGTTTTTTTAATTAATGAGAACATTTAATGTATGGTTTTTTTTAAATAAATCAAAATTCTATAAAAATAGATAAATGGGCATAAAAGCATATCCTTAACCCTCTAACCTACATTCTCCTTTATATATATATATATTGATGTTAGGCTACTAAAAGAAGTAATTGATTTATAATGTTATCTATTTTATAGAATTATAAAATGAAAAATGAAAAGTTTTATTAATTAATGAGAACATTTATGTTGGTCCCGAAAGGCTTAAACAAGTTTGTAGAAGGGGGGGGGGGGGGTTGAATACAAACACACTATTTTACTTTTCTAAATTGTTTATTGATAAATCATTAACAATTTACAGCTTGTTGCGGAAACAAGATTAAGGATAAACCTAAATCTAAACAAGTTGGAACACTAAGGTTTTCTTGCACTAAGAAAGATAAGGAGATTACTAATAAAATCCTATCTTGAGAGATTTGAACTTGTCCAGAGTTAGCAAGTTACTTCAAATGAAGTGAGTTCATCTCTTTATATACTGCATGCATTTAATGCAATTCTGTATACACTTTACACGTGTCATCAGCGGATTGGTTGCATGTCATTGACCTTTGTTGACAACCTTAGTAGCCGCATGAATGAACAGTGTAGTATCAGAGTGGTTGTACGATTTCAGATTTTCGGAGGTTCTTTTCTGACATTTCGTACGGTGGCGTGCAAGGGAGGTTAAGACAAAAGTACTTTGTACGGAGGACTTCATGATCAGCTTTCGTTGATTCAGCGATTATCATTTACTATTCAGCAGATGATAAAGTTCAGCGATAGCTGAAGTCTTGTACTTGATACTTCACGTTGAGTGGACAAATCTGAGTCTTCGCTGATCCGCATCAGTTCATTAGGAGACTTGTCGCTGGTTCTTGAGCTTGATCTTCGACTTCAGCGTAGAACCTTTGTTGACGTGAATCTTGTCTTCAGGGATCATAAGTAAACAACTAACTTATCAGCGATCACCATAAGGACTGAACAGACTCAGCGATATGGTGAACAGTGTTCGCTGAATGTTTAATCTAAAAGTGCGAGAGTTCCTATCAGCAGTACTGTAAGATCTTAGTACTTATCAGCGATAGTGAAACTCTGATACATATTGTTTACTTACAATTTTCACTAAGTATTTAAGATAGGGTCATTATCAAATCACTGAGGGTTTGGATCAACAATTTAATGTATGGTTTTTTTTAAATAAATCAAAATTCTATAAAAATAAATAAATGGGCATAAAAGTTTATCCTTAACCCTCTAACCTACATTCTCCTTTATCTATACTATCTTATAAAGCATGTAAGCCAAAAGTCTTAAAGTCTTAAAAACAATTTCTAATGCACAATGTACTATCTTTTAAAACATAAAATCTTAAATTCTTAAAAAATTTAAAATCTTAAGTCTTGATTACTCAAATTCTATTTTTGAGATTGCGTAATCTCAGCCCATCGTTCACGCGCTCATACCTCTTTAAAAGTTCTATGTCAATCGCTCTGCATAGTTGTCGCTCTGTATCTCTCTATGCTTCAGTCCTGGTATGATTCTCTAATATCACTTGTAATTTTATCGGTTGTTGCTTCTTGATTTTATTGTTTGTTGCATCTCAACAGGATCAGTGAAAACACTCTATAGATCTTCGAAGACGAAGGGGGCGATGCCAAGAGAACAACGACAAGCTCGACGTCAACGTCGATTCAAAAACCCTAGCCGTCAAAATATTTAGCCATATCAAGGTAATCGAGATAATCGTTTGTGTTGAATGGTTATTTGCGATAGATTTGTCTAAACTCATCCTTCTCGCACATCCTCTACTCCTGTATACTCCGCTTCACTCTGTTCTTTTTGTTTTTCAAGATACAATATACTTCGATTTTTTTCTTACTTCTGATTTTGTTCTTCAAGTGATAAAGTTTTATCAAATTGTTCTTTGACTGTCGTCACATTTCTGGTTCATGCTACTACTCTTATATATTTCATTTGTTACTCAATTCTAACACCTGCTTGGAATTAGGTGAGCTATGCTGGAGGCGGGTCTACCCTGGTGCAGAAGGTGTGTTTGGCAATACTTTTTTAACTCTACTCTTTATCTTTTGATTCATCTATATCATTATTTTGTAATCCACAACTACGATTGGTTATGTGTGTTATGTATTCATATACGATAATCTTTTCTCCATGTTTTTTAATTATCTTTGTATCCTATTGGTGCCAAATCTCAACAATGAGTTCAAACGGTAATTTTTTTTGGTTTGGTTTTTATGTACTGGGAGGGGTAATGTGTTATCTAATACCTGGTTTTAACATGGTGTAAAATAACCTCTTCACATTAACTTTATTATCATGCAGTTTATAGATTGACGTTTTCTTTCCGCTTGTTCATTCTGGTTGAAATTGTTCTTGTTTACACTCTTTTTTATTGATGTTTGTACTTGGTTCTACTTCAAGAAGTTATCACATGATTGATTGATTGTTACTTATACAGTTTCATACATCTACTTTCTGGCTAATATTTAGAAGCTATCGTTTTACAATCTTTGGGATTTTGATGGGTTTTTGTATTCAAATTCTACAAACCTCTAACAATTTGTGCAGTCATGCAGACTTTAAAAAATTACTTTGTTTATCATATTAATAGTTTGCTGCAAGACTTTTGCTGATGATGCTATTTGACAAACGAGGATGTAATTTCATAAATTGTTTTTGCTAGCATTGTTGTGGTATTGTTTTTCTGTTGGCTTAAGCACAATCGAAAGTTCGGTTTGCATCAGATCAAATCTGAATTGCCCCATTTATCCTTCTGAAGAGTGAGGTGCATCATTATGGTTCCAATGTTGGACTTAAAAACTCTGTAAGTATTGGTATCTGCTTTTTAAAGTCGTGTTGAGTGTGTAGAAAACAAACCGACTTTTTTTTGGTCTCATCTTTTGAATAGTTTTGCTACTTGCACGACTTGGTTGAGATGCATATATTGTATTTGGTAGCTTATAAGGATCTTAGTTGACAAGTTTTTCTAAATTAGGATTGCCTTGCATTTTTATAATGTATTTGTTGTGTTATATGCATTATTTTACAATCTTTAAGTCATTGTTTCCATTAAGACATTCTGAAAAACTATCTTAATATTTTCGAGTCCTACTAGATCTTCAACTGCATGACTCCGTTGGTTTTGTTTAGGTTTGGTTTGTTGGTCTTTTATCAGTCAAGAATTAACGTATGCAGATTCAATTATACATCTATTATCTGGTTTCTGGAGGTTAATGTTTCTTTATCTATATCTATATCTATATCTATATCCATATCTATATATATATCTATATCTATATCTATACTATCTTATAAAGCATATCAACCAAAAGTCTTAAAGTCTTGGTTACAAATCACAAAGCACATTGTACAAACCGTGAAGCCTTTTTTTAAAGGGCACTGCTAATTGCACCCTTGATTTGCTAATTGCACCAAAAAAGTAAGGTATTAATTGCATTTAATTCCGAACCAATCATTATTTGATTTAAATAATATATATATATATATAATATAATTATAATATATATATATTATTTGACATATATTTATATTATTATATATTTGTTTTACATATATATATATATTAGAAATATATATATATATTGTAATATATATATATACGTAATATATATATATATAAGTAATATATATATATATATATATAGAAAGGTTCCGACAAAATTGTGATATTTGATTTGAATTTTACATTTTCACCGTTTCATCACACATGTACATGATGTGATAGGGGATGGAAATTGTGGATTCCGAGCAATAGCTGTCTGGCTCGGTCTTCATGAAGATGCATGGCCCACAATTCGGTTTCAATTGATGGAAGAGTTAGACGCATACAAGGCAGAATACCTCGACATGTTTGGAAGTGAACATTGGAATACAACTTATAACACTTTAAACTTCTTTCGATCAGATCAAGGTGCACCATATGACCACTGGATGACAATGCCTGAAATACCCGTCTTGATTGCTTGCAAATATAATGTGATATTACACGTTATGTCAATGACAGGCTGTTTGACGTACTTACCGCTTAGATCTACTCCGTCGGCGTGGTATCAACATGTTGTTTATACAATTGGGTATGTCAATGGTAACCATTATGTGAAACTAGTTTTAGCAGAAGGATACTCGTTTCCTACCATTACATCACATTTCTTCCGTTACAGTTATCCTTGTGCTGCTGCATGGGCTACCCCGTATACAGATCGAATACAGAAGTACAATCGTCTTTTACGTGTTAATTGATATGATAAGGATGTAACATAAATAATTTTGTTTTATGTTCATATTTATTCGCTTTTAGATCGTATATCAGATGTATAAAATTAAAGGTCAATATGGTTAATTGGTCAAAAAATGTGAAAAATATTCGTTCGATAGTGGGGTCTTCAAACCCATAACATTTGTGCTAATTTTGAAGGTTTTGATGAACGGTTATAATGGTATAATTTATAAAAAATGAAAACATATTTGTTTGATGTATTTTAGTTTATGTATGTTGATATGATAAGGATGTAACATAAAAATGAAAGAAGAAGAGATAAAGTAAATTAAATAACTAATTATAATGGTATAAAATGTAATTTAAAAATAAAAAATAATTTTATTTTTAATTATCATGTTGAACGTTGGAGGTTTTAAAAGTTTTAAACTTGTACACGATGTATTAAGATTTGTACTTCTTAAATATTCAAGAATAAACGTAAATAAAATTATTTTTAAAGGAGTATATTAGATAAATATAGATAATAACGTAAAATGTACAAAAAAAGAATAACTATATATATATATATTTCTAATATATATATATATATAACAAAATAATATATATATATATATATATATATATATTTAAACAAAAAGAATAACAATATATATATACATATAAAACAAATAATATATATATATATATATATTATATTATATATATATATTATATTTATATATATTTAAATAAAAAATGATTGGCACTGAAAAATAGGTATTCAACCCCCTCCTTTTTGGGTGCATTTAGCAAATCAAACGGTGCATTTAGCCTTCCCCTTTTTAAATCCTATATTTTAATCCCAATCTAAAAGGTCGATTCCAACTCCCAAAGTGACTACCCTGCTCCCAAAAAACTTTTCATGCTTCCTCACAGACCCATCACCACCGCCCGAGATCTCTCTCTCTCCATAAATGAATCAGTTGATCCCTTGTTTTCGAAATTGCTTGAATGAGGTAATTGGAAACACAAGATTTCTTTCTGTTCTTGCCGACTAATCTGTTTTCTCTCTTGCTAAACCCTGATATCATCAGTTTCTGCATAATCTTTTCATGGATTTTGGGTGTTTAGAAAACTCAAGATTGTGCTATGAAGTCTGGTTTTTATTTATGTTTCCATCGATCTTTTTGCTCCAAAATTGGTTCATTTCTTTTTGCTTTCTTCGAATTTTTATATTTTGTAAAATTGCTTTCTTGAAATCGATTGCTTTCTTATAATCGATTTTGGTTTGTTTATGTTTAGCATCGATTGTTTAATATCTGCAGCTTTGTTTGCACTGTTTGCTTTCTGTCAATTCTTCTATGAAGGGTAGCAGTTGGTTTGTCAATTTTTGATCAGGTTCCATCTGCTACTTTGATGGTCGAGCTGAGAGGGGGTTTCCCAAATGTCACAAAACCATGGTTACCAAGTAAATACGATAAAACCCAGTAAATACCACTGCTTTGTTTGTATCGTTTGCTTTCGATTGATTTGTTTGTGTTTAGTATCAGTTGGTGTAAATGTGATATACTGTCATCTTAAGGAAATCTACCATTTGGACAGTTTCTAATGCATTTCTCTTAAAACACTTAGGGGTTTTCTTTGTGCATAATATGGAGACGATCGATCCCCTTTAATCAGAGTAATCAATCTTTTTTAGTCCACTTTTTTTTAGGAGGAATAGCAATTCTGACCATATCTAGATGGTTTTTGATGTAAATTCTGGAATTGTGGCTATAAACTCTGGTTGGCCGATTATTGTATTTGGTTGCGGAAGTCTGGATGGCTTTTATTTCTAAATTAAAAGTCTGGATTGTCTGTAACAAATTTTGGATTGTTTTTGTTTCCAACCCTGAGTTTGGTATTTATGTAGTCTGTATGTTGGTTCAAAGTCTTCAATGGTCTATGTATCAATTTAGTCTATATCTCCAGTTCTTAGCTCAAGTTTGAAATGGTCTATGTATCAATGGTCTTATTAAAGATGCATATACTCTTACTCTGGGTTAACAATAAAGAATACTCTTTTGTTGTATTGCTATTGGCTATGTTGGATATGAAATTACAAATATTTCATTCGGCATGTTCTTGATGTCCTTATTGTGGTTTTTGTAAGTGCCGGTGCAGGTATGAACTTTGAAATAAAGATAGAGAAGCATAAAACAACACAAGTCATAGGCACTCATAAGAAGCGTGAATATAAGTACGTGATGGGTATTCGAGATGGAGATGGGTCAACTCAAAGAAGGTTTGTGATTCACTGTTCTTAATAGATGAAATCTTCTGAAAGCTCAAATTAATCTTTTATTTCTTAGAACATTTGTATGTGATGGGTATTCTGATTTCTTGATACAATAAATTGGGGTTTTTGATTTTCTTTATATGGGTAATGGCTTCTTATCAGACCTGATGAATCTTGTAAACGTTAGTAACTGTTTGTTTCTCAACTTTTGATTTTCGTAACTGTTTTTGTCCATAAACAAAACCACTGGATTGTTTCCTAAGTTGTTGTTCTCAACTCCATATTTGTTTTTTGTTTCCTGTTGTGATTTCCAGATTTGTTTCTCCACTCCAGGATTCATGGAAAGGACATTAAGATGGAGCACCTAGGCTAATGAAATCCAGAATTAATCTACAACAGATTTGTTTTTGGGTTTTATTTATTTATTCTTTGATGAATCTAACCCATCTCCAATGCACCAACTATGGGGTTTTTTTTATTCGTTGATGAATCTACACTTGTCTTGGCCATGGAACTTTGTTTAGATTTTTTGCTAAGAATTTGATTTGGGAACATATTTTGTATAATGTTTTGGTTTGTATTTTGTACCATGAGTAGCACCTTTTGTACTGCTTCATCGTAGATATTATTAAAGGGGCTTCTGGATACATAGCATCACAGCTGGTTAAGCGACTCCTTCATTGTGGATACTTTGTTCATGTTACCATCCGCTCCCTTAGTCACGTCTCTTCCTCTTTCTGATTTTCGCTTTTAATTTGCCGATTTCAATCTCTATCATTGATGTGTTTTTAAATTAAAGCGCAACTGAGTACCGACCAACTTTATATGCTAAATAAAGTATGAATGCCGAACCGAGAATGAAATCACCAATATGCAAAGTGAGATAAATGAGAATGTCAACTTTTACTCGGTAAGCGTTTACTGGATAAAAAGTATTTTATAGTGGAGGTAGATTTGTCTATTCCTTTGTAATTATATTCCATAGTCTAATTTTTTAACCTTTGCATCATCTATATATAAAATTTATAGGTATGCACCTCTCTTCATTATCTATTGTTTCATATCCCTCGCTTTCTCCAACTACCCTCTTAATTGTGTTTTCCCCAGGAAAAAATGCAGAAATGGGATGCTTATTCGAGGAAGCCAAAGAATGCTTCGAGATTTGCCTAAAATCGACATAGCCATTTCTTTGTGAGATCCGAAGTTACATAGTTTTATCTTTTCTCCTTTAGTTAATTTGCTTCTACAATTTTCTGCTTTCAAGTATTTTGATTTTCTCCTTTCAGTGTTTTATTTTCATTTCAATCAGGTGATGGAAATAAAAGTGAAAATCATGTAATGCCATCAAAAAATGTTAACGAAATCGATGGATTAACGACTTGACGGGTCGGTTGGGTCGTTTGCAGGTTGACAATTTTATACAACCTTGGATAGAATCAAATCATCCTATTTTCAATTTGCAAAAAAGTTTGATGCCCGATAATCTTATTTCCAATTTATAAAAAAGTTTGACATCCCGCCGCATTGCGCGGGTAATCAACTAGTATATATATATATTGATTGATTGATGATTGATGATTTATTTTTATAAAAAATAAGACAACTAGTTTTGTGATCATTTTTAATATATAATTATTTTTTAAATTAAAGAAAAAACGTTGACTAGTCAATCCACCAATTCTAATTTCTAACCAATTATAAAATTGTCGATTTTGACACCTATAGTTTGAATGACTAGACTAAGGGGTCGTTTATCAAACACTTACAAGTCATATTACCTTACCGAAACAATATGTTAAGAACCTAGAATCTTACCCGGTAAGAAGAAGGCAAGACCAAGAGTCTTACCCGGTAAGTGAGAGGTCTTATCCGGTAAGTGAGAGCTCTTACCACTGCTAGCATTTACCGGGTAAATTGTTACTTTACAATGTCGTTTTGGTGGACTAAAATCTTACTTGGTAAGTAAATAATAGTGTTGAGTTTTACTGATATGTGCTTACCGGGTAAGTGTTTGGTAAACGGCCTCTAAGTTGTATATTTTAGTGGTACTTGTTGGTGATTTTAGTGTCATCAATCATTTTGGTGTAATTGTGATTTAATTGAGATCGATTAAGACGATAAGGCAAACATACGTAAGTTAGGAGGTGCGGAGTGCACACTTATAAGTTTCCATTATCATCTTAGATCGCCTTCTAGGAAACGATTTTCGTCGATGGCAAAAGAAGATGCACTTTCTTCTCACCACTTTGAAGGTTGCGTATGTTCTTAGCACCCCCATGCCGGAGATCGATGAAGATTCACCTTTGGAGGCAATCCGACGTAAAAACAAATGGGAGAACGACGACTACATATGTCGTGGGCATATTCTTAACGGTATGTCTGATACTTTATTTGATGTTTACCAAAATGTAGAATCATCAAAAGAATTATGGGATATCTTGGAATCGAAATACATGGCCGAGGATGCTTCGAGTAAGAAGTTCCTTGTAAGTAACTTTAATAATTACAAGATGATCGATTCCAGACCCGTAATGGAGCAATACAACGAATTGCTCCGGATCCTTGGTCAATATACTCAACACCATATGCATATGGATGAATCCATATCGGTGTCGAGCATAATTGACAAGTTGCCACCATCATGGAAAGACTTCAAACACACACTTAAACACAAAAAGGAAGAACTTTCTTTGGTGCAACTTGGGAGCCACTTACGTATTGAGGAATCACTACGTGTGCAAGAAAGTGGTAAGACCAAGGATAAGGATATCCCAAGTTCATCCAATATCAACATGGTTGAGGAGCGTACGAACACGACCAAGAAGAAATTCGACAAAGGTAAAAAACGGATGTTCGACAATCCCAAACATGGACCCAACAAAAAGTCAAAAATGACTTGTTGGATCTGTGGTCGAATAGGACATTTCAAACAAGATTGTCGAGTTGGTAAAGGTAACAAGAATGGAGCGAGTACGAGTGGTGCGGGACAAGGGTCGAACGACCAACCCTCAAATCAAGGTCAAAACTCGATCATTTCTAATAATTCAAGTAAGAATTATGTACCACTAATTTCCTATGCATTTTATGTACAGGATGATAATATTGCGTGGTGGGTAGACTCGGGTGCCACGAGTCACGTGTGCAAGGATCAAAGATGGTTCAAGAAGTTCGAACCGGTGGAAGATGGATCGGTCTTGCATATAGGCAACGAGTCTAGTGCTCCAATCTTGGGTCGTGGTTGTGTGGATTTGAAGTTTAGCTCTGGGAATTTGTTGAAATTAAACAATGTTTTATTTGTACCTAATATCCGGAAGAATCTAGTCTCCGGAAGTGTGTTGAACAAATTAGGTTTTAAACAAGTATATGAAAGCGATAAGTATGTACTATCGCGGTGTGGTATGTTTATTGGATTTGGTTACTACAATTCTGGGATGTTTATGTTAAATATAATAAATGAATTTGGTTGTGAAAATTTTGTTTGCATGGTAGATAATAGCAATTTGTCCTTTCTTTGGCATGCTAGACTTGGACATGTGCATTACAAAAGAATGCATGAAATGTCCAAGGATGGCATGATACCTTCCTTTAATTTAAATTTGGAAAAGTGTAAGACTTGCATGCTTACAAAAATCACACGTCAACCTTTCCCTAAAATTAAAAGATCATCTATGGTTTCGGATTTAATCCATAGTGATCTGTGTGACTTGCATGCGACTCCTTCACTTGGAAATAAAAAGTATTTTGCTACATTTATAGACGACGCTTCGAGATTTTGTTATATTTTTCTACTCCATTCGAAAGACGAAGTTTTAGAAAAATTTAAGATTTATAAAACCGAAGTGGAATTGCAGCAAAATATTTTAATTAAAAAGTTGAGAACCGATAGAGGCGGTGAATACTTTGATCCTCTATATTTCCAATCTGTTGGAATTATACACGAGACCACGACACCGTATACACCTCAACAAAATGGTGTTGTGGAACGAAAGAATCGAGTTTTAAAAGAAATGGTTAACTCGATGTTATCCTACTCCGGTCTTAGTGACGGATTTTGGGGTGAAGCCATGTTGACGGCTTGCTATGTTTTGAACCGGGTACCAAACAAAAGGAGTAAGGATACTCCTTATGAACTTTGGTTCAAGAAGAAACCAAACTTAAATTATTTACGAGTTTGGGGTTGCCGAGCTGTGGTAAGGTTAACGGATCCCAAAAGAAAAACTTTGGGAGAAAGAGGAATCGATTGTATATTCATCGGATATGCCGAGCATTCAAAGGTATATCGGTTCTATGTTATTGAACCCAACGACTCTATTTCGGTTAACACCGTTATAGAATCAAGGGATGCAATATTCGATGAGAATCGATTTACCTCGATTCCAAGACTGAAAGATGTGATTCCAAGTACGAGTGGAATCAAAGATAGTGGAAAAGAAAAGGAAATTTCTTTGGAAATTCCCGAACCTCGAAGAAGTAAACGAGGAAGGATTGAGAAATCTTTTGGTTCCGACTTTCAACTATACTTAGTTGAAGGTTCACGAGATGAAATTGAATCTCAATATGCTTATTGTTATAGCATAGAGGAAGATCCAAGAACCTATGATGAGGCTATGAAGTCTCAAGACGTCGCCTTTTGGAAAGAGGCAATAAATGATGAGATGGAGTCTATCGTGGGGAATAACACATGGGTGTTGGCCGACTTACCACCGGGTTGCAAACCTTTGGGTTGCAAGTGGATTTTCAAGAAGAAAATGAAAGTCGATGGTACCATCGATAAGTTTAAAGACCGGTTGGTAATTCAAGGATTTCGGCAAAAAGAAGGTATTGATTATTTCGATACCTATGCACTGGTCGCTCGAATTTCCACCATTCGATTATTAATAGCGTTAGCAGCTATTAATAATTTGGTAATTCACCAAATGGATGTCAAGACGGCATTTCTTAATGGTGATTTAAAGGATGAGGTTTACATGAAGCAACCGGAAGGCTTTGTGATGTCGGGGAATGAACATAAAGTATGTAAATTAATTAAATTACTTTATGGTTTGAAGCAAGCCCCAAAACAGTGGCATCAAAAGTTTGATGAAGTGGTTTTGTCTAATGGTTTTCATTTAAACCAATCGGACAAATGTGTGCATAGCAAATTTGACGATTCCGATAGAGGCGTCATAATTTGTTTATATGTTGACGACATGTTAATCTTTGGCACGGACCAAAGACAAGTCGACTTGACAAAAGAATTTTTGTCATCCCAATTCTCGATGAAGGATTTGGGGGAGGCCGAAGTGATCCTCGGGATAAGGATTAAACGGGAGAACAAAGGTTTGGCCATAACGCAATCTCACTATGTCGAGAAAGTGTTAAAGAAGTTTAATATGTTAAATTGTTCGCCCGTAAGTACTCCGATGGATCCAAGTGAAAAGCTTATGCCTAACGAGGGTGAAGCCGTTTCACAATTAGAATACTCTAAGGCAATCGGGTGCTTGATGTATGCCATGACAAGTACACGTCCGGACATTGCCTATGCCGTTGGTAGGTTGAGTCGGTTTACTAGTAGACCGAGTACTCATCATTGGCAAGCGGTAAGAAGGGTATTCAAATATTTAAAGGGAACCATGAGTTATGGTATAACATATATTGGGTTTCCTTCGGTGATCGAAGGCTACACGGATGCGAGTTGGATATCCAATGTAGATGATCATTCTTCTACTAGTGGATGGGCATTCTTGCTCGGTGGAGGTGCCATCTCTTGGGCCTCAAAGAAACAAACTTGCATCACAAATTCCACCATGGAATCTGAATTTGTAGCTTTGGCAGCCGCCGGTAAAGAGGCAGAGTGGCTAAAGAATTTAATTTATGAGATTCCTTTGTGGCCGAAGCCGATATCACCTATAAGTATTCATTGTGATAGTGCTGCGACTTTGGCTAAAGCATATAGCCAAGTATACAATGGAAAGTCGAGGCACTTGGGAGTGAGACATAGCATGGTTAGAGAATTAATCATGCATGGGGTGATATCCGTAGAGTTCGTTAGAACTCATAACAATTTAGCCGACCACTTAACAAAGGCATTGGCTAGGGACTTAGTGCACAAGTCCGTGATCGGGATGGGTTTAAAGTCCATATAGATTTTGTTAATAAGATACCCAATTCCCCTTTAATACAACGTTAAAGGTTGAATTCAATGTGGAAGACTTATTAATAAAATTGAAGCACATAATATTATCATCCCAAGGTATGTGCTTAGACCTGCAAGTGTTGTAAGGCTGAAAATTTTATTTCTTAATGATTCTTTTGAAAAATTGCATATGCAGGTGCAAGATATAAAAGAATCACCTAAGTGGACGTGAAGTGTGGCCGCTTCAAGAAAGTTTTCGACTTGGCTTTCTATACGTTCATGAATGGATAAGGACACAAGGCCTTTACAAATGTGTCAAGTTGTGTTATCTAGATTTGTACGAACATATGTGTATATTATCTTCATGTATTCAAATGGGTTGAAGGGTTCAATTCTTAGAACACCCCGATTCTCGAATATTTGGAATGTGTAATATACTAAAATGGAAATTCAATCTTCGTGACATTTTCATTTATGCGTCTGTTTGAATTTCACATATTTATAGTACGTTGTAAATCAAAGGATTACACTAAAATGGGGGAGGAATGTTGGTGATTTTAGTGTCATCAATCATTTTGGTGTAATTGTGATTTAATTGAGATCGATTAAGACGATAAGGCAAACATACGTAAGTTAGAAGGTGCGGAGTGCACACTTACAAGTTTCCATTATCATCTTAGATCGCCTTAAAGCGGTGTCGAAGTTCGAAAAGACTAGAATTTTTCTAAGGGCTGTCGCTGAAAAGCTGAAAGCTGTCGCTGAAATGCTGAAAGTTGTCACTCAAAGCTATCGGCTGTCGCTAATAAGTGCTGTCAATTTTGATCTTATCCATAAACGGTTGTAACCGCTTGTAACCGCTCAACCGCTTGTAACCGTCGATTTCTTTCTATAAATATGTGATCGATAATTTGGATAACGATATATAGTTTTCATATCATAGTCTTTGGTGTGAGAAAAATCTTAAGAATTATCCCAATACAAAGTTCGTGAACCCAAGGCTTATAGGGTCGAATTGTTGTATTCGGAAAGTGGCTTTCCGACACGATTCTTAAGATTATCCGGTCTCGACACCATCATACAATTACAAAAGTTGTAACAGTACTTTGAATAACATTACATTAAAGATGGACCGAAGTGTTATTATTAAAATCAATAGAGTAATGAACGTAAAATTTGATGCGTCAGTGGCTGAACCAGTCATCGCCGATTGACCGAGACCAAATCGCGTCTGCTTCAACGTTGGAGTCTTGAAGAGGTGTAGGTGTATAGTGTATTTATTATCTTGTTATTAAATTATTTTGATAAAACAATTAAATGGTAATTATTTATCATAATCTTAAAATGTTAGGATCAAATTATGATATCGAAAGATAAATTAATTATAAATTAAAATAATCAGGATTATATCATTTTGTTCTTTTGATATTCATTAATTATTATTTTGGATAAAGTTCAGTTTTTAACGAATTAACTTTCCAGTCAAAGTAAACAAAGCTCATTTGTATTTGTTTTTATTTTAATTGGTATTTTTTTTAATAAATCGGTTAATTTTTGAAATATTTTAGACATTTTTTAGTTGAACATTTATCAATTGAAATATTGGTGCACTGTAAATTTGATTATGTATTTTTTTAATCATTTTACGATTAACTTTTATTCAATTAACTATTTTTTAGCGAATATGATTTTAAATGAAATAAAAATACACCTAGGGCCAGGTTCAAGAAAAAATCGTAAATAAACGGAAAACTAAGGAACACTCTGGTAGACCTTCATCTGGGCGGTATACACTTGTGCATACAGATAATTATGCACAAATGCATAATGCACTTGTGCATAACAACCAAAAAAACAACATAATTTACTTGTATGCACAAGTGCATACCGTCCAGATGAAAGGCCACCAGAATGTTCTTCAGTTTTCCGTTTTTTTAAGGCTTTCCCCTGAACCTCCCTCAGTACACCTAAAGGGCATGGTAGTATCACCCTAAAGCAAATATGTCCCAAATTTCAGGTCCAAATTTTATTCATCAATTACATGAATATATATGATTAAAAAGAGAATATGAACATAAATTATATAAATAATAACATGATGCATCATAATCTCATTGATTGGACAAGAATGAAACAGGAGATTTTGAGAACACGATTTTTATCCGAGCAAACCCATATGATATATTGACCATTGAGATATGCCAAAATACCAATATGGAAGTGGTTGTTAACAACCTTCCGATCACACATCATAAGCAAATTTTAGTCTAATTATCACACACATGAACCATACAAATTAAGATAAACAAATAAGAACCTAAAATCATATAAAAACATATTCTCAACTTAAATCCTAGTCACTTCGTTGGTAAAAATTTCAAACCCTAATATGTTTTTCAAAATTAAAACCTTTAACATTAAAATCAAAGTTAAAACACAAAATCAAACACCTTCGGATTCTCTACTTTCGACACACATATCTCATTTTCTTCATAATCATAATTCACATTCCCTTGATCAACTAACTAATCAAACCCTCAAAGATATATTTTTCTTAATTTTATTATACATCTCTGTGAGCTTCCGAAAGCCCTAGATCACTTCTCTTCTGTCATTGTTTTGAGTTAACTTATCCTAAAACCCAAAAAACCATGTACAATAAGCACATTATCTGACAGAATTATATTAGGCCATCTTGGATTGTAAAGACTTTATGGAATCATTGTGAGGAGTCAGAATATCGGCGTCTAAGAATTGTTCGATAGTAATAAAATTGTTGGTGCAAGTGTACGAAACATGAGTTTATTATAAACACTTGATTACACAATAGTGATTACCATTTGATATTCATCATCTTGTGAGTATATTTTTCTAGTGTGAGTGATTCACATTTTCCTCTAGCAAAAACAAAAGAAGTCTACAATCATTTGTACCAAGATTGTATTCTACCACAAGGAAGACCTTATAGTGGATCGGTGTCTCGAGATGGGTCTCTGAAAGTGGATTAGCCCTATTTGGTGAACCACAATAAACAATGGTGTTGGTATCAAGTTCTCTATTTTACCTTATGCATTATTTATTTTGTGTCTTTCTATCTTGAAAAATAGTATAAATTGTTATTTACAACATTTACTGTAACAACCCAAATCTGAAAATACAAGCTTGGAGCTACCTCTTTAATACATAACGCCAAAAACGGCTCAACATAGTCACACTATCCAGATTTACAACACAGGGTTCGCGGAAATAACCCTAAATACAGCTGAGAAATCTAACTAGACAAAAAGGGAAGTTCTGCTACTTCTTCTAAACCCAAAGCTCCGACCCACGTCTTGCCCAATACCTCTAAACGTGCTCTCGGCTACCTGCTTACCTGAAAAGGTTTTAGTTTTGAAAAGCGAGGGTTAGACCATGAGGTCTAGTGAGTTCCCTCCACACCAAGTCACACCAAAATATTTCAGTTTATAAAATCATTTATGAAAGCATTTGTATAAATCATAACAAGCACACAAAATTGATATCCACACATTGACACATGCTACTGGCACGCGCTAAAGTCACACACACCGTGACAGCGCAATCGGGCACACACCGCCCATGTCACACACACCGTGACCGCGTAATCGGGCACACACCGCCCATATATGAAACGAATTCATATATATATATATTAATCATGGGACACACCTCCATTTCATACCAAAGCCAGAGCATGGTCACACACATTTAAATCACACCTATTGTCACCCAATTAATCATCGCTTTGGAATAGAAACATTTGAAAAGCACACTGTTAGATAATAACCACACCACACACTTACTCGTCATTTTTCAATAAAAGAAATTGAAAAGCACACCGCTTAAATGGTAACCATGCCACACGCTAGATCTTCACTTTATAATAAAAGCCGTTGGAAAACTCACAATTAGATAATAATCATCAACCACGCGTTTGTATAAGATTTAGGTTCAGAAAGACTCACCTGTCGTCCTGCTTAATCCTCTTACTAGATTGATTCTCCCTTCAATTGCACCTATAAGGATACACACTACCACGATAAGTCATTTGATTTATCTACACACTCACCCGGTTAACCCTTCAGATAAAAATCAAACTGCACTACAGGGTTGCGCAGCTACTTTTCGGAAGGCTTATCCGGACAACCAAAACTATTCGGTCAACCAAAGTTATCCGGACGACCAAGCTATCCGGACGACCAAGCTTTCCGGACGGTCTCAAGGGTTTTCGGTTAACTACCGGAAACTTCCACCACAACCTACCCGGATTCTCAGGGGTTTCTGGTTACTCTACCGGAAACTATCCCCATCTCATACCCGGACAACCACTCATCCGGACACTCTAAAAGCTTCCGGACACTATCCTGATTTGAAGGTTTCCGGACGCGACGAACAATACAAAAACGCAGGAATTTGTACATCTCTTATCCTAATCCTCCCAACACCTCCAGATTAACAAATATGGGTCGATGGTTAGCACAACCACCCATTCTTAACCCTTCTTAACAATTGAATGAGGAAAACACAAGAAATTCCATGAAACCTAGTTTCTTTCCTCACAACCCAAAATATTTCATCAAAACAAAAAGGAGAAGACAGATTGGTAGATTACCTGAAGATTTTACTGATAAATCCAATGCTCAGCTGCCAACACAATAATCTCTCCTTCAATTGCTATAATCTCCTTGTCTTGCACTCTCCCTTAGCCTCCCACACAAACACACACTTGACAAAAGCTAGAAATGAGCAAATTAGGGTTTCTCATTCTTTATATACCTTCTCAATAAGCACCAAACTTTTAATTTTTACAACTTTCTAAATTTCGAAATTCTTCCAAAATTCCCAAATACCGACTAAATACAAATCTCGGTTATTACATTTACCCCCCCCCCCCCCCCCAAGGTGTACATAAATTATGATGAATAAGGTATTCTTATTCGGTTAACCGAAAATTTTAACCTAAAAAGCAAATAACCAAAAACCCTTTTGTTTTGGATGAGTTATTTAATTTTAGAATTTTTAAAACCCCTAGATATACCCTTAGCGGCTGTTTAGTTGGTTTTCTATTGAGTCATGTATGGATAAAACTGACTGCATAGATATATCTATCTGTAAGGATTGAGATATCTTGTTGTTTGTTGTGCTGAATAAACGGTCTTAATGTTAGAAATGACTATCTTAACCCTCATTGTATATTAAGCACCTATTAACATCACAAGACATTTTATCAAACACTTTTGATAAGTTTCAAGTAATCACATTTCTTTGAGACATTTATCAAACACTTGATGAGCATAAAAAAACATAACACATTTAGCATACATGTCCCCAACAAATAACACTCATTCCATATCATTGATACTTGATCTCAAATAAGATGTTGTGAGAAAGACCCAAAACAAATAAAACCAGGTGAAACTAGACACAACGAAAACACATTAAGGAGGAAAACATTTTGAATCAAGGAATGGAGTAGGGACGAGGAACAACACTGCCAAATAAAGCCCAAACCTTTAATTAGTGTTTTTGAGGGAAGAGCAGGGACAAGAACAACAATGCCAAACAAATCAAACTTTTAATTTTTGCTTTTGAGGGAAGAGCAATAGTGTTTCCAGGGAAGAAAATTTGTTTAGTTGAGAGATGGAGTAGGGATGAGGATGGAGAAGGGAGGAGGACGAGTATCCAGCGTCCCTTCTTCTTCTGACCTGAAACTTTCGAGCATCCCTTCATCTTCAACAAAAACTTTAGATCAAGATAGAGAACCATACCTGGACGGATGAAAAAAAGCAGATCTCATGGAGGAGCAGAGGCGGTGAATAGAAGTGATGGATCAACAACAAGAGTTCAGTGCTGCTGAGAGGATGGAACGGAAGTTTTTTGTTGAGGGAGGGGTATGAGTGTCTTTTACACTGTTGAATCTATAGAAGAAATATGAGAGAGCTTAGGGAATAAGTTATTTTCTTACTGATTAAGCCATAACCAAACACATTATGTATGGCTTATTCGATAAGCTATATAGGCTATTAAGCCCATTAAATCATTACCAAACATGCCCTTAATCACCTAAATTTTTGGATCAATAGTTGCATCCGTATTAACAAAAAAATTCTAATTACACACATGAACAACAAAGCATACTTTTTACATTCTCATTTGAATTAATTTAATTCTAACATAGAAAAAGGTACAAATAACATTTTTCCAATAACAAAATATTGATAAAAAGTTTGTTTAAAACATATGAATGACTTATTAGAAAATCAGTAAAATGTTAATTTTAAAATGTTATTGGATTAAAATACATGATGCCATCAATCATGCTCAAAGTACTTCACTACAACGCGTTGATGACCTGGTTTTTGCCTTTGCCAACTTATTTAGCTCCTCAAATGGCCTTGGCCCCACATACACACCTATATATATACACATGTTATATTATTCCATTCTCTTCACACTCAACTCTCCCACTTTTCTCTCTCTGCACGATATCACTAATGCCACTCAAACCTCTCACCACCGCCACCCATCCATCAACGCCGGCCACGGAGGATGACTACTTGGCCTTCTGCCTCATGTTGCTCGCCGGAGGCAACTCCCCACCTCCTCCGCCACCTCATCATTCCGATCATTTCATCTCGTACAAATGTAACCTATGCAACAAAGAATTCGCTACTTACCAAGCACTCGGTGGCCACAAATCCAGCCACCGGAAAAACATCCAACCTATCTCCGACGACCACCCGTCGGCCACCTCCTCTGCTTTGAAGACTACCGGCAGGGCCTACGAGTGCTTGATCTGCCATAGGTCTTTCTCCTCCGGTCAGGCACTCGGTGGTCATAAACGGCGTCACTACGACCCTGGAACCGGAGCTGCCGTTACAACCTCCGACGGGACTGTTTCCACCACCCATGGTCAACCGCGAGAATTTGACTTGAACCTGCCGGCCTTCCCTGAGTTCCAATTGGGTTTGACCGTTGACTGTTGGAAGAAAAGCCAAGTGTTGAATAATGAACAAGAAGTGGAAAGTCCTCTGCCGATGAAGAAATCGCGTTTGTTAATCGCCGGCGACATGGCCAATTGGTTATAAGCAATGTTTTAAATGATGTGAAAGTGAGGTCAAACTTTAATTCTTATGACTTTCGGTAAAGCGTGTCCTAATGCAACATATTTATACATGGACATATAGGCGAAAAATCGTTAGAGAAGTTGAAGTTATCAGGAGAAGCGTGAGAAGTGGATTTGAATCGTTGATCACGTTTAATTAAATGTCCTCCAATGAATTGCAGCTTAGAAAGTAATTGATCTGTATCCATTTCTGATCAAAGGCTTCTCACGTTTGTGTGTTAGTGTTTTTGAATAATATAGAACAATGTAGATTAATATACAGTTATAATTCTGAAAATGAAATAAGAACCAAATATATTGAGATTTAGAAAAATGATATCAAGGGTGCAAAATCAGATATATATATATATATATGTATATATATATATATATAAAGGGAGGTTCAAGGGAAAACCTAAAAAAACGGAGAACTGAAGAACACCCTGGTGACCCTTC
Organism: Saussurea involucrata; assembly: GCA_033807775.1. Classification (NCBI taxonomy): domain Eukaryota; kingdom Viridiplantae; phylum Streptophyta; class Magnoliopsida; order Asterales; family Asteraceae; genus Saussurea; species Saussurea involucrata. Next base: position 26,115,958 of record CM066314.1, read on the forward strand.
ATCTGGACGGTATGCACTTGTGCATACAGGTAAATAGTTGACTTTTTGGTTTTATGCACAAGTGCATATATGCACAAATGCATGTTACAAATAACCTGTATGCACAAGTGCATACCGTCCAGATGAAGGGCTCCTAGGGTGTTTTTCAGTTTTCCGTTTTTTGAGGTTTTTCCTTGAACCTGACCCTATATATATATCCTTAGGTTCAATAGAGAAGTGCAAATATTTAGAGAAGTAGAGAAGTAAAAAAACACGGGTCCGTTCATATATGAACGTTCATATATAAACAGTCATATATGAACGTTCATATGAACGTTCAGATATGACTGTTATATGAACGTTCATTTATGAACGTTCATATATGACTGTTTATATATGAACGTTCATATATGAATGTTCATATATGACTGTTATATGAACGTTCATATATGAACGTTCATATATGACTGTTTATATATGAACGTTCATATATGAACGGACCCGTGTTTTTTTACTTCTCTACTTCTCTAAATATTTGCATTTCTCTATTGAACCTTTCCCTATATATATATATATATATATATATATATATATATATATATATATATATATATATATATATATATATATATATATATAGTGCCCTTCTTTTGTTAACCATCCATTTAGTATTAACCGTGTTAACCAATCGGGACCATTAATCCTAAAAATCAATGACTAAGATTAAACTGATTTTTAATCATTAAATAAATAAAAAACACGGTTTATTAGTATAAATGCATATATGCACATGGTTAATTTTTTCAATTGTCAAACAATTGTAATTAATAGATAAGGGAAAGCCCTTATCTCACGGGACTTCCAAAACCGAAACAAGGGCATAAAATCTTCAAAAAATCAGTTCAGATTTCGACGAGAATGGCAATCACAATCGAGACAAAATCTTCAAAAAAAAATCAACCTAATTCGTATATCTTCATCATTTATGCACAAAAAATCGAAGAAATCGGTGGCTGAAGTCGAAGGCAGGAACAATTTCTTGCTCTACGACGTCATCGTTGACTGTATGTTCCTGTTCCTATTCATGCGCACGAAATCGAAGAAATCGGTGGCTGAAGCCCCCACGTTTGATCAGGTGGCGACAAAGGTGCGGGATTGCGACAGCAGCGGCCGCGAGCACTCGCCGGAGACGATGATGGATTTGTCTGATTTGGTTAACTCGTTCATCGAGAATGGTAATAGCTTTGTGGATCATGACTTTGATTCGAGAACCACGGATGAAAATTGTACTTTTGATGGAATTGATGAGGATTTAGGGGAGATGAAGGAATCATTGAATAGATTGTTTCGATTCGGAAATGGTGATGATGTGAGCAAAAAATTGGTTTTAGATGTTGAGAAAGCATGGCACGCCATGACGGAAGATAGCTCATCGCCACCATCGTCAATTGAACTGCATATATGCAATTGTTCTGTTGGTGGGTTTCATATATGCAATTGTAGTGCATATGCAACTGAAGTGCATATATGCAATTGTCCTGTTGATGGGTTTCACATATGCAATTGTAGTGAATATGCAATTGAAGAGCATATATGCAATTGTCCTATTGGTGGGTTTCATATATACATACATGCATGTTTTGATATGTAATATGAAATTTGATTTTAAATGCATATATGCACTTTTTTATCTTCATATATTCAACTGATGTGTATATATGCAATTCTATGATGTGCATATATGCAGTTCTAAGGTATGCATATATGCAGTATTAATATGTGCATATATACAATTCTATGATGTGCATATATGTAGTTTTAAATCGTGCATCTATGCAAAAAAAACGTGAAAAGAATCTCTGGAACGTGAAGATGAAGATTATGTTTGAAAATAGGTTTTAGATGATTAAGATTATCATTAATAATTACCAAAAATGAAAATGGGTTTTAGAAGATTAAGATTATCATTAATAACTACCAAAAACATCTTGTGCATGAAATTAGAAAAGTAAATAACCATTAAATAATTAAAATTCTGAAATTCCTAAACTACCCCTATCAAACCAGTAACTTATCTTAATTCCTATTGGTCCAAAAAAGTTAACACGGTTAATACTAAATAGACGGTTAACAAAAGAAGGGGATCGTATATGTGTGTGTGTATATATATATATATAGAGAGAGAGAGAGAGACTTGAGATCATGTGAGACCAAACCATTTTCGTGAGACCCATGAGACCAAAAAAATAACACTAAACCTTCACAGTAAAAGACTGTGAAGGTATTGTGAAGGTAAACCTTCACAGTGTTTTTGCTGTGAAGGTTCGCTGTTTTGCTTACCTTCACAATGAATCGTTGTGAAGTTTTAGTGTTATTTTGTGGTCACACGGTCTCACGAAAACAGGTTGGTCTCACGTGAACCCAACCATATATATATATATAGGGTTGGGTTCACGTGAGACCAACCTGTTTTCGTGAGACCACAAAATTAACACTAAACATTCACAGTGATTCATTGTGAAGGTAAGAAAAATAGCGAACCTTCACAGCAAAAACACTGTGAAGGTTTACCATCACAGTACCTTCACAGTCTTTTGCTGTGAAGGTTTAGTGTTAATTTTTTGGTCTCACGAAAATAGCCTAGTCTCATATGATCTTAAGTCTATATATATAGAGAGAGATGCTCCGTAAAATGCAAACCACTTATTGGAATTCAAGTGAAATTATATTTTTAGACGAATAAAATATTCCGATAAAAATTCAATCACTTGAATTTGATCATGTCGAATTGAGTATACGTTTCACAAAAATAATAATGAAAATAATGGAAAACATGAAGAAAAACTTGGTGTGGAGACTCACTAGAAAGGAGGGGTATTGACTTGGACACGGTCTTATGTCCTAGGTGTGGAGACTCGGTCAGGGCGGAGCTACATGATCACAAGAGTTAGCAGTTGGTGACCCTCAAAATTTTAATGTTTTTGTATATAGTAATTTTGTATTACTGAATAATTTATGGGATAAAAAAATTGTTGATTTATATTGTTTATTGGATCACTGATTTAACTACAACCCCCTCGCAGCTTCGCCAGAAGCTACGAAGGGGGGGCCCGGCCCGGGAAGGGGAGAGTGGCCGAGTGGTCAAAAGCGACAGACTGTAAATTTGTTGAAGTTTTTCTACGTAGGTTCGAATCCTGCCTCTCCCACTTGTTTGTTGTAGACTTCAGAGAAGAGAAAAGAGGCATTCGTCAGCGTAGGAAGGCCAAACGAGCGAAGCTCCTTTGGCCGTTCCATGAAGTGGAGGTATTTTTGTTGTTTCTTTGCATTTTCAATCTTTTATTTGTTATTTGTTATTTGTTAGTTATTGTAATTAGTCATTTAATTGGTTTAATGATTTAACTGGTTTGATTTCAGGGTTGTCCATTTATAAATTGCTATAAATGTTATTTGTTAAGTGGTTGATTTTATATATTATCGAGTATAACCTTATATAGTTACGCATAACTATTTAATAAAAAGAAAAGCAAACGATGATTCGTCATCTATGTTGGATAAGAATAATTCTCGTAGATTTTAAGAGTCATATTTTGTTGAGGTAAATAATGAAAACATCATAGATAAGTTTCTCTAAATGAAAACTCGTCGAAGTCATTATTGTAAACGTAAAGTATGGTGCATAAAGATTATAACATCATCGTTTTTGCTATTTTCACCAAATTAATATTTACTTTTTTAATTTGTTTTATTTACGACTGATGCTCCCCCTAAACCAAAATCCTGCCTGGACTCGGTCGAAACGGTGAATCATGCACTCGTAGGGTGCGAGGAGGTGAAAAAGATTTGGCTACTAACAGGTAAGTGGTGAACGAAAAATATGAAAGGTGTGGCTTCGGTACAAGACTTGCTCCAAGCGGATCAAACACCGGGAGAGGAAGATAACAAAGTGGCATTGTGGGAGGTGGTAAAATGGGGATTTTTATATTTGCTATGGTGTCACATGAACAACGTGGTCTTCAAATAGGATAAGAGCAAGCTCGTAGATCATTTTTTCAAGTTTAAGAGGAAGGTGTTCGAGTGGATAAATAGAAGAGGAAAAAGATTAAATTTGAAATGGGTGGAGTGGCTCTCGAGCCCACATAATCTTTAGCTGCGAATCTGCTAAATATTCAAATGAGAAGTGCTAAATATTTGAGAAGTTGAGAAGTAACCTTGGCCATTTATTTGGTCAAGATCGGTTATAATTGGTCAAAAGTTACGGCTTTGACTAGTCAAAAGTTGCGGCTTTGACCGGTCAAAAGTTGCGGCTGTTCCAAAAATAGAAGGACAATTTCGTAACTTTTACAAAAAAACACGGGACGAGTTCATATATGAATCTGTGTAATTCACATATGAACTATACGTTCATATATGAACCTTTGTAATTCACATATGAACTCTTTATAACTAATTCATATATGAATCTTGTGATTCATATATGAACCTTTGTGTTTCATATATGAAACTAATTAACTGTAGGTTCATATATGAATCAGTTGAACCAATTAACTGATTCATATAAGAATTTTTTTTAACTAATTCTCATATGAACAAAATTAACTGATTCATATATGAATCATAAAGGTTCATATATGAATTAGTTAAAAAGAGTTTATATGTGAATTACAAAGGTTCATATATGAACACAAAGGTTCATATATGAATCACACAGTTTCATATATGAACTCGTCCCGCGTATTTTTTACGAAACTACCCCTCTATCTTGTGCAGACCACGTGCAGACCACACGAGGAATTATCCGATGCTTCTCGGTCAAAGCCGCCGATCTTGACCGAATGAATGGCTAAGATCACTTCTTTATTTCTCAAATATTTAGCACTTCTCATTTGAACCTCTCCCTCTATATAAAAGAAGACTAATTTGAAACCCTTCAAAAGATTGAAACCAATGCAACCCATGATCTCACCATTGATTAAATATTTAACGGTTGAGATCAACTTGAGAAATAACTACCGGATCCATCAAGCTTAATTTTAGGAGATGATTTGATTAGATCAACGGTTGAGATGAGGGTTGCATGGGTTTCAACCTTTTCAAGGGTTTCAAATTAGTCTCCCTCCCTCTCTCTCTCTCTATATATATATATATATATATATATATATATATATATATACATATAATAAATAAGTAACTAGCATGACACATGTCGTCTTCTGGTGAGCCGACTTTAGTATTTTCCCGCCTAAACATGTATCTAGACGCAGTTTACATTATAAGTTCAATTAGCACACCCACATTCACTCCTCCTTAAATCTCTCATTAATTCAGTTTTTTTATTTTATACGTTACATTTACTACCCTTATAATTAGGTATGTAGTTTACTTTTAATCCCTTATTTTTTTATTTTTTTATTTTAGACTCTTATCATATAAACATAAATAACGTATATGAACTAAAATGCATTAAAACACATTTTTATTTTTTACAAATTATACCATTGTAATCGTTTCGTCAATACCTTTGAAATGAGTCCAATATTGAATATTTTTGGATTTAATTATATTATTAAATATCATAAATATATACGAATTAATGTGTCGTGATTAGTATGAGATTTGTTGAAATTAGTATGGGATTTGATACAAATAATCACTAAATTATCGTGATTTTCTTTTTGCAATTTCATATCAATTTTTACTTCAAAGTCATCTTCCTTCGACGAATTACAATGACCAAAAGTCAGTTGATAAGTGAATGAAGGTTGTGTGCTGGTAAGTGTTTAGTAAACAAGCATTAAATGTTTTTCACATAGAGAAATATGTATTTTATATCTATGCCATTAATTTTTTCTCTTATTGTACTCACATTCTAGCATGCATTCATTTGAGCTTTACATCCCGTCGCATCGCACGGGCACGCATCTAGTGTATATATATATATATATATATATATATATATATATATATATATATATCTCTTTTGAGTCACTACTCACTGCTTTCTTCAATCCTCGAAAAATTCATGTTCAATTCTCTGTGTACACAAATAAAAGTAATGATTTATCTGTTTTGTGTTGTAGTTTTTATGTTTCTTTTTAATGTTTATTAAATATTATGTGTCATACATAATTATCATTTATCCCTCAAATTATACATTTAAAAAAGTAAAAAAAATTAATGTCTTACAAAATAACATGTCATAATGTACCATAATGTGTTACAACGGAAGCCAAGTTTAAGTGTGGAGCCACAAGGGTTAACGTGATGGTAAAGTCAAATCTCGACGTCATAACGCACCTTAAAAATTAAATACTTCAAATATTTGTTAATACGACAAAGTGTTAAGAACAATACAAATGTTTATATAAACCATGAACAATAGAAAAAAATTCAAGGAAAAGAACTATAGAAAAAAACAAATTATTTCAGAAAGTTATAAAATTGTAATAAAAAAAAGTAAATCTAAAATCAAATGAATCTGAAATTGCACTGTTCCTTCTTATATTTCCTCGGTGGCCAAAAAACCCTTAACCTTTCTTAAACAGGTTAAATACATCCTTGTGATGTAACACCCAAGTCCTTAAAATCTGAACCTTTTGGAATTTTGGGGCTAAAGCATGAAGTGTGCAACTTTAGGGGGGCTTTGTGGCAAAAACCTGAAAATATATATATATATGTATAAAAGGGGGCAAAACCCCTAAAATCCCTCCATTCTCCATTTCTGCCGGCTGGAGCATTGAGGAAGAAGAAGGCTGAGATGTAGAACCCTAATTGGGAGTGTAGGAGAAGGATGACTTCAATGAGGATTGGTAGTTTCATCTTCAAGGTATAACTTCTCCTCCTTATTTCCTAAATTCGTGGTTAGTTTGATTGATGATTAAGAGTTTTTGTTAAACCATGATATTGTGATTTCTAAGCAATGGAAAAGGAAACAAATGATTTGGGATTGATTTCCTTATGATTTTGATCAAATCATTAAGAAATTTCATCCTTTTTGGCTTGGTAATCTCCATTATTGCTATGGAATGGGTTTTGAGTTTTTGGGTTTGAATCATGAATCAATGGGTGGGTTTGAATGAGTTTCATTAGATTAAATGATGTTTTGATGATTGGTAATTGTGGGGAAAGGTTTAGAACATCCATTATTTCATTTTGGAGGATTAAAATCGATTTGGGATGAATTGGGAGTGAGAAAGGGTGAGTTTTCGGCTGGAAAATCAGTACAGGGGCTCTGCGCGGATGGCTGCGCGAGTCCACCCACGCGAGCAGTAGCGCCAAGGTCTGGCCAGTGCTCTGTGTGGATGGCTGCGCGAGTCCACCCACGCGAGCAGTAGCGCCAAGCCCTGCTGCGTGTTTTCGATCCTTGTTTCGCGTATTGTTTGACGAGATGATTGTGGTTTCACCTAAGGGTTGTTTTGGGGGTTTATTAGGGATGTTTTGGGGATGTAATTAGTTGGATTAACACCATCTTTATGATGTCCAATTCAGATGTTCGGTTGAGCTAAAGTGAGTTTCGGAGTGCGTGTCGATTTGCTAAAGCTCAGGTGAGTTCCCTTAACTCCTTTGGGCAAATGAAATGTTTTGCTAAAGTTTTTATAACTGAATATGGTTTTGAGCATGATGGCCTGATTAAACATTTTGAAAGGCTTTATTATTACATGATGTGGAAACGTTTATTAACGCATGCAAGTTGTTTATACGTTCATTTCTACGTAAGTGTTGATTGCATGTTCTTGTGAGTTGTTGCTATATGTTGAGTCGGGTTGCATAGTGGTGTGTTGGACCATAGATTGTTGAGAATCTTTGGTGAATGGTTTAGACCGTGTGCCTCGAATCTGTTTCGCGTGCACACGAATACGACATCTACTGGGGGCCGCGGGGATCTACTGTGGGGCCCCCGAGTGTGGACATCACATGAGGTGATGGGAGTTGAGACCACTGTGCAATACCCTTATGTGGAGTCGAGCATTTAAACTGAATTTCCGTTTATTATTATAACGGTTGAATGTTTTTAAACTATTGTTTATGTGGAACTGTTTTAAAGAGGGAATTCACTAGACCTCATGGTCTAACCCTCGCTTTTCAAAAACTAAAACCATTTTCAGGTTAGAGTCTTGTGTGGGGTTTCATCTGGTGATGATGGAAGGATGTGGCACTGTAGAAGCGGCATAGCTTATTAGAGGCTTGTAGCTTACCGTTGGGCTTCGTGTAGCATCTCAGTTGTGAAGGTGTTATCCGCTGCGAACTTAGAGTAGAATTATTGTTAATTGTATACTTTGGGACCATTTTTGGTGGAAATGTTGAGAATTATATTTTATGGAATTTGGGTTGTTACAAATGGTATCAGAGCCATAGTTTAAGGGATTTAGGTGACCGGATGAGCCTAAACTTAAACTTTGGAGTAGAGGGGGACACAACTGAGATATAGGAAACCAATAGGAAAGACCTTGATCATAGGATATATTGACGATGGTAGTGAGAACCCTCATGTAAGGTAAATTCAAAATCGCATCTGGCCAATGCTATTATGAATTTACAGGTGCGTAGGTGTACTCAACTTCTATTGTCGGGATAAGTGGTGAGTGTGGCAGTATGTAGAAGGTTCTAACCTGACAATTGATAGCAAAGAGTAGAGGTGTTGTGGGAGATCGCTTATAATGTGATGTGTATACCTTTTTGAAAAAAGGCATTGTTCAGTATGTTGTTGAGTCGACTAGGGGTATAAATTGTTGAGATTCAAAGGACGAATGGTTGGTTAAGGGCAAACTTCTAGTTTCTAGTGAGTCCCCGTTTTGGGATTGATGTGTCGATCAGTTGGGATAGGAAGTGAGGATTATATTGGAATCTTGAAAGCCTCAGTTCAAGATCGAGTGAGGGAATCTAGCCTTTGACTCTTTAGTCAAGCGGTTTAGTGGCAAGGATAATGAAGGAAAAGTATCAGTGTTGTATTGAAGTGTGCATAAGAGTAGAAAGTGAGATATTGGGTCGATTGGGAAACCATGTGGAGTCGTCGATCAGGTCGGTTGTGAAGCACTTGTACAACAAGTTGTTACAAGGGTGAAAAAGCGGTGGTTGGTCATAGTAGGGTGTTAATGATAAGTTGATGTGAGTTCAATGGTCGACCTTGTTAGAGTGAGTAGCCTTCAATTGCAAGTTGATTTTCATGCATCGTGTCTTTAAATGTGTTAACTGGACTCTTTCATGTTAAAAGTATGTACGTATATAAGAAATTCCTTCTTGATTTGGGAAATAATTTAGACGCGCGCAAGCGTGTGCTTCTAAAGAAAAGGACAAACTTGTTTTCGTTGCACGATAAAAACTTTGAACTTAGTGATCTGCGAATTATTTCACGCTTTTTCTTGTGGAGAGAATCTTCGTTACGAAAATATTGGAAACGTTTCATTGCAAAGTTTTGGTTTTATAAACAAAATGAGTATTGACACACTATTATCATATAGATGAGTGTGTGAGTTGACTGACTCACTTGGTGTAGGCGATTTCGTTCAGAATTTTCATAGTTGTATTGAAAGGGTTTCATCAGATAGAATTTGTTGTGCCAACATCGACTTGGTTGGACAAGGTCGTGATTCATCATGGGGTGCATGTGAGCGATCCTTACGGTCACTGTGTTTACTATTCAGCTTGAGTGGTGTTGTGTCATGCATACACAAGCTTGTTTTACGATGTATCTTGATTTTTCCAACGTGCAAAATGATTTCAATCGTTGTTTTGTCATGCATGAAGGCTATGAACTCGTTAAGTCGGGTAGGATATTACAATTGAGGTTAAGGAAATGCTTGGGGAATTGAAATTGTCAGTTGAGTCGAATATGTCGATTGAGCAGATTTTGGTCGTATTAATTACCTTCGTGTTTCCGTTAGAAGAGGATGGTGAATAGTAGAAGTCTCAGACAATGAACTCGGAACTGTTGATATGATTGTAGTTTAGACCCTTGTCCGGTTATGTGAGAATGGTTGTAATTGCGGTGAAATTCGAATTGGTCAAAATGTTTATGTTGGTAGAATGGTAGTAAGTAGCGTTACGTTACTTGAGGTAGTGTTATCGACTTTGAGCCCGAGTACTGAGATGGTCTGGTAATTAGATTTAGCGCTAAGAAAAGTCTTGTGCTTTCCTCAAATGAGAACGATGGGGTATAAGTTGGTTCTGATGCGTTGGACAAAGTGGGTTCCGTTAGGAAACCTGGATTGTCGGGAAGGTATGGAATCATCATCATGTTGTCCATTGATATAGAGGTTTGCGACTGTTTAATATATCCCAAGTTGGAGGTTTTGTCAGGAGATTGAAACTTGAGGAATAAATCCGTTGCGTGTGAACGGATGAGGTCGTTCGGGAAGGTGCAAATGGCTTGGTGTGGGACCACCTAGTGGGGGAATTAGGAGAGCGAAAGATCACCAATGTGGATGTGATTTCCAATGAGGTTTTGACGATTCGCTTATGCGTGAAGTGTTTAGCACAACGGATATAGATCGCGAGGAGTTGACGAGAAACGAGAACTTGTTCGAGGAGTTAGGAGAAGTAGATTCCTTCAGGAATCCTTGTCTGTCGTGAGGTGGCTGGACATTAGCATGTCTGTTGTCGATGTTGGAACCAACGACCGTTGATTTAGGTCGTTATCAGAAGGTTGGAATCGGAGAAGTAACACAGGCGTGGTCATGCTATTTAAGTTATTCAAGGGTGTAAGAGGTCCGTCGAGATAAATCTGTGTACACATGGTTTGATGATTTGACCGCCTTGTGTGAGTGAATTAGACAATCATGATTTTATGGTTCATCTGAACCCGAGAAAGACAAAGTTCCGATATGACTTTACTTCAAATGTAATTGTGTTATGGGTAGTTTGAGGGAAGTAATTGTGTGTGTGTGTGTGTGTAAAAGCATCATGAATAGTTGGGTTGCATTGTAGCCTCGTGGTGCGATAGTGGTGTGGGAAAGGTTGTAGCACTTTGTACCGAGGGAATGTGTAAGTCAAAGATGTAATGATGGTTTGCCGTTTTATAGAGGTATTGCCGCGTTGTAATATGGGTCCAGAGTAGGTGAAAAACTTAGTTTGAGGGTTACTTGGGGAAGTATCCAAAGGTGGCAAGTATGCTCGATTGAGGTGTATGGATTTTCAGGCGGCGTACGTTAATGCTATTTTGAGATCAAGAGATTGAGTTGTGGTTAGTGACTGGATAAAAGGAGAACCCTTGTTCTTCTCGATCCCATTGGATTTTTGGGTGAGTTCATCATACTCCACTAGAATGACGAAGAGGAAGCTGTATCCGTTAGGCTAGGGTGCTTTGTTATGAAGTTTAGTTGGGAGCGTTGAGGCATTCCGTGGGAGTAAAGAAATACAACGAGTGGGTCGACTGTATTGGAGAGTTAGAAACTCGTGGTAGTTCTCAGTGTTAAGTACTGTGCGAGAACTTGGCTAAAAGTCGTAACTGAGGATTTTGGTGAAACCGTCCGTTTGGGCCGTAGCGGCGTGTGATGGGTGTTCCGTGCAAGAACGGGAAGAAGTGAAAATAGTATGCCAGAGCAAGCATATATGCTTGAGGTAGGATGACGTCATGGGACACGGAAAGGTGGGACTATGATTAGGGAACTGTTATTTGTAGGGCATGAGAAAAAGAATCATTGTGTATGTCATGGTTAAAGAGTTGAAAAGGCTAATTTCGTGCGACCAGTCTAAAACTGGCACATGTTAGCGAGCCGTTCTTTTAAAGCACCTTCGATGGTTTCAAGTTGGAATGGAAACAGGTGGTCGAAGGTGGTGCTCTGGTTGACAGACCTTTGGATTGGATTCGGTATTGTCATGGAAAATGTTTCACGTGATCGTGTTGTTTCGTATTCGATAAATTAGATTAGTTTGAGTGAGTTTGGCCGCTCCTCCTTATGGGAGGGCAAGTGAATTTTGGAGGTAATTACTAACTAGTGGAACCACCTGATAGGTGTTGTGAGAAATATAAATGTGCGTCCGTAAGGTTGGATCAGCTTGAGTGAGCGGATATTGCGGATGGTAAGTTGTGCAAGTCTTCCCCATATAATTGTGTATGGAAACGGGTTATGGCGTGATGATTGTTGTGTTTGTACCATTGATTAGTAGTTGTTGTTGCATGTGTGATCAGTGTGGTTTCGGGGAAATGTTATTTGTGCCAGACGAACGCTATATTAGTGGGATTACGATTTTCCTTTTTTTAAATAAATATTATTCCGTGGTGAGAATAAGGTAACGATATAAGGACGATCTTGTAGTTGGCCGAGGAGCGATTTCAAAGAATGTCGTACGTCGTCGGTTCTGATCAGAAATGTATGGATAAGTGAATGGGACTAAGATGATTGGATTGAGGAGCATGAGTATTTTCAACCTCAAGTCGGGGGAAACAGCTGGATGGGAAAACGCTCCCATGGAATGGAGTAGCGTGTTTCATAAGGAAAGTGAGTTGGGCCACATTGTAATGGATTGATGGTAGCTATCGAAAGAATTGGGGGAAATAATGTATGAATTAAAGGTACCCGGTGAAGTTAGGGAACATTCATGGTGTGTTTCACATCTTTTTTTAGAGAGTGTTGGTTGGAAGGCAATATAGTATTATCTTTGCAAACAATGCGAATGATTGAGGAGTTGAATTTTATTGTATCGTTGGAAACGATCATTGGGCTGGATGGTCGAGAATTTGAAAGGCAAAGAAGTTGGTCTTGTAGCGATGAAATTGCAAAGCCTCAAGAGTTATTGGGCAATGTAAGAATTGGAATCAGAAGCTAACTCCAAATTTCAGCATGTGTCCTGCAATGGAATTCCGAGGACGGAATTCTTTTGAGGGGGAGGTATTGTAACACCCAAGTCCTTAAAATCTGAACCTTTTGGAATTTTGGGGCTAAAGCATGAAGTGTGCAACTTTAGGGGGGCTTTGTGGCAAAAACCTGAATATATATATATATATATATATAGGGGAGGTATCCGTTGCAAACCAGTCAGTTTGTGCAAACTATACAAACCACTATATTAGGAAACAATAGATGTATTTATGGATAATCATTATGATTCATTAATTAAGACTGAGATATATATAGAAGATGATAAGATTCATTCATTATGATCATGACTTTAGATTAGGAAACATAATAAAAGCAGTTATTTATTAGACTTGATCAACGACTAAGATTGGTTTGTATAGTTTGCACAAACTGACTGGTTTGCAACGGATACCTCCCCTATATATATATATATATATATATGTATAAAAGGGGAAAAACCCCTAAAATCCCTCCATTCTCCATTTCTGCCGGCTGGAGCATTGAGGAAGAAGAAGGCTGAGATGTAGAACCCTAATTGGGAGTGTAGGAGAAGGATGACTTCAATGAGGATTGGTAGTTTCATCTTCAAGGTATAATTTCTCCTCCTTATTTCCTAAATTCGTGGTTAGTTTGATTGATGATTAAGATTTTTTGTTAAACCATGATATTGTGATTTCTAAGCAATGGAAAATGAAACAAATGATTTGGGATTGATTTCCTTATGATTTTGATCAAGTCATTAAGAAATTTCATCTTTTTTGGCTTGGTAATCTCCATTATTGCTATGGAATGGGTTTTGAGTTTTTGGGTTTGAATCATGAATCAATGGGGGGGGGTTTGAATGAGTTTCATTAGATTAAATGATGTTTTGATGATTGGTAATTGTGGGGAAAGGTTTAGAACATCCATTATTTCATTTTGGAGGATTAAAATCGATTTGGGATGAATTGGGAGTGAGAAAGGGTGAGTTTTCGGCTGGAAAATCAGTTCAGGGGCTCTGCGCGGATGGCTGCGCGAGTCCACCCACGCGAGCAGTAGCGCCAAGCCCTGTTGCGTGTTTTCGATCCTTGTTTCGCGTATTGTTTGAGGAGATGATTGTGGTTTCACCTAAGGGTTGTTTTGGGGGTTTATTAGGGATGTTTTGGGGATGTAATTAGTTGGATTAACACCATCTTTATGCCGTCCAATTCAGATGTTCGATTGAGCTAAAGTGAGTTTCGGAGTGCGTGTCGATTTGCTAAAGCTCAGGTGAGTTCCCTTAACTCTTTTGGGCAAATGAAATGTTTTGCTAAAGTTTTTATAACTGAATATGGTTTTGAGCATGATGGCATGATTAAACATTTTGAAAGGCTTTATTATTACATGATGTGGAAACGTTTATTAACACATGCAAGTTGTTTATACGTTCATTTCTACGTAAGTGTTTATTGCATGTTCTTGTGAGTTGTTGCTATGTGTGGAGTCGGGTTGCACAGTGGTGTGTTGGACCATGGATTGTTGAGAATCTTTGGTGAATGGTTTAGACCGTGTGCCTCGAATCCGTTTCGCGTGCACACGGATACAGCATCTACTGGGGGCCGCGGGGATCCACTGTGGGGCCCCCGAATGTGGACATCACATGAGGTGATGGGAGTTGAGACCACTGTGCAATACCCTTATGTGGAGTCGAGCATTTAAACTGAATTTCCGTTTATTATTATAACGGTTGAATGTTTTTAAACTACTGTTTATGTGGAACTGTTTTAAAGAGGGAATTCACTAGACCCCATGGTCTAACCCTCGCTTTTCAAAAACTAAAACCATTTTCAGGGTAGAGTCTTGCGTGGGGTTTCATCTGCTGATGATGGAAGGATGTGGCGCTGTAGAAGCGGCATAGCTTATTAGAGGCTTGTAGCTTACCGTTGGGCTTTCTGTAGCATCTCAGTTGTGAAGGTGTTATCCGCTGCGAACTTAGAGTATAATTATTGTTAATTGTATACTTTTGGACCATTTTTGGTGAAAATGTTGAGAATTATATTTTATGGAATTTGGGTTATTACATGTGACCTGTGAAAACAAGTTAATGTTATACAAATTTGGAAAAAGTTTAAAAAAACCCCCAACAAACTATCTGATTTTGAATGATTAAGTCCTTGAAAGTTTTTTAAAAATAAAATCTTTACACTTTTCCCTAAAAAATTAACAAATAAATCTTTAAGATTTTTCCTAAGTTTTTTTTTCACCAAATAAATTCTAGAACTTTTTTTGAATAAACAAAATAATGAACTTAATTTTGAAAAACTAAATCTGAAACTTTTTTTGAATAAAAATATACAATTCCTCTCACCAAAAATAGAGTAAAATAAACCAATTAAATAGAGAAATTTTATACCCAAAAAAGGTCAATCTCTTTACAAATATATCTAAAGAAATTCCTAAAAGATATGTTCATCCCACTAACATAAATATAATAAAAGTTATGTTGTTTGCAATAACAAAGTGATGCTTAATCTAAAGTAAGAGTCCCATCAACTGAATGATTTTCATGTACACCATCAACCAAATGAAGGAAACACATATATACAAATGACATAACTTTTGGTAGATCTTTTGGGTGTTTTTTTGGTATATTTGTGAAGGGATAAGCGTTTTTTTATATATTATGTGAAAGTTATGAGCGTTTTCTTGGTATTTTTTGTTCAAAAAAAGTTTCAAATTTATTTATTCAAAATTAAGTTCATGAATTTGTTTTTCCAAAAAAATTTGGAATTTATTTGTTAAAAAAAGTTCTAGAATACATTTGGGAAAAAAATTAGAAAAAAAGTTTAGAAATTATTTTATTAAAATAATTCAAGGACTTAATCATTCAAAATCATTCAAAATCATATAGTTTGTTGGGTTTTTTAGATTTTTCCCAAATTTGTATAGCATTAACCTGCTTTTACAGGTCACAAGGATGTATTTAACCGGTTCTAGAAAGTTTAGGGGTTTTTTCATTCAAAAAAATAGTTTAAAGACTTAACCATTCAAAATCGGATAGTTCGTTGGGTTTTTTCAGACTTTTTCCTAAACGAAATTAAGAAGAAATCGGACTTAATAATGAATTTACAAATGAAATATTGATTGTGTATAAAGGATAGAGGATTTGCCAAAAAATGTCTTAAGACGAAATATCTTCCCTATCAGTGTTGTAGTTTTGGACTTCATCTTGAGGATTAAAATAAATGATCGTGTTCATGTACATGAATTCGATCATGTTGGATTAATTATATGTTTCATAAAAACTAGAGTAAATTACATGAATGGTCCCTGTGGTATAGTGATTTTACCACTCTGAGTCCCTAAATTGAAATAATTACACTGAGCATCCTCGTGGTTTACACTTTGTAACGCATTCAGTCCCTAAAAGTAACTCCGCCCATTTTGTGGCCGTTAAGGTACCCATGTGCCAAGCACATGATGGGTATTTTTGTCATTTCATGTAAATGGACCATTTATGAAATTTTTATTGACTTTTGACCCATGTATTTACACGATGCTTATCCACTATTTACCGTTAAAAACACTAAACCCACATTTATTTACCCTAAACCCTTCTGATTCCCACCATCTTCTTCTCCGACCATCTTCTACTTCTTCTTATTACCTGCTTCTTCTCCGACCACCATAGATCAAACAAGGTAACTTTTTTTTGAGATTGCAAAAAGTTATTTTTTTTGGTTTCCTCTCATATGCTTATGGAATGACAGTTTTTTCAGTTTAGTTGGAGATGGCACCCACACTGTGGCAGGTTCGATCCTACAGTGATGACAGGGAGTTTGTTGATGTTTATGGTAAGTTATTCTTGTTAAGTAATGTTTTAAATGGTTAAAAAACCCACCCACACTGTAGTGATGTTGATTTTTTATTTTAGGTATACAGATGCATATCCAACACTGGTATCTGTGAGATTACACCATGGAGGGAGGCTCACAAAGTTCCCTGGTAGGAAGTACATAAAAGGTAAAACTCATTACATTGATTTAGTGGATACAGACACTTTTTCAGTACTTGAGTTGGAAGACATGATGCATGAAGTTGGGTATAAAACTCCAACTCTTACTTACTATCATTTTCTAGTTCCTGGAAAGGACTTAGATTGTGGTCTACATGCTTTGGGTAGTGACATGGATGTCATTGAAATGTTAAAGTTTGTGCCTAAATGTAAAAGGTTTGACATCTACACAGAGCAATGGATTAGTAGGGTAAATACCTATAACTGTAGTCCTGGTGTGAGTAATGTGGTTATTGAACAACTCCCAGATGATGTACCACATAAAACTAGGAAAGTCTCAAAACCAAAGCCTTTATTACTAGAATGGAATCATGAGGATCAGACTGTTGACCCTTCTATGGATGTTGACCCTTCTAAGGAAGATGATCATGAGGATCAGATTGTTGACCCTTCTAAGGAAGATGATCATGAGGATCAGACTGTTGACCCTTCTAAGGAAGATGATCATGATGATAATTATAGTTTTGACCCTTCTATCCTGGATGACTTTGAGCCATTTTGGGGACCTAACACAAGCAGAGGTGACACAGCCATTGGAGATGACACAACCATTGGAGGTGACACAACCATTATAGATGGGGACAGTGGCAGTGATTTTGAGGATGAGATGCATAATGTTGTTGATGAAGTCAATGTTGACATGGATGCATTTAAGGCACACACATACTATGATGTTGAATGGGTTGAAAGGAATGGTGGAACTGAAGAACGTAATGTTTCTGGAGATGTGGATGCAGTGGACATGGAAGACAATGAAAGCAACACAGATGATGATGATTTGGAAGCAGAAAGGATGAAGTCACTGAAAAACTTGAGAAAGGATAAGGTTGTAGTTGAGCAAGAGACAGTATCTTTCTATGTGGGAAAAGTATTTGGGAACAAAGAAGGTATTAAGAGATTGATAGACTTGCATGCAATCCAAACTAGGAGACAATTACATGTCATCAAAAACGATTCTGTTAGGATAAGGGTGATTTGTAGGGGGTCACTACCAGACATGAATAAGGAATATGGTGTGGGGTCCACTTCTAGTGATGGTCAACATAAATGTAATTGGCTGGTGTATATATCCAAATGTAAGAAAGAGAATACTTGGATGGTCAAAACCTTTGTGGATACCCATAAATGCCTTCAAACTATGAAAGTAAAAGCATGCACAGCCTCTTACTTGTCAAAGGAAATAGTTGACACTATTACCAATAACCCAGACATCCCCATTAAAGCTATTCAAGTTGAAATGCAAAAGACTTTTGGACAAAAGTTCTCTGGCATGAAAGCTTTCAGGGCCAAAACAATGGCACTCAATAGGATCAGGGGGAATCATGGAGAGCAGTACAATCATCTCAGGGACTATGCTTTAGAGTTGATGAAGACAAACCCAGGTACTATAGTTAAGTTAGATGTGGAGTCTGAACCAAATGCAGTTGAGAGTATCAGGTTTAAGAGAGTATACATCTGTTTTGGGGCATTGAAGAATGGATTCAAAACTGGAAAGAGGGATTTTCTGGGGATTGATGGAGCTTTTATGAAAGGACCATACCCATGTCAGATTTTAACTGTTGTAGGCATAGATTCAAACAATGGGACCTATCCTTTAGCTTGGGTATGGTCCTTTCATAAAAATGGAGCAGAAGTGGGCATCCCTGAGTATTTTGTTGAGGAAGTGTATTGGTTGGACACATGGAAGAAGTGTAAGATCCCACATTGGTTGGGGAGGAGAACTAAGGTTGCCTTATAAGAGGGACTTGATACCTCCCCTATCAGACGCGTTTTAAAACCGTGAGTCCAGGTGTGTGGACAAAGCGGACAATATCTGGTACGGTTGGTCTGGGATGTTACAGATGGTATCAGAGTCGAGAACCGGACTGGTGTGCCAGCGAGGACGCTGGGCTCCCGAGGGGGGTAGATTGTAAGATCCCACATTGGTTGGGGAGGAGAACTAAGGTTGCCTTATAAGAGGGACTTGATACCTCCCCTATCAGACGCGTTTTAAAACCGTGAGTCCAGGTGTGTGGACAAAGCGGACAATATCTGGTACGGTTGGTCTGGGATGTTACAAGAAGATGTACTCATTTCATCTTCAACCAATTACTGGACCAAAGTTGTGGCCAAAGTCTGATTGTCCACTTAAGCTCACACCACCAACACATCACAAACAAGTTGGACGTTCAAAGAAGAAGAGAGTGAAGCCTATCACAGAGATCACAGAGGGAAAGAAGTTAAAAAGGGTGGGGAAGACAGTTAGATGTGTCAACTGTAACCAACAAGGCCACAACAAACGTACCTGCAAAGGCCAAGCACCATAGGGACAACACCATTTACACTGGTTTCTTTTGGGATGGTTGCACAGTTAGTATATGCACATAAACATTAATGCAAGTGTATTTTTGGTATTTGATCTTTTGTAAGTGGTGCATAACTGATCTTTTGTAAGTAGTGCATAACTGATCTTTTGTAAGTGGTGCATAACTGTAATGGTATAAATGATGTATTTTTAGTGCATAAGTATATCAATGATGTATTTTCTGTTAAGATGATCTGAAAAAACAACTTCTTGCAACAAACAACTTCTTTCATTTCCATTTCATTTCCAAACAAAAAAATTGTTACAGCAAAATGCTTCCATAACTAACACCTTCACATAACTAACACCTTCACATAACTAACAGCTTCACATACCTACAATAGCCATAAACTATCTACTAACCTAATGTAACATATAAACTACAATAGCCATCCAGGTTACAAGCATCAACAACTTCCATTTTCGGGCTTCATGTTCAAGACTTGAAATTTTTGTTTGAAGCTGGTTCTTCTTGGTTATTAGCCCTAGTATAATCTCCATTGATCTTGTACACATTGGCGGGTCAAACCATCTTATAAATCCACAAGTTCGTTTCTGCCAAAAAATTCAAAATTAGGGCAGATTCAATGAAAACACATGGAAATCAATACAGAAAAATGCTAACCTGGTTTGAACAAGCATAGAAGCGTCGTCCTGGATTTCTAGCAGTCCATGAAGTTCGTGTGATTGCTATTGATCCACACCTGCAGGTTGGAGTATCCATGGCGATGGAGAGAAAGGTCGGAGAAGAAGATGGTGGGAATCAGAAGGGTTTAGGGTAAATAAATGTGGGTTTAGTGTTTTTAACGGTAAATAGTGGATAAGCATCGTGTAAATACATGGGTCAAAAGCCAATAAAAATTTCATAAATGGTCCATTTACATGAAATGACAAAAATACCCATCATGTGCTTGGCACATGGGTACCTTAACGGCCACAAAATGGACGGAGTTACTTTTAGGGACTGAATGCGTTATAAAGTGTAAACCACGAGGATGCTCAGTGTAATTATTTCAATTTAGGGACTCAGAGTGGTAAAACCACTATACCACAGGAATTTGTACATCTCTTATCCTAATCCTCCCAACACCTCTAGATTAACAAATATAGGTCGATGGTTAGCACAACCACCCATTCTTAACCCTTCTTAACAATTGAATGAGGAAAACACAAGAAATTCCATGAAACCTAATTTCTCTCCTCACAACCCAAAATATTTCATCAAAACAAAAAGGAGAAGACAGATTGGTAGTGTTGGTCCCGAAAGGCTTAAACAAGTTTGTAGAAGGGGGGGGGGTTGAATACAAACACACTATTTTACTTTTCTAAATTGTTTATTGATAAATCATTAACAATTTACAGCTTGTTGCGGAAACAAGATTAAGGATAAACCTAAATCTAAACAAGTTGGAACACTAAGGTTTTCTTGCACTAAGAAAGATAAGGAGATTACTAATAAAATCCTATCTTGAGAGATTTGAACTTGTCCAGAGTTAGCAAGTTACTTCAAATGAAGTGAGTTCATCTCTTTATATACTGCATGCATTTAATGCAATCCAGTATATACTTTACACGTGTCATTAGCGGATTGGTTGCATGTCATTGACCTTTGATGACAACCTTAGTAGCCGCATGAATGAACAGTGTAGTATCAGAGTGGTTGTACGATTTCAGATTTTCGGAGGTTCTTTTCTGACATTTCGTACGGTGGCGTGCAAGGGAGGTTAAGACAAAAGTACTTTGTACGGAGGACTTCATGATCAGCTTTCGTTGATTCAGCGATTATCATTTACTATTCAGCAGATGATAAAGTTCAGCGATAGCTGAAGTCTTGTACTTGATACTTCACGTTGAGTGGACAAATCTGAGTCTTCGCTGATCCGCATCAGTTCATTAGGAGACTTGCCGCTGGTTCTTGAGCTTGATCTTCGACTTCAGCGTAGAACCTTTGTTGACGTGAATCTTGTCTTCAGGGATCATAAGTAAACAACTAACTTATCAGCGATCACCATAAGGACTGAACAGACTCAGCGATATGGTGAACAGTGTTCGCTGAATGTTTAATCTAAAAGTGCGAGAGTTCCTATCAGCAGTACTGTAAGATCTTAGTATTTATCAGCGATAGTGAAACTCTGATACATATTGTTTACTTACAATTTTCACTAAGTATTTAAGATAGGGTCATTATCAAATCACTGAGGGTTTGGATCAACAATCTCCCCCTATTTGATTATGACATAGCAACAGAGAAAATTGCTATTTAATGAAAACATAAGGATAAAAAGAACTCATAAAATATTTGTCCCTTTTACTGTTTTCTGGGATCTTTTCAGTACTGATGGAGTAAAGTACATTCGCTGAAATCTTTCTTTAAATCTTTGAATCAGGTTACAATATGAATAAGAAAGATTACAAGTACAAGCGAAATAAATTACAAGTACTGAAGGATGACTGATACAATAGAGAAAATGGTGATTGTTGTCAGCCTTCAAAGGGTTCTTCCTTAATGAGAAGTTCATCAAGGGTTGTCTTTTCAGTTGGAATCATCCAGTCAGGAACCTTTTCTCCTTTATTCTTTAGCTTCAGAGCAGCTTCAAAAATCAAGGGTTTTAGGTGTCGTGCCTGAATGTCTTTTCTGAAGTCGCACCAGTAGATGAGATCTTTGAGCTGTTCGATTGGAGTGATTGGAAGCTCAGCGATCCGTTGAAAGCATTTACGTCCGTCGTAGTCAAGAAAGAATATTCCATAAGGATTACTGATGACTTTACCAGGGACGAAAAGTTCACATGGTGGCAAAGAGACATCAAGGGCAGATAGATCAGGATCAGGACCAAGTACTTCAGCGCGAGAGAAACCAATTCCAGTTTCATTTCGTATGACAGGACCTGAGTTTGAATCTTGACGTTTCTTCCTTGGAGAGTCCTTTTTTCTTTTCGGCTTTAGATCAGGAACAGGAGGAATATCCACACAAGAAGATATCAAATCGATCTGTCTGTTTATCAGCTTTTCGAAATGATCCTTGTACTTAGATTTTGACGGTTGGATAGCTAACCTCATCTCCAGCCATTCAGAGAGACCATACCTTTTTACAGTGTCAGCACGAAAGGTTTCAGATGAGTCATCTTCTCTGAACAGTTTGATGTCAACAATAGGTACTCCGACGGAGGTTCTTCCAGAGATGAATACCTTGTTGATCTTCGCTGGACGATATCTGAAGTGGATTTTCTCTTTACACCAGATCAGGGTGGTCTGAGAAACTTCAGCTTTCTTTTCCACGATCTTCTGGGCTTGTTCCCAAAGCTTTCGTTGGATTTGAATGGGAATACGCTTCAGCTTGGGGTCTTTGACAGATTCTTGAGTGAGCTTGATGGCGTATTCTCTGTCTTTATCTTCAGCTTCCTTCCTTTCAGCGATGAGGCGTTCAGCTCTGAGATGATCTTGGTATTCAGCTTTTGAAATTCTGAACTTAGGAGGAACTGAAGGTAGTTGATCGCGCCTTAGGATGATTCGCTGATCCTCGAATCGCTTTATCATTTCTTCTCTCCTCTTTTGATCTTCTTCACTCAGCCTTTGAGCAACTGAGGAAGGTCTGTTTCTGTGCGAGAGAGGTTGTTCTTCTGGTTCATCAGTCTCAAAGATTAAATCTAAGACTGGGATTATGTCTTCAGCGTTAGCTGGAATTATTGGTGAAGTCGCAACAGATCTTTTAGCGATATCCTCAAACAGGGGAGAGGACTAGCTGAAACGCAGCGATCTTACAAATAAGAACTGGGTAGAAGAACTTGGGTAGAAAAGATAGAAAAAAATGTGGATGTGTATGGTGTTTGTGGAATGGATAACTGATTTTTCATAGATGATCAGGGAAGGAAAAATAAGTTTAGTGTACCTGACAAATCGGCTTTGCAAGTAGGATCGCCAGATTATCATCTTCAGCGATGCCTTTGTCTTTGCTTTTCTCAGCGCCAGAGGCTGAGTGCTTTGTCTTTGTCTTCTCCCCTTAAGGTTCTTTTATTGAAATACCTTTAAGAGCTTTGGTTCGAGGAGCAGGTTTGACAACAAAGAAATCATCGTCATCTTCATCATCATCATCATCGTTCCTTGGAGAGGAGGATGGTTCAGCTTCAGGGATGTCGAAGTCTTCGTCTTCTTCTGCTTCAGATTCCTCAGCATCTTCATCGAGTTGCTCCCCCTCAGATATAGAGGCGAGGTTCTCGGTTCCCTCAGGGTTTTCATCTCCCTGAGGTCCAGTAATCCGATCTTCATTACCCTCTCCCCTGATAGATTCATCATGGGAAAGGTCTTCAGCGCTCTTCTCCTGTTCAGCGCTCTTCTCCCCCTCTTTCTCATGATGGGCGGGGGAGGAATGGGTAGATTCAGCATTGGTGTTGTCTCTGTCTTCTGGGCCAGAGATTTTCACACAACCTTCAAGCTTAGCTATTCTGTCTTCTAGGCCAGAAATAGCAGGCGTGATTTTCTTCAGCTCTTGGCGATCCTCTGCGGTGAATGAGTCCAAAACAGGTGCAGGGGCCGGAGCAGGAGCTGGATTATTTGCCTTGTTCACCAGCGTCTCGATCATTGTCTTGACGGAACCAAGGTCGGTCTTCACTGAGCCCAAGTCGGTCTTGACCACTGACATATCACCTTCGAGTGTACCAACCGATTTCTTCAGCGTTGTAACTTCGCTGGAAATGGTGGAAACTGATGATTTGAGGTTGGTGTAGTCAGTGTAGATGTCGGAGATCACTTTGGCAAAGTCGGCGAGAGTTTTATCAAGATCTTTGATGTCATCAGAGGAGGCCTTCTTTTCCACCACAGTAGTCAGCTTCGTCAGATTCTCTCCAGCGTTTGTTACAGCTGTAGAGTTATTTGATAGACCGGTGGTGAGATCCGTAAGTTTCATCTCCATAGACTTCAGAGACTGGTTGATGTCTCCCAAAAAAGGACCTGTAACATATAAGTACTTGTGAACAAAGGAAAGCTCAGAAGTTTCAGGTTTAGTTACAGTGTTTAAGGTGGGATCTGTACCTGCAGGAGCGTTGACGAACTCATCAAAGTTTCGAGTCCCTCCATAGTGTTCCATATCTCCCTCAAAAGTTCCGTGAGGAATGGAGATCTCTGCAGGTCCTTTCTTCGTCATTCGCTGAGAAGCTTCAACGGCTTCTTGAATGATGGCATCTCCAGTTTTGACTGGAGGAGTGTCCAAAGAAGTAGAGGGAGGAGCGAAGGATAAGAATTGGGGTTGGGGTTCAATTTCAGCGTTGGATTCGCTGAGAAGTACTTCATCAGTCTTTTGAGAGACTGACAAAGGTTGGGTAGATTCCAAAGTTCTAACCTCAGCGTTTAGGGACGCTGAAGTAGGTTTAGAAGGGATGGCTTGAATTGGTGTGGCAGAGCGTACCACGGAACTTTCCTTCAGCTCTTCAGAATGAGCTGAGGAGTCTTCAGCATGCAACTGCTGGGGTTGCTCCTTGGTTTTCTTGATCCTTTTGGAATCAAGAGGGGTAAGTGATTGTTTCCTTTTCTTAGAAGGAATGGATTTTGTGGCCGGGGTATCAGCGATGGGTATTGTCGCTGAAGGATCCACAGAAAGCGGAGAGTTAAGAAGAGTGAGAAGAGTAGAGAGACGTACCTCGTTGGCAACAGGCTTGAAGTCGAGAACTTTAGGGCCAATCTGAGAGAGTTTCAGATCACCCTCTTCAGGATAGCTGTCCTTCAGGCCATATTGAAAGATGGCGCTGATGAATCGCGGGTAAGGAACCCATGCTGGTCGGTCAGCGGCAGAATCAACACGTTGAATGAGGTCTTCATAGATGAATGAGGTCTTCAACAAATAAGAACTGGGTAGAAGAACTTGGGTAGAAAAGATAGAAAAAAATGTGGATGTGTATGGTGTTTGTGGAATGGATAACTGAGTGCGTAACCCATGGCCTGCTGAGGTTGAGTGGCTTGATCAGAAGATCCGGATTTCGCTGTCATGCAGCTGATCAGGTGAGCGAAGATGAAGTTCATCTCGCTGGGCATCTTGGATTTCTTTATCAGCGTCAGCTTCTTCTCAGGTAGCTTGTCTCTTCCAGTCTCCCAGATGTAACCCATCGCATCAAGGAAAGCAATGATTTCTTCCCTGTCAGCGTGCTTCTTGTGGTCAGGAAATGGAATGAAAGGATTTTCTGAGGTAGCGTTAGGGAATTTCAGAGCTTTACGGATTATTGCGGGGGTTATCTTGATGGTGCCATACTCAGTATCGCTGAGTATGCAGTCGATGGTTTTAGATGGATCTTTGGCTGAGGGTAGGTTGGTGTGTCTGGCAGAGTACCAGAATTGGGATAATAGACGCTGACTGGCAGGAGGTGTGATTGTCAGTGCTGTGTATATGGGGCTATTCTTCAAAAAAATCACAGCGTCGTCTAGATGGGATACCTGCTTCCGAGGAGGAAACTCGAGAAGCGCTGAAAGGTTGTTTGCCTTTGTCCAGTCTAGTTGATCCAGCTCAAACTTAACCTGAGGAGCTTTGGTGATTTCCAGTTCCTCAGAATCACTGGAGATGGACTCAGCGGTAACATTCAGCTTTGAAGTTGCCATTTCACTGTATTATCAGTTCAACCAAAGATGTTAACAAATAAGAAATATCTTAATGTGGAAAGAGAATTTCCATTAAGATTTTTCGAATTTTGTCCATTTCATTCAGACAAAAAAGTCTTAATGAAGATTAGGGTTTTTCTTGTTTTTTTAAAAAAAAAAACGAATATAACACCTATAAGCCTTGTATTCCAGTTTTTAAAAAAAATGGATACGAAAGAAGAACAAGTTTAAGATTTTAGATTTAAAACTTGAAGAACAACCATGAAATGGTTGTGTTTATAAAACCATGAAAGAAAATGATTTTATTTTTGAGTTCTTTTGTTTGATCTTGTGTAAAACAATGATAAGATCGAAAACAAGTTATTTGCATTTGATAAAAGATAAGAACATATTGACCTTGAGTTTGATGAAGAAGATGATGAACAGTTCTTGAAGATCGAGAGCACAAAATGCAACAGTGTTCTTTTCTTGCGGAGAAAGATTGATTCGCATAAAAGACAAATATAAACTTTGAGAGAGTTTATATAGGAAGAGAGTAGAGAGAGAAAAACTTGAGCGGGAAAGTTTTTCATCATGACACGGACACGTGTTTGCATTTGATTGGATAGACAACGAAACGTGCAAACGTGTGTCAGAAAAAGAAACGTGCCTGGTGTTATCCGTTGCAATGACGTCACAACTGTCCTTTCACATTCTTTCGTTGTCTCTGAGGTTTTGAAAGAAAAACTCAGGGACTCTTTGGAAAATATGAAGCACTGAATAGAAATATCAGTGAGGGTTTTAAGAAATTTCAAAATATTATTCAGCGATGAAAGAATTTGAAATCTTGCATTTTCATGCGTTTTGTCAGAGAAAACATACCTTGATATCAGTTTAACCCAATTTATTCAGAGAGAAGATGATGAAATGGATTGTACTAGTTTATTTTATCCAGAGCCTATACAAGAATGTATAAACGTATCGCTGATTAAATGTGAACCGCTGAAGATTTATCCTTCAAAGTTCAGCATTCCAAGCTCGCTGATGAGAAAGTTGAATCTTGTCTCATCAAGAGGTTTGGTAAACAAATCAGCTAACTGATAATCAGTTGGGATAAAATGAAGTTCTATATCACCATTCATCACATGATCTCTGATAAAATGATATCTGATTTCTATGTGTTTTGTCTTTGAGTGTAGCACTGGATTGTTTGCTATAGCGATGGCACTTGTGCTGTCGCAATAGATTGGAATTTTGGAGAGCTGAAGATCATAGTCTAGTAGTTGATTTCTCATCCACAAGACTTGAGAACAGCAGCTTCCAGCGGCTACATACTCAGCTTCAGCTGTGGAAGTGGACACCGAGTTTTGCTTCTTACTTGTCCAACTTACCAGCTTTCCACCCAGGAGCTGACATCCTCCTGTGGTGCTTTTCCTATCCATTTTGCAACCTGCAAAATCACTGTCTGAATAGGCGGTTAGATCGAATCCTGAATCTTTGGGATACCAAAGACCTAGATTCGCTGTACCCTTAAGATATCGAAAGATTCGCTTTACAGCTTTCATATGAGATATCTTAGGTTCAGCTTGATATCGTGCGCACAGACAAGTTGCAAACATAATATCGGGTCGGCTAGCTGTAAGATACAGTAGTGAGCCGATCATCCCACGGTACAGCGTGACATTGACAGGAACACCCTTTGTGTCCTTATCAAGTATCAGCGGTGGTGCCATAGGGGTTTTCATAGCTGAACTTTCAGTTAAGTCGAATTTTTTCAGCATATCTTTAACATACTTTCCCTGATTTATAAAAGTTCCTTTTTCAGTTTGCTTAATCTGAAGACCAAGGAAATATGTTAGTTCACCCATCATACTCATTTTATACTCATCTTTCATTCTATCAGCGAAACGAGTACAAAGCTCAGGGTTAGTAGAACCAAATATAATGTCATCAACATATATTTGAACTAAAATGATATGACCTTTTATTTTTCTAAAAAACAAAGTTTTGTCAATCTTACCTCTCTCAAATTTTTCAAGGTGGAGATACGTAGAAAGAGTGTCATACCATGCACGAGGAGCTTGCTTCAAGCCATAAAGTGCCTTATCCAGCTTATAAACATAACCTGGACGCTTAGGATCTGAGAATCCTGGAGGTTGTTCCACATAAACTTCTTCATTCAGCTTTCCATTTAGAAACGCTGACTTAACATCCATTTGATGTACAGTGAAGTTTTTGTGTACAGCATATGCTAAGAAAAGACGAATAGATTCAAGTCTTGCTACAGGAGCAAAGGTTTCGTCATAATCTATACCTTCCTCTTGTCTGTATCCCTGAGCAACAAGACGAGCTTTGTTGCGAGTTACAGTACCATGTTCGTCCAACTTGTTTCGATAGACCCACTTAGTGCCTACCACTGTTTTGTCAGTTGGTCTCCGAACAAGTTTCCAAACTTTGTTTCTTTCGAATTCAGTCAGCTCTTCTTGCATAGCGCTGACCCAGTTTGGATCTCTGAGGGCATCATCTATTTTCTTTGGTTCAGTTAGAGAAATAAAGTTAACAAATAAACAAATATTACCTGCACTTCTACGAGTCTGAATACCAGCGTTGGGATCACCAAGAATTTGATCGATTGGGTGATTTACAGTCCATCGCTGAGCCGGAGCATGCGTCGCTGACGCAGTCTGAACTGGAGAAACTGAAGATGAGGCTTCAGCTACTTCTGGATAATCAGCTAAGAGAGGAATGCTTGCATTTGTCACTTCATTCACTGATTGCTGAGAAATAGATGGAATTTCTGAGACATTTGGATCAACTGCGGGTATAGTGTTTATAGGAACAGCTGAGACCCAAGATGTTTCAGCTTCGCTATTCTGCATATTGGGAATGATAGTAGGACCATCATTTTCAGTTGTATGAGTATGAGTAGTGGGAACATCTTCTGAATCACCAAGATGAGAAAACATCCATTGATTCAGTTCTTCTGTATCAGCGTTCGGTTTAGAGTTCGCTGAACGGGATTCGTCAAACGTGACGTGAATAGTTTCTTCTACAGTTTGTCTTCTTCGGTTGAAGACTCTGAAGGCTTTGGAAACTGAGGAGTATCCAAGAAAGATTCCATCATCAGCCTTAGGATCAAACTTTCCAAGGGCATCTCTGTTGTTCAGTATGAAACACTGACAACCAAAGATGTGAAGAAAGCTGATTGAAGGCTTTCTCCCATGAAAGAGTTCATAGGCTGTCTTTTTGAATCTTTTGACTATCAGCGACCTGTTTTGCGTAAAACAAGCCGTGTTGACAGCTTCTGCCCAAAACTGAGTAGGCAGGTGAGAATCGCTGAGCATTGAACGTGCAGCTTCAATAATTGTTCTATTTCTTCTTTCAGCGACTCCGTTTTGTTGTGGTGTTCTCACTGACGAAAAGTTATGAGAAATACCCTTGCTCTCAAGGAAGGAATCAAGAGAACTGTTTTTGAATTCAGTTCCATGATCACTCCTTATTGAGCGAACAGTCATATTGTTCAGAGTTTCCATCTTCCGAACAAAGGTGATGAGTTCTTCAGGGGTGTCACTCTTAGAACGGAGAAACATTACCCATGTATAACGAGAGTATTCATCAACTATGACCAGCGTATATTTCTTTCCAGCGATGGATTGTTTGTTAACGGGGCCAAACAAATCCATATGGAGTAGTTGAAGAGGAGATGACACTGAGGAAACTTGCTTGGACTTAAAGCTTGCCTTGGTCTGCTTCCCTTTTTCACACGCTGAACATAAGGATTCTTTGGCGTATGAATGTTGAGGTAGACCAGTGACTAACTCTTTGGATGAAAGAGTATTCAGTGTCTTGAAGTTGAGATGTGAGAGTCTCTTGTGCCATAGCCAGTTGACATCAGAAGATGCCTTTGAGAAGAAACAGGAGTTCTCAGTGGTTGTTGAGTCCATGTTTATAACGTAAACATTTTCCAAACGATAACCGCTGAGAGCTATCTTCTCCTTTTTGTCAGAGACAAAGCAGGATTCCTTGGTGAAAATCACTTTGTTATCCATGTCGCAAAGCTGACTGATGCTCAGAAGATTATGCTTCAGCCCTTCAACATATGCGACTCTTCTGAAGGATGTTGTACCATTTGAAAGTACACCATACCCTCGGGTGTGTCCTTTTCCATTTCCACCGAAAGTTACAGAGGGACCCTTCTCTTCCTTGTATTCAGCGAGCAGGCTTTTCTTTCCAGTCATGTGTCTAGAGCATCCGCTATCGAGATACCAGATACCCTTCTTAACCTGCAATACAAAGGAAGATTAGTTTTGCTTGGGTACCCACTTCACCATGTATACGCGTTTGTCAGTGGAAGTGGTTGGAATGGGTTCAGCAGTCTTCGCAGCATTTGAAGATTCAGCTTTGTCTTTCTTCACTTTGGTCAATTTCTTGACCTCAGCGGTATGAGTCACCTTGACCTGACTTGCAACTGGTTTGGTCTTCTTTGGTGCTATCTTCACCTTAGCTATCTTATCAGCTTTGGTGGCTGTGGGACACTTACTTGCAATATGATCGGTAAGTCCACAGTGATAACATTTCCTATAACTAAAATTAGTTCTAGGACCACTTGTGTGCTGAGCTTTTAATTTGGAATTAGAAGTGCCAGCACCAAGTACACTATTGGTTTTTGAAATAGGACGAACATTCAGTTCTTCAGATTTCTTACCAAGGACATCTACTCTGAGTCTAGGAGTAGGTCGCTGAACTGATCCAGAGGTCTGATTTCTAGAACCAGATGAATGAATCACTAAGGCTTTGGAAGCATTCAGCTTAGGTACTAAAGTACCCTTCTGAGGATTTTGATAAATTACAATTCCTTTACCTTTATCTTTAGAGACAGAGGTAGGTTTTGAATAAACCATTTTCTCCTTACCTTTTGAGGAGGTAGGAGTTTCCTCAGGGATTGGTGTAATCGACGAGGAGTACTGAGATGAAGAAGTGTCAGCTACTGAGGATACGAACGTTCCAAATTTAAGCATTGAACGTTCAGTGGTTGGTATTGGAGTATCATATTTATAACCCAGACCACGTTTATCACTCAGAGGAATCTGAGCCTTAATTATCTCAGTGATCTTTGTTGAAGAATTACACCATCCTTCAACAGTAGCTTGTTCAGCTTTTAATGCAGCGATAGCTTCCGCTCGTTCAATTTTGACTAGCTGATTTAAATGGACTTGATCTTTAAAATCTTCTTCAAATTTAGAAAGCTTTTCTATTTGAAGGTGGCAATTTTTAAGCTTTTCAGCGAGATCAAGATTTTGGTTTTCAACCACAGCTTTGCCGTTCATGGCTTCGTATAAGCTTCTAGTCAGTAGTTCGATTTTACGGAGACTATCAGCTTCATCAATATTTACAATATTGGTAAAGAAGGAAGGTGATACCTGAATGGCAGATGTTGAAGTGGAGGGTATGTCTGAACTTTCTTCCTCTTCTTCAATCTTGGCCATGAGACATTGATTTGCATCATCATCTTCAGAATCAGATGATGAGGCTTCTTCATCAGAAGCAGCCCAATCATAGTCAGCCATTAGGCCTTTTCCCTTCTTCTTAAAGCTTTTCAGCTTTGCATACTTCTCCTTCAGCTTTAAGTATTTGTCGTCTTTATTCCTTGGAACAAAGGATTTCTTTGTAAAGGCTGAAGGTCTCATGATTTTCTTTGACCTGCACTCGTTAGCGAAATGACCTGTCTTTTCGCAGTTAAAACAAGTAGCAGTAGCCTTATCAACAAAAGCTGATGACTTAGGCTTGTCAGTTATAGAAAGAGTTTTGTTCTTTCTAAACATTTTCTTCTTGGCGAATCTCCTGAACTTTTTAGTTAGGAGAGCCAAGGATTCATCATCTGAAGAATCAGAATCTGATGATCTTTCAGAGTTACTTTCTAACTCAGTGATAGTGACCACGGGTCGCTGAGTAGAAGGTTCCTCTGAGATTAAAGCAACAGGGGTGCTTTTGGAATCTTTTACAAGATTCTTCTTAAGATGGCTAGATTGCTCATGATTCAGCAATGTGCCATATAAGGTAGCGAGTGTCATTGATCTTAGATCTTTTGACAGCTTGAGACACATGGAATAATTGTCCCAGCTTTCAGGTAAACATTCTAAAAACTTTGTCAGAACTTCAAAGTTAGAATATTCCTTACCAACCGTTTTAAGATCTATAATTAAGCAGTTAAAACGTTGATGTACTTCAGAGAGAGTTTCATTCTTACCAGAGATGAAACTTTCGTATTGTCTTACCAGGTTGATCTTTCTTGAATCCTGGACTTCAGACGTTCCTTCATACTGAACACATATTGTGTCCCACATGGCCTTCGAGGATTTCAGGTTCATGACGGAATGGTAGACTTCGTCAGGAAGGGCCATGGATAGTATGGATCTGGCTTTTGTATCTATAGCCACTTTCTTCTTGTCTTCATCGGTCCAATGATGGATTTCCTTTGGAATCAGCCTTTCTGGAATAGCAGCTCTAGTTGCAGTGGCTGGAACGGCAGGATCAATCGTTACAGGGATGTGTGGACCGTTTTCAAGATAGTAAGGTATAGTAGGGTCTACACCTTCTAAGAAGAGTGTCATCCTATTTTTCCATAAGTTGAAGTTGTCTCTGGAAAATCTAGGGGGTTTTGCAAGAGAACCATTGTCGATATAGTGAGTGTTTGTGTTTGAGTTGGCCATTTTCAGATAATAGCAAGGAAGAGAAAATATCTTAGATTAGATCTTGTTTATGAGATTAAACAAATCTGCTCTGATACCACTTGTTGGTCCCGAAAGGCTTAAACAAGTTTGTAGAAGGGGGGGGGTTGAATACAAACACACTATTTTACTTTTCTAAATTGTTTATTGATAAATCATTAACAATTTACAGCTTGTTGCGGAAACAAGATTAAGGATAAACCTAAATCTAAACAAGTTGGAACACTAAGGTTTTCTTGCACTAAGAAAGATAAGGAGATTACTAATAAAATCCTATCTTGAGAGATTTGAACTTGTCCAGAGTTAGCAAGTTACTTCAAATGAAGTGAGTTCATCTCTTTATATACTGCATGCATTTAATGCAATCCAGTATATACTTTACACGTGTCATTAGCGGATTGGTTGCATGTCATTGACCTTTGATGACAACCTTAGTAGCCGCATGAATGAACAGTGTAGTATCAGAGTGGTTGTACGATTTCAGATTTTCGGAGGTTCTTTTCTGACATTTCGTACGGTGGCGTGCAAGGGAGGTTAAGACAAAAGTACTTTGTACGGAGGACTTCATGATCAGCTTTCGTTGATTCAGCGATTATCATTTACTATTCAGCAGATGATAAAGTTCAGCGATAGCTGAAGTCTTGTACTTGATACTTCACGTTGAGTGGACAAATCTGAGTCTTCGCTGATCCGCATCAGTTCATTAGGAGACTTGCCGCTGGTTCTTGAGCTTGATCTTCGACTTCAGCGTAGAACCTTTGTTGACGTGAATCTTGTCTTCAGGGATCATAAGTAAACAACTAACTTATCAGCGATCACCATAAGGACTGAACAGACTCAGCGATATGGTGAACAGTGTTCGCTGAATGTTTAATCTAAAAGTGCGAGAGTTCCTATCAGCAGTACTGTAAGATCTTAGTATTTATCAGCGATAGTGAAACTCGGATACATATTGTTTACTTACAATTTTCACTAAGTATTTAAGATAGGGTCATTATCAAATCACTGAGGGTTTGGATCAACAGGTAGATTACCTGAAGATTTTACTGATAAATCCAATGCTCAGCTGCCAACACAATAATCTCTCATTCAATTGCTATAATCTCCTTGTCTTGCACTCTCCCTTAGCCTCCCACACAAACACACACTTGACAAAAGCTAGAAATGAGCAAATTAGGGTTTCTCATTCTTTATATACCTTCTCAATAAGCACCAAACTTTTAATTTTTACACTTAGACCACACAACTTTCTAAATTTCGAAATTCTTCCAAAATTCCCAAATACCGACTAAATACAAATCTCGGTTATTACATTTACCCCCCCCCCCCCCCCCCAAGGTGTACATAAATTATGATGAATAAGGTATTCTTATTCGGTTAACCGAAAATTTTAACCTAAAAAGCAAATAACCAAAAACCCCTTTGTTTTGGATGAGTTATTTAATTTTAGAATTTTTAAAACCCCTAGATATACCCTTAGCGGTTGTTTAGTTGGTTTTCTATTGAGTCATGTATGGATAAAACTGGCTACATAGATATATCTATCTGTAAGGATTGAGATATCTTGTTGTTTGTTGTGCTGAATAAACGGTCTTAATGTTAGAAATGACTATTTTAACCCTCATTGTATATTAAGCACCTATTAACATCACAAGACATTTTATCAAACACTTTTGATAAGTTTCAAGTAATCACATTTCTTTGAGACATTTATCAAACACTTGATGAGCATAAAAAAAACATAACACATTTAGCATACATGTCCCCAACAAATAACACTCATTCCATATCATTGATACTTGATCTCAAATAAGATGTTGTGAGAAAGACCCAAAACAAATAAAACCAGGTGAAACTAGACACAACGAAAACACATTAAGGAGGAAAACATTTTGAATCAAGGAATGGAGTAGGGACGAGGAACAACACTGCCAAATAAAGCCCAAACCTTTAATTAGTGTTTTTGAGGGAAGAGCAGGGACAAGAACAACAATGCCAAACGAATCAAACCTTTAATTTTTGCGTTTGAGGGAAGAGCAATAGTGTTTCCAGGGAAGAAAATTTGTTGAGTTGAGAAATGGAGTAGGGATGAGGATGGAGAAGGGAGGAGGACGAGTATCCAGCATCCCTTCTTCTTCTGACCTAAAACTTTCGAGCATCCCTTCATCTTCAACAAAAACTTTAGATCAAGATAGAGAACCATACCTGGACGGATGAAAAAAAGCAGATCTCGTGGAGGAGGAGCAGAGGCAGTGAATAGAAGTGATGGATCAACAACAAGAGTTCAGTGTTGCTGAGAGGATGGAACATAAGTTTTTTGTTGAGGGAGGGGTATGAGTGTCTTTTACACTGCTGAATCTATAGAAGAAATATGAGAGAGCTTAGGGAATAAGTTATTTTCTTACTGATTAAGCCATAACCAAACACATTATGTATGGCTTATTCGGTAACCTATATAGGCTATTAAGCCTATTAAATCATTACCAAACAGGCCATTAATCACCTAAATTTCTGGATCAATAGTTGCATCCGTATTAACAAAAAATTTCTAATTACACACATGAACAACAAAGCATACTTTTTACATTCTCATTTGAATTAATTTAATTCTAACATAGAAAAAGGTACAAATAACATTTTTCCAATAACAAAATATTGGGAAATTGCCTGAAATAGCCATTCCACACATTGGTTTCTTTAAATAGCCATTTTAATCACCTAATTCCTAAAATAGCCAAAAGTTACGCATAAAAACTTACGCACAGAGTTTTCTGTGCGTAAGTTTCATTTTCCCCCAAAAATTTAAAAAAAAACGATTTTTAAAAAAACTTACGCACAGAGTTCTCTGTGCGTAAGTTTTTAATCCTACATGTATGTGTAACTTTTTTCATTTGCACCACGTAGGCTCCACGTGGAAAACCCAAACTTACGCACAGAGATGAAAAACTTACGCACAAAGATCTCTGTGCGTAAGTTTTTTTAAAAATCGTTTATTTTTTATTTTTTTGAAGGAAAATAAAACTTATGCACAGAGATCTTTGTGCGTAAGTCTCTGTGAGTAAGTTTTCATATTTTTTTTATTTTTTTAAGAAAGAATCAGATTCTTATTCAGTGATTTGACACAAACAGTAAAGAATATAAACAGCTTTTGCTGATTTTCTAATAAGTCATTCATATGTTTTAAAAAACATTTTGGAAAAACATTTTTTTAAATACGTTTTCTAAATTGTTTATATAAAAAGATTTTGGAAAAAGATTTTTTAAACATTGTTTTGTTTTATTAGATTTTGGAAATACATTTCATATTTAAAAATTTCATACTCAAATTTTTCAAAATTCAAAATTTTCAAATTTTAAATTCCCTCCTAAATATACTACTATATATATTTATTTAACAAACTATTTCACTCTTCTTAATTCAACAAAAAAATCTCTCTCAAAAATCTCTCTTCATCAATTCCGGCAAAAGTATTCCGGCGGCAATATTCCGGCAATATCGGTAAAGATATTTTACAAAATATTTCGGTGATGAAAATCAACTCACGCAATGTCGGAGGAGGTAACATCTATATTTTTTGACGCTTAATTGCTTTTTACATAGTGATATGGTTTTTGTTGTTGTATGGTTTTTTGTTGTTGTATGTTTTACGATTTTTATAGTAGTAGTTTATTATTGAAATAGATTTTCTGCATTTTTTAAATATGTATGCCTTTTATACGATGATTTAGACAATATTAAATATTTGTGTATTAATTATGTTATTGCTTACGTGAGTGTGTCTAGAAACTTTTTTAGTATAAACTTTAGGGTTTAATTTATCTTGAAATATAACCCTATAAAAAAAGAATAAAAAATAAATTCATTTATAAAAAATTACGCATAAAAACTTACGCAGAGAGATTTTCTGCGTAAGTTTTTTTAATAAAAAATTAAAAAATTACGCATAATATAAAAAAAATTGTTGATTTTTTTTTCAAAAAACTACGCATAAAAACATCTTTTTAAAAAAAATTTATTTTAAAAAATTACGCATAAAATCCATTTATTTTATAAAAAATTTGTTGAAAAAATTTACGCACAAAAACTTACGCAGAAAGATTTCTCTGCGTAAGTTTTTTTATGTTAAAAAAATTTATTTTAAAAAATTACGCATAAAATCCATTTATTTTATAAAAAAATTGTTGAAAAAATTTACGCACAAAAACTTACGCAGAGAGATTTCTCTGCGTAAGTTTTTTTAATAAAAAATAAATCCATTTATTTTATAAAAAATATTTTGATTTATTTTAGAATAAAACAAATTGATGTTTTTTATAATAAAAAAAATCCAGGGATTTTATAAATAAATTGAATGATTTATTATGTAAATTTATTTATTTAATAAAAAATAAATTCATTTATATAATTAAAAAAATTGTTTTTATAAAAAAACTTACGCATAGAAACTTACGTAGAGAGATTTCTCTGCGTAAGTTGTTTTTAATAAAAAATATTAAAAAATCAAGGTTTTTTTCAAACTTACGCATAAACATAGTCTGCATAAGTTCTTATTTTTTTCTGCGTATTTTGTAAATATTTATTTAAATAAATTAAATTAAAAGTAAAAAAATACATGATTTTTCAGAATAATAAAAATATATGATTTTTATTATGTATGCGTAAGTTATTAAAAAAATATTAAAATATTTAAGAGGTTTTACAAACTTAAGCACACTGTGTGCGTAAGCTTTTCTATATTATGTAAATTCATTTATTTTATAATTCTAAAAAATAAATTCATTTATATAATTAAAAAAAATTATTTTTATAAAAAATTTACGCACAGAGATTTATGTGCGTAAGTTTTTCAAAAAAAAATTATTTTTATACAAAATTTTACGCAAAGAAACTTACGCAGAGAAATTTGTCTGCGTAAGTTTTTTTAATAAAAAATAAATCCATTTATTTTATAAAAAATATTTTGATTTATTTTAGAATAAAACAAATTGATGTTTTTTATAAAAAAAATCCAGGGATTTTATATTTTGATATACCATGTGTTTCTTGTGTTGGATGCTTGCTTTGTATTTGGTGGTTCGTTGTAATAAATGTATTTGGTGGTTCGTTGTTTACGTTGAACATTGTATTTGGTGGTTCGTTGTAATAAATGTTGTCGTTTCAATATAGTGAATGAATATTCTTTATTATTTCAAAACTCAAAAAGAAAACTAGGAAAGAAAATATATCGATGTTGATTTCAAATTAAAACTAAAAATACAATTTTTAATATAATCTATTTAGTTCAATATTTATTAATGTAAATACATATGCTACATACACACATAAAAATACACATTCCATAAAAAAATATGGATTATCTTAAATTTAATGTTCAAACAATTTGCAATCATCCACAAACAAAACAAATCGAAAAGCATACAACATTTTATTATTCATACGCATGAAACATCATGCGGGTAGACATCAATAACACCATCTAAGGATAAAGTGCTTTACATTTGTCAATCCAATTTTGTTTGTCGGTTATCTGCGCTTGAAGTATTGCGAACTCTTGTACAATCTTGTGGACTTGTACGTTGCCGCGCTGAATACGACTTTCCTTATCTTTTATTTCCCTTTTCAACCTTTTTACCTCCTCAATGTCTTCTTCCATCCTTTTCATGTGTTTTTCCTTCTGACGAAGAAGTTGTGACCATTTTTGGCTGATTTCCTCGATCTCCGCTTCATATTTTAGTATATCTTCTTTTATTCTTTTTGGCATTGTTTGTGAAGACGGTGGGGTTGATGGTGGTCGTGTCATCCTTTCCGTCAGTGATTGTGATGACGATGGGGTAGATAGTGAGCCGTAAGATAGGTTGATCGGTTGATACCTTCCGGGGCTGTTCTCTCTTGACATGTTTTTGACGTGTGGAAAAGAATAAAAAAGAGAAAGAGTATGAATTATATGTTGTGAAATATTAGTGGTGATGATCACTTTATTTATATACAAAAAATTTACATTTTTGGCCCCCTTGCTCCTAGATAATATTAACTTCAATCCCTAGACTTTAAATTTATTATTGGTCCTTGTTTCTCATCTATTAATAACTTTTGTCCCAGCCTACGAAGATGTATGTAGATTGCAAGTGTCGGATGACACTTATAGAGATATATAACAGACAACTTCAGCAGTTCCCACGCAGACGAGAGTTGTTTAGTCAGAGTTGTTTCGGCCATTATTTAGGTCTTACATCGTCGCAAAACGACCCTCTTCTGGTACACATGATGTTGCAGATGCGGTATCACCCAGAGGACGCTATAGCTGATGTGATGTATTTCCGTGTGGATGAGCACCAGGTTCACTTTGGCGCTCGAGAGTTCTGTTTGATTAGCGGATTACGCTTTGGTCATCGAGATATCATTGAAGACTTAGAAGTTCGTCCTCAATGGATGCAGAGGGTTTTCCCTGGGTATGATGTATTGTACCTTGAGCTCCTAAATGATATGGTTGTTGAAGAGGAAACTGTCCTTCGGCCTATCATGCAGCGTCTCCCTTCCCGGTGTATCAGGTTTCTTAATTTACTTAAATTTAAATAAATTTACTTTTTAAGTGTAAAGTAGGTATTCAAATTACACCATTTTCATTTTTAGGATCCATCGGCCTATCATGCAGCGTCTCCCTTCCCGGTGGATCAGGTTTCTTAATTTACTTAAATTTAAATAAATTTGCTTTTTTTATTTTAAAAAATTGTATTCAGATTACACCATTTTCAGTTTCAGGATCCACCGTCTGATTTTCCAACTGAACCGGTATCTCAATTTACCGAAAGCGTACAAAAAAAATCATATCAGACACCCATTCAGCAGGTACAAAAAAAGTCGACGCGGATTAAGTTCGCGGGCCCGTCAAAAAAGTCACCATATGTGGATCCCCCGTCGTCCTCAAAACCGGAGGTCAGGGTAGAGTATACTGTGCGCCAGTTATATGGGATGTTGCGCATTCCAGAATCTATGTATTTACAGTCTGGCCTCAATGGGAAATTAATAGAGAATGGTGGGGCCAACTATTGGGGATGACCGATGCTGGTTGGTTCGATAGTTCGGTAAGTTATTTTGATCTAATTTAAGAATTTCGAATTTACTCCTCACAATTTCCCCATCACAATTTTGTGTTTGTTAAACAGCATATCAACGCTTGGGTATTAACACTTATGGAGGATAGGTTGGAAGGCGCCCCATGGACGATACAATCACCTGAGTTTTTTAATTATCTAACTGGCAAGAGTGTTATATCGGGGGGCGCTCGTGAAGCTGATGGGACAATGAAACCGTTTCCAGCGTGGGGGTCAATTCGACAGGTTGGTTTATGATAATTTTATTTATTTATATTTTAAAAAACTTTTACTAATATGTATGTCTTGAACTTCGACTTTCAGGTACTTATTCCTATAAACGTCATAGATAGGCATTGGGTACTCGGTGAACTTGACCTAGATTCGATGGTATTCACGATATACAATACGTACAATATTACGGATTACTCGAAAATATTGAACGCTAAGATCAAGACGTTTAAGAAGTTACTAAAGGACTTTTTGTGTGCCATAAATGACGTCGAGCGGGCCAAGAATTATAAGAAATTTCGTCCTCAACTCGACACCAACATACCCCAGCAGTCGGGGGATATGGGTGATTGTGGGGTATGGGTCTGCAAGTTTATGCAACAACGTATCAATGGTGAGCTTCCGCATGGTGGAAGAGACATGGCGGCGAGTGCAAAGGAGTTTCGAGATGATATGGCACAGGTATTTTATTCGTTGGCAATGGTGAAGGATAGATAGGTTATTATAGATTTTTGTTCTCCTCCGTCGTACCTTCGTTTTGGTAACTTGAACGTCTCAATCGGGTGTCGTATGAAGGATAAATTAATCACGAAAGTAGTGTACTTGAAATGTATTCTTGTTTCGTATTACCAAAATTGACAGGTTACAATTTTTAATAATTTGAGATTTTCAATAAATTTAAATTTTTTAAGAACAAACTTTTAAAAATCACAAAAAACTATTATGTTTGTATTTTTATAATCAATAAAAATGTACTTTACGTATATTAGGTAAAAAACGATATGAAGTTTGTATTTTTACGCTTTTTTACTGTTTTGGTACATTATTTTTTATTATTGTTTTATCAATAAATAATTTATTATTGTTAATAAACAAAGTAGTGTATTTGAAGTGATTTTTTATTCAATAAAACATAGCAAGAGTTACATGGGGAGAATGTAAACATCAATACAACACCGACTCATCACTCCAAATGCATAGTTGAACATAAAACAACAACATACAAACTCCACGTACGAAACCAACAACGCTAAATTAGATGCAACATTATAAGGATATAATGATTTCAACTGCTCAATCAATGTCCATTTCTCCTGGAGTTGTTCGTCAAATTTCGGAAATTTTTTGATCATCTCTTTGGCAATTGCGTCATCTTTCGCGATCTCTTTGTACAGTTTCGCTATGGCGTTGTGTTTGTCATTTATCCTTTCAATTACTTTATCTTTTTCTGCAAGAGCGTTATCCCACTTCTCATATATCTCTTTGCACTCCGCTTGGGCTTTTTCAATTGCTTTTACAATTGTCGTTGGCATCTGGGAAGAGGGGAGGTTTGAAGATGATGCGTTTCCCGCCATGATTTGGTTTACAACGCCGAGAGTGTTACGATATCAGTGGATGTAAAGTTTGGGATGTTGTGAACTTTGAGTTGGTGAGACATTGTATTTATAGCCACAAAACCATAGACAAAAAAAAACATCTAAAGGTACAATAATCAATGTCTTGATTGTACATTTTCTTCTTATATAAAAAAATTTAAAAAATATAAATTTATTTAAAATACATTTTTTGGATGATTTTTAATTTAATAATAAATAAAGTTTAAATGCAAGTATTGTTAAGATGTATCTATTTGTTTGATTTATAAGTATGTATATATGTTACATATCTCTTATCTACCAATTTTTTAACTTTAATTATTTGGGGCTTTATATTTGATAGAGTAAATTATCTAGTGTCGTGTTCCTGTTCTAGCTAATTACTTGAAGCTATAAACTGAAAATCGATAGATTACACCAATATTTAACGACAGACCGAATCATATTAAACTAGTTATACAAACTTATCACATAATAATTACGTGATTTATTCATTAAGGTCAAATGTAGGGTACATAAAGTTTCCATAACCATCTTGTTGCGACGAGTGACCTGGTTCTGTCTGATGAAGTCCCTCAGCTGAATAAGTCGGTTGTGTCGGGTGACTTGCTTGATTTCTACTATGGCTACCAGAGGCTCTTGAACGAGGGAATTGTACGGGAGGAATTATCATGGTACAATGTCGGCGATTATGTCCTGATCCTCCACACCGACTACAATTTCTCTGTCTTGGTTCCTCACCACGCGATGGAATGCGATCATGATTACTTGGTCTGCCTACCTTTTTGGTAATAAGCGGTGGATGGACGATCATATATTCAGCAGGCACAATCCATGTTGAGTTTGGTCCAACAGGAACGACCGACTCCTGGTAGGTTGCCCGGGGGTTAATCGTCGTGTAGTAAGGTGACGCCATCTGGCTGCAGTCTCTCCACTGTAATTGTTTCGCAACTGCGATTGCATGGCCGCATGGTAAAACTGAAAGCTGCCATTTTCTACAGCTACAGGTACGTGCATGTAGATCAACGATTCCGTCCCTACGCCCATCACGAACTTCATACATATTATTATTCATGGGATGTACTGTCCATGTTGCTGACTTCCACATACGTTTCTTTATTTTCTTTTGTGCCCACGGTGTTAGAGCATGTTGACTTTGCACTACAAATAAAAATTTGTAACATTAATATTTTATAATTAATTTAATTGTAAATAAAAATAAAAATAATAAATTACCTGCAAAATCATGACGTTCAGCATACCATTGTTGTTGTACTCCCCGAAAGTAATCTAAAAGTGAGACAATTGGTAGTTTACGAGCAAATCGGGACAACGCATTCACTGACTCGGCGCTATTCGATGTCATCATATTGTAACGCATGCCAGGGAAGTAAACTCTCGACCATCTAGCTGGCCCAATGCTATTCATATATGCACTACCATCAGGTACACAACGTTGTAGTTGGTTCATATACGCGTGGAACTCCTCAACCGTGTAGGCTTTGACTGTCTTCCAATATAGTTTCTTCTTCAACCTAACTCTTTTATCGTGTGTGTAAACATTCATCTCTAAATGCCGACAACAAAGACCATGATGGGCACCCGGGTATACAGTCGTAATGGCTTGCTTAATGGAAGCAGCTCTATCGGATATGAATACCAACCCTTCAACTTCTCCGATGCATTGCTTCAACATCGTCAAGAACCAAGTCCATTCGTCCCCACTCTCAGATCTGCCAACTCCGTATGCAATTGGAACGATTTGGTTATTTCCATCCATCCCAACAGCCAAGAACATGGTGCCTAAATACTCCCCTTTTAATGAGCACCGTCTATTACGATCGCCGGCCTCAAATTGTTCAAAAACGTCCGAATCTGGGGAAAAAACATACATGATAATAATAATATGTAATTTAAACTAAATGTCTAATAATAATAATAATATATGATTTAAACTAAATGTCTAATAATAATAAACTACATGAACTTAAATCTAAATCACAAAATATATGATTTAAACTAAATGTCTAATAATAATAATAATTCATACCGCACATCCAAGGGCGACGAAACAGCATCGGAAGCGTTGCATCTCATCAGTCCTTATTCTCGTCACGGTACCCGGATTCAGGCGCTCCAAGTTATAAAAATACATTGGAAGTCTGCTAAAGGAAACCGACGGGGTACCCCTAATTTGGGCCAATGCGAAACATTTGGCGCTCCAAGCTTGCTTGTAGGAAACAGATATATGGAATTGCTCGTTCACATCATTCCTTATGTCATTTGGCCTGTAGTTTCTACTCTCGTCTGAAACGGCTTTCTTTATTATATGACCCAAAACTTTTCTATTTGCTTGCCTATGATTAGGATGTAGTTGAGTTCCCGAACAAGTGTGTCGGTCCTCCAATTTTCGAACTT
Organism: Saussurea involucrata; assembly: GCA_033807775.1. Taxonomy (NCBI): domain Eukaryota; kingdom Viridiplantae; phylum Streptophyta; class Magnoliopsida; order Asterales; family Asteraceae; genus Saussurea; species Saussurea involucrata. Next base: position 26,159,511 of record CM066314.1, read on the forward strand.
CAAACATGGTGCTTTCTCCAACAACGTTCGCCCTGATCTTCCAATTACAACTTTCATGCACACAAACTGCCTCGTACCTTTTCGGGCCTGATCTATTGACTTTAAACTCGAAACCCTCTTTAACAAATTTCAATCCCATGGCTAACTTCAGTTCTTCGTTCGTGTTAAATATTTGCCCAAGGGAGATGTGTGTAGTGCGATTATAATTGACCGGTTCGTTGTCTGTGATCGTGGGTACTGATGTTGGGACTATGGGAGGCATACCAAAAAAATCATTGATCGCCGAAAATGATGTATTGGCAGTACATATTTCTTCATTTGGTTCTCCCCCGTCTCCTACGGCCCCCTCTTCGGAACTGTCACCATCTTCAGAATCTGTATCATCAATTTCAGGTATACCCAACTTAAAAACATTGGCACCTTCTGGAAATTCTTCGGTATCGGGAAACCAGTCGTTGTTATAACCATAGTTAGGTTCCTCTTGCGAAACAAATTGGGGCACATACGGAGCCTCCTGTTGTCGTATTAATGGTTGAGCCTCAATGATTGGAGGGGGGTGGAACTTCCTCCCACATTGCTTCCTCTACCCGATCGGAAACCACGACTAACAGAAGTTTCAACTGAGATATAAAGTGTTGCCGATTTTCTTGAAGTAGAAGCGAACTCCATAAAACCAATAACGTCATCGTCATCGCCTAATAGGAAAACCGCCCCATCATACTTATACGACAACACAAATTCACCTTCAATTTCAAATTTTTGTGCAACATAGCTAACTAACGCATCATGTGTAATGTTTTGTCGCAACATTACACCACGTTGAAAAACTTGATCAGATACATACTCCATCACATTGTTTACTTTTTCCCATCTTCCTCCACCACGGATATGCAACCTCAATTTTTTGGTTGTAGAGGCCATGGTCTTGGAATGAATGATGGGAGAGCGAAATAGAGAGAATTAAGTGTTTACAACTGATATAGGAGTAAGAAATGAAATAACAATGAAGTGTTTACAATGGACATACAATATATATATAGAAACTGTAATGAAAATAATCAAATTATTTAGAAATAAGTTTTTTTCTATATTTTTTTCTATCCCATGTATTTTATTAAATATAATTTTTTGAATATGGAATGTATTGAATATGAAAATTTTGAAAACGTTGTATATAAGTAATTTTTAAAAACGTATTTAGTTTTTCCAAAATATTTTTATATAAATAAAAAATTAAAACTTACAAAATGTGCCGTAAGTTTAGTTTTTCTTCAAAAAAATTAATTTTTTTTTTAAAAATAAAACAAAACGATGTTTAAAAAAAAATGTTTTTCCAAAATATTTTTGTATAAATAATTCAGAAAAGTACTTAATATTAAAAAATAAAACAAAACAATGTTTAAAAAAAAATTCCAAAATCTTTTTATATAAACAATTTAGAAAACGTATTTAAAAAAATGTTTTTCCAAAATGTTTAAAAAATGTTTTTTAAAACATATGAATGACTTATTAGAAAATCAGTAAAAGCTGTTTATATTCTTTAATGTTTGTGTCAAATTACTGAATAAGAATCTGATTCTTTCTTTAAAAAATTAAAAAAAATATGAAAACTTACGCACAGAGACTTACGCACAAAGATCTCTGTGCGTAAGTTTTATTTTCCTTCAAAAAAATAAAAATAAAAGATTTTTTAAAAAACTTACGCACAGAGATCTTTGTGCGTAAGTTTTTCATCTCTGTGCATAAGTTTGGGTTTTCCACATAGAGCCTACGTGGTGCAAATGAAAAAGTTACACATACATGTAGGATTAAAAACTTACGCACATAGAACTATGTGCGTAAGTTTTTTTAAAAATCGTTTTTTTTAAATTTTTGGGGGAAAATGAAACTTACGCACAGAAAACTCTGTGCGTAAGTTTTTATGCGTAACTTTTGGCTATTTTAAGAATTAGGTGATTAAAATGACTATTTAAAGAAACCCAATGTATGGAATGGCTATTTCGGCAATTTCCCCAAAATATTGATAAAAAGCTTGTTTGAATCCATGATAGCACAAAAATGATGCCATCAATCATGCTCAAAGTACTTCACTACAACGCGTTGATGACCTGGTTTTTGCCTTTGCCAACTTATTTAGCTCCTCAAATGGCCTTGGCCCCACATACACACCTATATATATACACATGTTATATTATTCCATTCTCTTCACACTCAACTCTCCCACTTTTCTCTCTCTGCACGATATCACTAATGCCACTCAAACCTCTCACCACCGCCACCCATCCATCAACGCCGGCCACGGAGGATGACTACTTGGCCTTCTGCCTCATGTTGCTCGCCGGAGGCAACTCCCCACCTCCTCCGCCACCTCATCATTCCGATCATTTCATCTCGTACAAATGTAACCTATGCAACAAAGAATTCGCTACTTACCAAGCACTCGGTGGCCACAAATCCAGCCACCGGAAAAACATCCAACCTATCTCCGACGACCACCCGTCGGCCACCTCCTCTGCTTTGAAGACTACCGGCAGGGCCTACGAGTGCTTGATCTGCCATAGGTCTTTCTCCTCCGGTCAGGCACTCGGTGGTCATAAACGGCGTCACTACGACCCTGGAACCGGAGCTGCCGTTACAACCTCCGACGGGACTGTTTCCACCACCCATGGTCAACCGCGAGAATTTGACTTGAACCTGCCGGCCTTCCCTGAGTTCCAATTGGGTTTGACCGTTGACTGTTGGAAGAAAAGCCAAGTGTTGAATAATGAACAAGAAGTGGAAAGTCCTCTGCCGATGAAGAAATCGCGTTTGTTAATCGCCGGCGACATGGCCAATTGGTTATAAGCAATGTTTTAAATGATGTGAAAGTGAGGTCAAACTTTAATTCTTATGACTTTCGGTAAAGCGTGTCCTAATGCAACATATTTATACATGGACATATAGGCGAAAAATCGTTAGAGAAGTTGAAGTTATCAGGAGAAGCGTGAGAAGTGGATTTGAATCGTTGATCACGTTTAATTAAATGTCCTCCAATGAATTGCAGCTTAGAAAGTAATTGATCTGTATCCATTTCTGATCAAAGGCTTCTCACGTTTGTGTGTTAGTGTTTTTGAATAATATAGAACAATGTAGATTAATATACAGTTATAATTCTGAAAATGAAATAAGAACCAAATATATTGAGATTTAGAAAAATGATATCAAGGGTGCAAAATCAGATATATATATATATATATATATATATAGGGGTGGTATCGGGTACAAACCAACTAGTTTGTACAAACTCGTACAAACCATACATAGCTTCATGATTTTGTAAATTTGGCTTCATGAATGTATATATATATATTTTGGCTTCATGAATATATAATTTGGCTTCATGAATATATCATTTGGCATTTTTAACTAATTTTTTTACAAAAATAAGGGTATTTTAGGGTATTTTTGTAAAAAAATTAGTTAAAAATGCCAAATGATATATTCATGAAGCCAAATTATATATTCATGAAGCCAAAATATATATATATATATACATTCATGAAGCCAAATTTACAAAATCATGAAGCTATGTATGGTTTGTACGAGTTTGTACAAACTAGTTGGTTTGTATTTGATACCCAGCCTATATATATATATATATGTGTATATATATATATATAAAGGGAGGTTCAAGGGAAAACCTAAAAAAACGGAGAAATGAAGAACACCCTGGTGACCCTTCATCTGGACGGTATGCACTTGTGCATACAGGTAAATAGTTGACTTTTTGGTTTTATGCACAAGTGCATATATGCACAAATGCATGTTACAAATAACCTGTATGCACAAGTGCATACCGTCCAGATGAAGGGCTCCTAGGGTGTTTTTCAGTTTTCCGTTTTTTGAGTTTTTCCTTGAACCTGACCCTATACATATAGTGTCCTTCTTTTGTTAACCATCCATTTAGTATTAACCGTGTTAACCAATCGGGACCATTAATCCTAAAAATCAATGACTAAGATTAAACTGATTTTTAATCATTAAATAAATAAAAAACACGGTTTATTAGTATAAATGCATATATGCACAGGGTTAATTTTGTCAATTGTCAAACAATTGTAATTAATAGATAAGGAAAAGCCCTTATCTCACGGGACTTCCAAAACCGAAATAAGGGCATAAAATCTTCAAAAAAATCAGTTCAGATTTCGACGAGATTGGCAATCACAATCGAGACAAAATCTTCAAAAAAAATCAACCTAATTCGTATATCTTCATCATTTATGCACACGAAATCGAAGAAATCGGTGGCTGAAGTCGAAGGCAGGAACAATTTCTTGCTCTACGACGTCATCGTTGACTGTATGTTCCTGTTCCTATTCATGCACACGAAATCGAAGAAATCGGTGGCTGAAGCCCCCACGTTTGATCAGGTGGCAACAAAGGTGCGGGATTGCGACAGCAGCGGCAGCGAGCACTCGCCGGAGACGATGATGGATTTGTCTGATTTGGTTAACTCGTTCATCGAGAATGGTAATAGCTTTGTGGATCATGACTTTGATTCGAGAACCGCGGATGAAAATTGTACTTTTGATGGAATTGATGAGGATTTAGGGGAGATGAAGGAATCATTGAATAGATTGTTTCGATTCGGAAATGGTGATGATGTGAGCAAAAAATTGGTTTTAGATGTTGAGAAAGCATGGCACGCCATGACGGAAGATAGCTCATCGCCACCATCATCAATTGAACTGCATATATGCAATTGTTCAGTTGGTGGGTTTCATATATGCAATTGTAGTGCATATGCAACTGAAGTGCATATATGCAATTGTCCTGTTGATGGGTTTCACATATGCAATTGTAGTGAATATGCAATTGAAGAGCATATATGCAATTGTCCTATTGGTGGGTTTCATATATACATACATGCATGTTTTGATATGTAATATGAAATTTGATTTTAAATGCATATATGCACTTTTTTATCTTCATATATTCAACTGATGTGTATATATGCAATTCTATGATGTGCATATATGCAGTTCTAAGGTATGCATATATGCAGTATTAATATGTGCATATATACAATTCTATGATGTGCATATATGTAGTTTTAAATCGTGCATCTATGCAAAAAAAACGTGAAAAGAATCTCTGGAACGTGAAGATGAAGATTATGTTTGAAAATAGGTTTTAGATGATTAAGATTATCATTAATAATTACCAAAAATGAAAATGGGTTTTAGAAGATTAAGATTATCATTAATAACTACCAAAAACATCTTGTGCATGAAATTAGAAAAGTAAATAACCATTAAATAATTAAAATTCTGAAATTCCTAAACTACCCCTACCAAACCAGTAACTTATCTTAATTCCTATTGGTCCAAAAAAATTAACACAGTTAATACTAAATAGACGGTTAACAAAAGAAGGGGATCCTATATGTGTGTGTGTGTATATATATATATATATATATAGAGAGAGAGAGACTTGAGATCATGTGAGACCAAACCATTTTCGTGAGACTCATGAGACCAAAAAAATAACACTAAACCTTCACAGTAAAAGACTGTGAAGGTATTGTGAAGGTAAACCTTCACAGTGTTTTTGCTGTGAAGGTTCGCTGTTTTGCTTACCTTCACAATGAATCGTTGTGAAGTTTTAGTGTTATTTTGTGGTCACACGGTCTCACGAAAACAGGTTGGTCTCACGTGAACCCAACCACATATATATATATATATATATATATATAGGGTTGGGTTGACGTGAGACCAACCTGTTTTCGTGGGACCACAAAATTAACACTAAACATTCACAGTGATTCATTGTGAAGGTAAGAAAAATAGCGAACTTTCACAGCAAAAACACTGTGAAGGTTTACCATCACAGTAACTTCACAGTCTTTTGCTGTGAAGGTTTAGTGTTAATTTTTTGGTCTCACGGAAATAGTCTGGTCTCATATGATCTTAAGTCTATATATATAGAGAGAGAGGCTCCGTAAAATGCAAACCACTTATTGGAATTCAAGTGAAATTATATTTTTAGACGAATAAAATATTCCGATAAAAATTCAATCACTTGAATTTGATCATGTCGAATTGAGTATACGTTTCACAAAAATAATAATGAAAATAATGGAAAACATAAAGAAAAACTTGGTGTGGAGACTCACTAGAAAGGAGGGGTATTGACTTGGACACGGTCTTATGTCCTAGGTGTGGAGACTCGGTCAGGGCGGAGCTACATGATGACAAGAGTTAGCTGTTGGTGACCCTCAAAATTTTAATGTTTTTGTATATAGTAATTTTGTATTACTGAGTAATTTATGGGATAAAAAAATTGTTGATTTATATTGTTTATTGGATCACTGATTTAACTACAACCCCCTCGCAGCTTCGCCAGAAGCTACGAAGGGGGGGGGGGGGGGCGGCCCGGGAAGGGGAGAGTGGCCGAGTGGTCAAAAGCGACAGACTGTAAATCTGTTGAAGTTTTTCTATGTAGGTTCGAATCCTGCCTCTCCCACTTGTTTGTTGTAGACTTCAGAAAAGAGAAAAGAGGCATTCGTCAGCGTAGGAAGGCCAACCGAGCGAAGCTCCTTTGGCCGTTCCGTGAAGTGGAGGTATTTTTGTTTTTTCTTTGCATTTTCAATCTTTTATTTGTTATTTGTTATTTGTTAGTTATTGTAATTAGTCATTTAATTGGTTTAATGATTTAACTGGTTTGATTTCAGGGTTGTCCATTTATAAATTGCTATAAATGTTATTTGTTAAGTGGTTGATTTTATATATTATCGAGTATAACCTTATATAGTTACGGATAACTATTTAATAAAAATAAAAGCAAACGATGATTCGTCATCTATGTTGGATAAGAATAATTCTCGTAGTTTTTAAGAGTCATATTTTGTTGAGGTAAATAATAAAAACATCATAGATAAGTTTCTCTAAATGAAAACTCGTCGAAGTCATTATTGTAAACGTAAAGTATGGTGCATAAAGATTATAACATCATCGTTTTTGCTATTTTCACCAAATTAATATTTACTTTTTTAATTTGTTTTATTTACGACTGATGCTCCCCCTAAACCAAAATCCTGCCTGGACTCGGTCGAAACGGTGAATCATGCACTCGTAGCGTGCGAGGAGGTGAAAAAGATTTGGCTACTAACAGGTAAGTGGTGAACGAAAAATATGGAAGGTGTGGCTTCGGTACAAGACTTGCTCCAAGCGGATCAAACACCGGGAGAGGAAGATAACAAAGTGGCATTGTGGGAGGTGGTAAAATGGGGATTTTTATATTTGCTATGGTGTCACAGGAACAACGTGGTCTTCAAATAGGATAAGAGCAAGCTCGTAGATCATTTTTTCAAGTTTAAGAGGAAGGTGTTCGAGTGGATAAATAGAAGAGGAAAAAGATTAAATTTGAAATGGGTGGAGTGGCTCTCGAGCCCACATAATCTTTAAAAGGCCCTTGTAACGTTGGATTTAGTCTAAAAATATATCGGACAATTTTACGGACATTTAAGCTACCTTAAAGTGGACCCCAGTATGAAAAAATTCTGACTCCGCCACTGCACAGAGGCGCTGCAGAGGCGTCCGGTGGTGCCACCACCGGTAAAACGGGTTTCAGTTGTTTTCTGATTCGAGTTTGCTAATGTTTTCGTTCAGATGTTTTCTGCTTCAGTTTGTTACTGTTTTGTGCCTTAGTCTCTATTTTTGGTAGCCTTCTGTTGCTGGCTTGCTGCTTCGGTTTGCATCTTGCAATCCACAACTTGGTTAGGTGCTATTTTTTGGCTCCTGTTCTTTGTATCTGTACTTTGTATTGGTTTTTGGTGGTATGATATTGATTTGATTACTTTTCAAAAAAAAAAATATACTCAAAGATGGAAAGGTATTTAAACAAAATCCTCCATAATCGATATTTACCAATTTTGGAGGTTTTTCTATAAATTCAAATTTATTAAAATTATAAACAATAAATAAAGTTGGAATTTATTTAAGGCTTTTGATCGTTAAAGTACATCAATAATAGTAAACCCATGTCTAATCAACCCAATAAAAAATAATAAATAACTCAGGCTTAAACATAATTGGTCCCGACCCGGGCTCGAGACCTATTGAGGCTGGTAGGGACCGGCTATAACACGACAATCCGGGACCAGTTATATAATTTATGGAATTTCAAGGCCTGACCTAAGACCCCCAATTTTTTTTAATTCTATAAATTATAATACAAGATTTTCAAGTTTTTATCTACTTAAACGTGTTATTTAAAGTTATTTCAATACCAAATTTTAAAAATTGTAATCATAAAAAACATATATAATATTTTTTAAAATTGTACCAGCCAGATAAGACCTGTTACTGAATCCAAATTGATCGTTAAATTTTCGTTCCTGATCGGCCTGTTTTTAGAATTTTTGGGCCTTTAAGAAATGGGCCGCTGAATTTTAATGTAGTGAACTTGCCACCACATCATCTGGATCAAAGCTAAATGAATATATCATCATCATAATTGAACAAGTAAAGATCGGCGGTTTACATGATTTTTGAAAATCAAAGGGTTGGCTCGGTTCAGGACTGGTTATACATAAAGACCGATTTTTAAATATTTTTTCAAGTTTTTATAAATTACAATAAAAAAAAATTCAAAACAAATGCGGTATTTTGCTTTTTGAGGTATGATTTATGGTTTGAAAAAAAAAATCTCAAATCACATATAAGGGTAAAGGGTTTGGTTAGGTTTTGATTTTAAACTGCACCACGACCACTAATTAGGACCCCTATAGAAATTGGGATGGAGGGGTGTCATTGTAAATAAGTGAAATAAAGTCATGAACTAAATACCAACTCGATTTTTAGAATAACTTACAACAGATCTAAGATATTTTTAATTATGAGTGTCAGAACCAGCTTACACATATTTATTTCAAGTAATCTTAAAGGGCCTGAAGTTATAGACGGGCAACGTTTCTTATATCATTTTGTATCTATGATGTAATCTGAATTTTGAATTCATACATCATGCAAGAAGAAGAACCAATGAACTTTTATATTCGTTTTCCTATTCCAGCCAAAAATCAGAGAAGATTAAATGAACCAAAAATTTGATCACTCTTTTGTGTTATAAAAAATATAGTAAATTATGGATTTGGTCTATTAACTCCGTTTATTATCTACTACGCAAAGTAGATGACAAAAATCATCCATGTGGTTTAATCAAACTCCGATTTGAAATTACGTAGGATACCTTATGCTTTCCATTTCATTTTGGATTTTGTCCCTAGCCATCACGGCATTTTGGTCATTTGCATTTCTTTAAAAAAAAATTACAAATGTTTAAAGCTTAATTATATAAAAGCAATTACATTTAAAAAAATTAAAAATGTGAAAACAAAACCCTAAGCTAAGATAACCTAAAACGGTTATGCGTTTGGAGGCGTAGCCGCAATAGCATCAATCAGTTTTTATATTTGTTGGTTTTACCTTTTTGAGAAAGGATCATGCGAGAAGTTAAACATTATACGAGAAGTGTGATATCATATATGATTACACGACACGTGGGTGTGTTTAATCATATATGATTAAGCTTGTATATCATATATGATAACAAACTTCTCGCATAAGGTTTAGCTTCTCGTTTGAACATGTCCCTTACCTTTTTTCTAAAGTACGTATGTATATATGTAGTTAAAGCCTTCGTCCAATTCAACAACAAATATTTTATTTTGGTTCACTATTCAAAATGCAATCATACACGTTATGAAAATATGTGAAGACACCATTTGTGACTCTGGCACCTCTTGAGGATTTTCATATCGTGTATGATTGGATTTTTGAGTAGGTCCGTTGAACTAGGACGTCAAAAGTGTGATATCTTTTATCATGTCACTTATAACTTTGAACTGGTTGGCCCAATAATAACTTTTTTTCATGATTTTAAATTGATTTTGAAGTTATTAGACTAGTATGTTGGTTTGAACTTGATGTTACAAAATGAGTATTAAATTGCATTTTTTTTTCAATTTCATATTTTTAAAGATAAATACACTCTTAAAATTCACTACAACAAAATTGAGTTTATAGGACACATAAAATGTCTAAATGTCCTAATTAAATACTTTATAGGACTTAATTTCATAGTGCCAAACTACATAGTGTCTTATCTAAAAATGTTACAAGAGGTTTATGAGACGTTTTAGGCATTATAACAAGTTTTTTTAGACCGCCTTTAAAATAAACTGTCGTAAAAACACATTTTATAGCACAATTTTGAAAGTGTCCTATAAACCCATATTTTTATAGGACATTTATGTTTATAGAATATTTTTTCAAGTAGTGTCGTATAAAATAACTAATACGATACTTTATTTTTTAGGGCATTCTAAAAAGCTCATTAAACATCCAAAAATGCCCCATAAACCTATTGTAACACTTTTAGATAGAACACTTTTTTGTTTGGTCATATAATACATTTTATTAAGACGTTTGGACATTTTAAGCGTCCTATAAACCTCATATTATTGTAATAATTCCTTAAACTTTTACCCATTAGCTACGAGTTCTAAATCTATATCATTTCAAACGGTATACATAACTTGCATATACCATCCAAACAACATTAAGAGATCGTTTACCTAATCACTTACCCGGTAAGTGCTTACGGTAAAATTCAACACTATCACTTGCTTATCGGGTAAGACTTTAGTCTACTAAAATGGCCTCGTATGCAACACTTTACCCGGTAAGCGTCAACTGTGATAAGAGTCGTCGTACTCGTTTACAAACGACTTTCAGTTCTTGCCTTCGTTTTTACCGTGTAAGATTATTGGTACTTGTCATATTCATCCGATAAAATAATGTTAACTTGGTAAGCACCTATCCAAATAAACATTTAGTAAACGACATTAAATTTGAAACTAAAATAATTAAATTGAAATAATCATGTTTGTGATATGTGAATGGTATCATAAACTCGCTTACTATTTATCATAAAATTATACAATATTAAAACTATATAATTTATACACACATAATACATGGATGATGTCATTTCCTAAGGCCTTCCGTAGCGGGGCTCGGGATGGGTGAGGTGGCAGCGGGGAAGGAGCGGGGTTGGGCTACGGCTCGGGATGGCATGCGGGGCGGGATGGTTTTCGGGGATGGGATCCCGATCCATCCCGAGGATTATTAAAAAAAAAAAAAAATTATTCAATTTTTAATAAAATAGCCGTTGAACGGCTCTATTTTTCTCACTTATATATTTAACCCTCAACCTCTTATTTCTCACACCTCTCAAACTCTCTCAAATTCTCTCAACCTCTTATTTTACACACCTCTCAAACTCTCTCAAATTCTCTCAACCTCTTATTTTACACACCTCTCAAACTCTCTCAACCTCTTATTTTACACACCTCTTTCATCATGAACCCAACCTTCTACCCCGAACACACCACAATCTATCCCGACACAACAATCTAACCCGGAACCATCAAATCCGAGACCAAAGAAAGCCGTCAAGCAAACGTGGAGAAAAGAGCAAATTAGACAATTTCATGATTGGTAGTGTTTTGTATTTTGTAATTTTTATTTTTAATGAATGATATGAATTTTAATTTTTATTATTTATCTTATTTTTATTTATTAAAATATATATAAATATTTTTATTTTGTTAAATAATTAAATGTATAAATAAAAGAATTAAAATAAATGAGGTGGCATGAAAGATTGAGAGAATGGGGTACGGTGAAAGATTGGTGTTTAGGGATGGAGTGAGGGATGGAAGAAAAGCTGATGTGGCGCTGAGGTGGAGGGGAATCTTTGAAAGATAGGCCTTATGGGGTACGCATGGCCTAAGGGAATCAAATCTTTTGGGACAAGGATATTATACTTAAGTACTTAGACTATCAGCATCCAACCCCATCTAACCCACACTTTTTCACTGCCACATCAGCGTCACATCATTTTTCCCTTCCAACCCATTCTAACCCACAAACCCCCACATCCATCCCACACCACCATCCCATCTTTTATTTATTTTTATTTTTATTTTTGTTACAAGTATATTAATTTAAATAATTTAAATTTTATAAATAATTTATAATTTAATATAAGATAAAACAATTAATAAAATATTTCATAAATTGAAACTACAATTTTAACCTTACATAACCAAATTAAAAACATAAAAAAATACATAATTTCAAATTAAAAAACTACAAATTTCACCAACCATATAGTTGTCGAAGCAACTCTTTGTGGGCTAAAACCGCATTTAACGCGCTACCCGTGAGATGATCATGTGGTCTGATGTAAAACTCGAGATCTTTCCGCATTTCTCTTTGTTTCAAAGCTTCCGCTTTTGTCTTTGCCGCTTCCGCTTTTGTCTTTGTCGCCTCGGCTTTGTCCCTCGCGGTTTTCAACATTTCCTCCTCCACGGTTAGTATTTTTTTATTTGCAACGTTTATATTCTCGACATACGCCATAAGATTCTTCAACGCCTCGTCCTTTTCCGCCGTCTTTGTGGAGGATGACGCGACACGTTTACCTTTATCTCTCCCCGTCGGTCGTGTCGGTTCTTGTACGAAGACATCCTCCTCCTCATGGCTTTCTTCATTGAGGTTGAACCGAACACGTGCGTCAGAAGACGTCGTGTTTGGGTTTGAATCCGACGTGGACTTGCTCCGTTTTGAGGGCCTCGGGTTATCGTCCATGGAATGTACGATCTTCCACTTAGGGTGGTCTTTCACAATTCTCCAAGCCGTCTCGTGGGAGAAAGGTTTTTCGTTATTATCTGCCCGATACATCGTGTGTGCCCTCTCCATGAAGTCCGCGTCACCCCATCCGGATTTATATTGGGATCTTAGATTATTGTAGATCCCGTTAAACTTCATCATTTTTTTGTTCATGTCACCCCATTTGGATTGTACTTGGTCTTTATTGCGTTGATGTTGGCGACTTGAGTTGAAATAATTGAGTATTTTTCTCCAAAATTCTCCTACAAAAATAAATATATATATATATATATATGAATACGTATATATAATAAAGATAAACACATTAATAAATATATATAATAAAGATAATCACATTAATAAATATATATATATGAATACGTATATATAATAAAGATAAACACATTAATAAATATATATATATGAATACGTATATATAATAAAGATAAATACATTAATAAATATATATACCCAATTTTTGTGCGTTTCCAACGATGCTATCTTCGGAGACGTGAAGCCATGCATTTGCCAACAAAACCTCTTCTTCGGAAGTCCACGAAACCGCTTTCGTTCTATTTGCAAATTTCTTTTTCCGTTGTGTCGTGGTTCCCGCATCGAGTTGTGTTTCGGGAACCACATCGGGTGGGGTTTCGGGAATCGTTTCATCGACTTCAACGTCCTCCGAATATGTTTCTTGTTGTAGTAGTTGTTCGAATTGCCCACCTTGATTATATTGTGGAAAGCCACCTTGCATAAATGGTTGAAAGCCGCCTTGATTAAATTGTTGGAATCCACCCGAATTAAATTGTTGGAATCCACCCGAATGAAATTGTTGGAACCCAACCGGGAGGGTGTTGGGTGAATACATAGGGTATTGTTGTATGCTTCCATGGTAGGTTGATGGTGGTGGTGTAAGATTGAAAATATTTTCCGTCGGGGACGGTTGCGAGCTCGTGCCTCGCGATTTGGAACCTCGTCGTGGTGTTGTGAACCCTTGTGTTTCTTTATCCATTATGATTTTTTTGAAGAAAGAAATAATATTGAGAGAGTAGAATGAAGTGGGGAAGATGGGAGAGATTGAGAGTAAATTTGTAGAGAGATTGAGAGTAGAATGAAGTGTGAAAAAATAAGTTGGAAGTATTAGTATTTATAGGATATAAATAAAAAATAAAAAAATAAAAAAATAAAAAAATAAAAAAAATAAAAAAAATACCCCAACGTTCATATATTTAACGGATATATTTCAAAAAAATAAAAATTCCAAAATACCTCAACCCAAGCCGGGTTGCCCAACCCGGGAGGAGTCCATCCCCATCCAACCCCAAGGGGTGCGATGGTGTTCCATCTCAACCCCAGCCAACCCCAGCCAACCCACCCCTCCCGATGCGCATGGTCTTAAGCATACACCAAAGGTCACTTGACCATTTCATTAATGGAAGTCATGCAACCTTTGGATCCTTCAGATGTCATGATTAATTAAAAAATATATAATTTAATATAAAAATAATTAATTAAATGCATTTTAAAATTATATTTAATATATATTTTTATAACAACAGTGAAATTTTATTAAAAACTAACAAGATGTTAGAACAAATAATTACATACATAAAATAGTTAGTAGAGGGCTATGAAGTAAACTCACCAAATTAATCTTAAATTTGCTATTCCTATTAGAAACCCAAAAATACGCATTAGTTACAATCATGTCAAAGTGCCTTCCTTGTTTATCCCGGGCTCGCAAAAAATAGTCACGTTTCGGAACGACTAAATATACCAAAGGATAGTGAGAATAACTGCCTCAATACACAGCTTCTCCTCACTCTTCAACCGCAAATTAAAAAACGATGTAATCTAAGCCGTATAGAAACCAGACAACGGGATATCCAATGCCACCATCTACCAATCTGTCTCCACATCTCCCTCGCCAAAAAGAGCACGAGAACAACAAATGATTACCTAACTTCAAACCCACATCACATAGAGGACAAAGCAAATATCCAACATCAATCTCTCTCCTATCCAAATTATCCCTAGTGATATCTTGTTCAAACTCAAACGTCTAACAAAAACATTGACCTTAATAGGAACTAACTGGTTCCATCTAGTACCAATCGAGTCCACAACCAACAATCCAGGATCAATGTAATTCATAGTAGAGGCAACAGTAAAATAACCTGATCCATCCAAAGATCACACCCACCGATCTTTCTGATTAGAAATCACAATCGACTGCAGCCTATCCCTCAAGGCAGAAATATGCGCTAATTTTGTTCCCCCTCGGCTCTCGTCGAATATAACCAAACCAAACCTCGTTCATTACCCGCTTTTTTACTTAAACTTCTTTATCAAGCTCCAAAACATACACTCTATGATTTTCCATTTTCAAAGGCTCACTTCCCAACCAAGTACATGCCAAAAGGAAGTATCCGATCCATATCCTACTTTTTTCTTACAAAAAGATAGAAGATCAAAAAAATTCCCATTTAATGGATAAAAACCTTCAAAATCTCCAACCATATTGAGTTTAAACCCACAAAAGACAAAACTGATCCAGTCTGACCATTTGCACCATGTATCGATATAATCTGTAAGACCCACAATTTTTGTGATTCTCTTTATGATTAATCACATTTTAATGGTACTGAAGGTGATAATTATACGGGCTTTATATAAATATCATATTAGGGCAGTTGGAGATCGATCGGGAATGAAAAACGAATAATCGCGCAAACAGTGATGAATGCGACTTTCATGCAACTTTAGCCGCATGAAACCCACTTTGTTGGGGATGACTTAAAAATGGTGGGATGTTCATCAATGAAAGCTAATGTTTTTGGTTTGGAATCTAGGTTTAACATAACCCAACAAGGTAAGTTCAAGTTGTTTTTTGAAAACTATGTACATGCGAAAAATGTCTATTTTGATGTCTTGAAATGTTTTCCTTTATATTTATTAAATGTAGTCATTATTTGGTGAGGTTTCATTTATGTATAATGCGTTTATAAATATTGGAAAATGCTCGTATTTGGGTTTTTTTAAGACATTTTGATAACTAAATCGTAAGAGTGAATTATTCTTTTGATGATTTATCTTATAAATGGAGAATTTTGGTGTTAATGCAATATTTGTGTATTTGGCTTGAAAACAAGATATTGCTATATTATGGGACATTTTAGAAATACAAATGGTATGATTTCAATTGAAAATTGGTTTTCCCAACCAATGATGGTTTTTGAGTTAACCATGTATTTAGAGCATGTATTTGCATAGATGCCGGTTAAATGTGTATTATTGTTTTGATGACTTCTATTTATTAGTCAATTGAGTTGTTGATACTTTGGCTCAATTTTGACTTAAAAGAGTCATGGGACATTCGTCCGATTTAAATTCTCTATGTTGACCTTTTGGAGTTATATGCATTCGTGGCATATTTATTTGTAAATTACATGTTTTGAGTGTGTTGGACATTCATTTGGAGTCATGTAACGTTGATTGTAATGCATTGAATCCATAGGCATGTGAGTCAGTCTTGTGTTGATGGTCGTATGGGATTGTAGGGTCGTACTCCGGGACCCTTGTTTCATGACCTTAAACTTTTCAAATTGGCAGTAGGAGGGTTGAGTCCGGAAGTGTTGTCTTAACCGTTTAAGGTGTTATCTTTGAGGTAGACACTAAGTTGGTCGATTCTTAAGGTGGAATTCGCAAGAATAGACACTACAATCAACCAAATCTTGAAGTGAAACTTGTTAAGGAGTCGTAGGGAGATTTGAACTATAAGTCGTGAAGTGTTATGTGATTAACGTTGTATGAGTGACACACTTATGTGTTTCAGCTCAAGGGATACGGTTTTCACTCGTTGTTAAACGTTGTTTTTAGATAGTGTATTATCCATGTTTTAATATTACTGGGTTTTGGCTAGTAACTGTAATTTATGACTTTGATATATTGGATCTCCTCCATATATTAAGGTTTTGGGTAAAAGGGTTATTTCCATTATTTTCGGTATTTGGATTTTAATCCTATTTGTACTTCGTGTGACTATTGGGTTTGGTTCCATAATGGTGGGTATTTCTTATCAAGTGTTCTATGACGAAAATGGGGTTTTGGTAAATATTACTTGTTATTTTAAATGCATTTCTTGTTAGAAGTTGTGGTTTAAATAACATTTCTTTCATTTCACCGTTTTATATAACTTATAAAAATTGCTTGACTCACTAGGTGTTAGGTCTGAACTTTTGGCATCTTGAACAAGGACATATAATATGTCGGGGGAGACTCCCTAACACCTATTTGAGTAGGATAAGACATCCACTCACAAACAAGGTTTTAACCTTTGAATTCTTGTTTAGACTTCCTGACTTGTATGTTTGTTTAACATTCTCAGTTGTGAAGGTATTTACCCGTAGTAGACTTATGGGATGTAATTTCGTATTTGACTTGTGACTTGGGGCCTTTTTGGCATCTATTCATATTATGTTTGGTTTTTGAATGTTTGGGTTGTTACACCAATTATGTTCAGTACTATCCTTTTGTTCAGTCTTGTCCAGTGCAATTCAATCATATCTGCGTACCAAACGCAACCTCAAAGGCAAAAGATTAGTTAAAATAAAGTTGCATCAACAAGTAGAAAATGATTAATTTGTTACATTTATGTGCAGTTTTATCTATTGTCTCCACCCTAACATCTCTACATGTATGGTAAAAGTTATGATCCATACATGTAAAATGAATCAAAACAATGTTGTTGTGCATAATAGCATCTAAAGGAAGTGGCCGGAGTTGGTCAGAACACCGGTGAGCATGAATTAAAAAATGCGTCTATGGTCTTGGCAAAGAAAAGGATGGTAATGGAGCCAGGAAATTGGTGAAGGAGATGCAAAATTTTATAAATTGATTATAATTTTTATTTTTGGCGAGGAGAATAGGTTATAATTTTATATCGCAATTTTAAACATATTTATTAACTATAACAATTGGAAGAGGTGATGAACACAATGTTCTTAAACAAATTCGTCCAACAATCGGACGTTTGTTTCTCAGGATACAACAGTAAAATCGGTTAATCGAGACCGCCGGACCAAAACGAAAAAAGTGAAAATTTTGGCAAATTCAGTTCGCATTTGCACCCACCCCCTTGCTTGCACAAACGAGAACCTTTGTGCTATAAGTCCATACAACCCCATTTCATTGAATTTCTTTATAAACCCACTTTCTTTTCACTTCTCTACCTATATGGGATAGACATTTACACACTTTACAAATCTCTTCAAGTACCCTACTTTGGTGATTAATTTATCATTCATATGAATTCTGATTTAGACGTTCAATATACCAAAACGAATATAATTATCTATATTATGTAACATTATATTACTTTCGTATTTTGTGTTCCAAAATGGACAAAACCCATTTTAAAGAAACTAGCAATGTCATGTTTTAATTGTCGAATTCGGGTGATATTAAATTTGAAACATTTAAAATTATAATATGAATAACGACTGGAAAAATTAATTATTGTTTTAATATAATTTGGATGATATTTTTTAAAGTATTCTAATTAAACATGAGAATTTACATTTTAAATATCATCATATTCTGTTTATCTAATTTTCGTTTAAGGCTCTTCATGCTAATCCATTTATTTCCTCTGTGTAGGCGCCATTTTAAACATTTGATCTATAATCAAAGATTTTTATTAAATCATGTTATAAGTTAAATACTTACTTCTTGAGGGAGAAATGTAATAATACATACGTAAATACATATTATATATACTTGCATACAACACACCGCATGTTGACATGTCAACTCATAAGGTAAATTACGCTTTCCTTTTATACTTTTTTAAATCTTTTTAATAAATTATCCGAAAAACATACAAAGTGTTTGTGACATCTCTTTGCTGATCGTGTATGACTTGAAAACTACGAGCCTCTTATAAGACTTTGGGGCCGTTTACCGAACGCTTACTATTAAAATTTAACACCATCACTTACTTACCGGGTAAGATTTTAGTCCACCAAATCGGTTTCGTATGCAACAATTCATCCGGTAAGCGCTAATCGTGGTAAGAGTCGTCACACTCACTTACCGGGTAAGACTCTCGGTCCCAGTGGCAGATCCATGATTTTTGCATAGTAGGGTCACTTTTAAGGTAGGTTAAAGGTCCGCAAAGTCGTTCGATGTGTTTTAGCCTAACTCTACGGTTTCAAGAGATTTTTGAAGTATTTCGGTTGATTTTAAAGTTTTTTTTGTCGATTTCGAATGACTTTTTCGTTTTTTTGGTTGATTTGAAAAGACTTTTTTTTTTGTTTTTTGATTGATTTTGAACTAATTTCTTTGGTTTTTTAGCTAGTGGGGAGACATGCAAAAAATCACTGGCGGAAAACCATGCTATAACGCTAAAAAATAATTATTTTTACACTAAAAAATTCATATTTTTTTTATTTTAGTGGGGGATGGGACCCCCTTTTTTGCAACGCCATCCGCCAATGCTCGGTCCTTGCATCCACTCTTATCGGGTAAGATTTTTAATCCTTGTCATATGAATCCGGTAGGTAATGTGTCTTGGTAAGCGCTTACCCGGGTAAGCGTTTAGTAAACGACCACTTAAATTATGAGATACTACTAGTAATATTTTGTCGTGATTTTAAATCAGAAGACTAGTTTACTACTTTATATTTAGAAACTTCAAAATGTTACCGGTGCAATTATCCCTTGAGAAGTAAGGGCATCTCAATGATTTATTTATATTGGTCGTGCTCCTCCTCGAGAAGCATTCTGTTATTTGTTCTTTTTGGCGCTCTCCCTCCCAAAGGGGGAAGCATGAATAAGTCTATTTGAGAATTGATCAGATTATATGTAGACATGAGAAAGACGTTAGAAACAAAAATGAAGAAGTTTGTGACATTTTTTTAAATCGGAGTTTTTAAACTACTAATAAATAGTCTTTTACCATACTTTTAATAAAGTTGATTTAGATGAATCTACTATTTTGAGCTTAGGGTGTCATAAAATGTGCTAAGATTCAAGAACTAGATTTGATTCAAAATTAAAATAATCAAACAACACAAATTTACTAACATCTATTTATGAATCACATCGACTAAACAATCCATTTAAATATTGATTATAATTAATAGTATTTAAATATTAAAATACATAATTATAATTGATATAGATCATGTCATCATCATTCCTATTTCCTAACCGTATCGCTCGCTATTGGGGGACAACATTAATTAATTGGTGTAATTATAATTAAGTATACAATAAATTTGATTGACTATTTAACTAATTAATGGAAGATTAGCAACCTTTACATCCTTCAAAAGCCATAATTAGTTGAAAATTATCAAGAAATTAGAAGGAAAACATGATTAGTTGCAATAACATGTTTATAGTGGATGGAAATACGAAATAAGAGCTCATAGAATTCGATTTTAGGAAGAAAAGAAAAACTAGTTATGTTCGTAACATCACTAACGTATCTCCATCATCATATTTGCCACACCCTCGACTTGTTGGATTACATAGATACACATCACTAGTAACTAAGAGCATCTTCAACAGAGAATTTCTTTAAAATAAAGAATTAAAAGTCAAAATCTCTAAATAAATTTACATTTTTACTTCAATAGATTCTCTATTTGAGAGATTTCAACATCAATTATATTATTAAAATATTATATAAATTTATCATTCTCATACATTTTTTTAAAATAAAATAAAATAATGATAGTTCACTCTTATTAGTGTAAATGAATAAAAAACTAATTTCTCTCCTCCCATCAAGTTTTAATTAAACTTGAAGTTTTTTCTTATTTTCTCTATTTTAGAGAACAAGGTAGAGAAGTTGTTGGAGTCAAATAGAGATAAAACCTCTATTTTCTCTATTTTAGAAAAGCTGTTGGAGATGCTTAATAAGCTCAATAAATTTATGATTTTTATGCTAAAGCATCTCTATTTTATAACGTTTCAAAGCCAACGTAACAGACTAACTCAGTAACTTTTCAGTTAATTAAAAATAATGTGGTAGTTATTCATAGCCCACAAATTGGGGCTTAATAGGGATCACATATCTTGTTTTCATGCAGGATGGCTTGTCACAAGTCACAAATCCACCCTCAAATAAATAAGTTCACAACTTACAAATTTCATTTGCCATTAATATTGGACGAGTTGTCGAATTGTCTCATATAAACTAGAGTTAGTATCAGAAGTTTTCTTGTACCTAATAAAAAGTTTGGTGGTTTCTAACATTCACATAAAATTATTTCTCTAATAGTAGATGTTGATATGAAAAAGATAGGCGCCCACGTGTTTAAACTTGAGGGTAAAGAGTTTGTTTGTTCTACCGTTGTGCCAGATCACTATGGCCAAAGAGAAGGCTTGGTTAGGGTAATGCGTTTAAAGACAAATTAGGATCAACTTACTTCGGATCCTTGAAGGTATGTTGATCCGAAGTGATTTAGAAAGATTCTGCTATAAATGTTTAATATATCACCTACTATTTTTTCTATCGTTTTTGAAATTCATGTTAATGTTATTAGCAAACTATTTATGTCCGGTTTTATATAACTCAAAACCAAAAATATGTTATAAAGGCAAAATTATATTGACTTTCATGCCGATATTTGAAACGCGACTTATAAGTCTGTTTAAAGGTTTTTTGAAACCCTAATATATAGACCAAGAAACACACACACACACAAAGAAAACGAGTGTGAAATTCTAATTTTTTTTTCTTCAATTTGACGTATTTATGTTTTGATTTGGTAAAATAGTTATCAAAATGTAAACGGACTTCTTTCCACGTCTGTTCGTTATAAACAAACTCACTAATCTATTAATTAACTACTCATCATTATATTATATATTTCAATATTAACGATACTTGATCTTGATCCCCAAATAGACATCATGTCACCATCCTCTAGTTCCTACCGGTATCTATTATCACTTAATTATGAGGTTTGATTAATTAACTATTTAATTAGTGGAAGCTATGACCATTCAATTGTATTAAAAATTCTATTATATTTTAAACCATTTCAAGCTGTATTAAGTTTTTGCCTATTGAAAACTGACATTAATCTTTGAACAACTAGACATCGGAGAAGATTCCTTAGCCATGGATTTCAAAATTATCGTCATGTTATCTTTGTAGTTTGAATAGATACACAACGGTTCTTTTTTTTTTGATAAGATTCATCTAAGCTTTGCCTAGACTACATCCTTGGCAATTTGGAAACAAACAAACAAAGCGGCCGTCTGAGACTAAGTCTGGCCACAGAATGCTGACGCCTGGACTCGAACCCGGGGTGGATGGGATATTCCACCACATCCCCCAAGCCCTTGCCAACACGCCACCACCCTTGTGGTTTACACAACGGTTCTTTTTTAAAACAGCTTGGCACGACATCAAAAATCGAATATTTTTATTCTAGAATTATTTTTTTCTAATAAATTTGTAAATTTACCGCTCAATCTGATGATATATTGGACAAATATCGTTAGAAGTTGGAACACATCCATATTATTGTAGATTGGCGTTTCAATCCACTAAGTTTACGAAGCAAGGCAAAGATGAATAGCTTTTTCTACCTAATTTTCTTAGAAGGGGCAAAAAACGGTTAAAATCATACTTAATTAAGTATAAATAGTTTAAGAGGAAAGTATAGTTATGCCATCATGATTAAGATGGTGATGTTTTCTCTAGTAACATGTTACAAGTGTATTGAACTAGTAGTTGAATATGTTGAAGAAAAGCATGGAAATATGTTGACGGTTTGGTTAATTTTGATTGACTATTTAACTGATTAGTGGAAAATTAGCAACCTTTAAGTTGAAAAATTATCAAGAAGTTAGAAGAAAAATTGATTAGTTGCACTAAATGTGTTTATAGGGGATAAAAAAATAAGAGCTCATAAAATTTGATTTCAGAGAATTGTTGTTAATACTTAATAAGTCTTAAAAACTAGTTATGTTGGTAACATCACCAAAATATCTCCACCATCATATTTGTCACACCCTCTACTTGTTGGATTACGTAGATACACATCACTAGCAACTAATAAGCTCAATAAGTTTATGTTTTTTATGCTAAAACATCACTATATAACGTTTCAAAGCCAAAGTAACAGACTCATTCAATATTTTTCCAGTTAATTAAAAATCATGTAGTAGCTATCATAGCCTACAAATTGGGGAGTGGGGACAATAGGTTCACATATCTTGTTTTGGATTCATGCAGGATGGGTTGTCACAAGTCACAACTCCACCCTTGCAATCAATATCGTACGAGTTGTCATACTGTCTCATATAAAATAAAGTTAGTATCGGAAGCTTTCTTGTATCGAATAAAAAGTTTGGTGGTTTCTAACATTCACGTAAAAATGTAGTGACCGTGACCAAAATGAAAGAGTTTCAAGTGTTGGGGAGGAGTTTATTTAAATGCTAAAAATTGAGGGGCTAGTTGGTAAGTGTGAGGTAAGTATAAATGGCACAAAACCCTAGGAGAAACATTCTCCTACTGATTTTGTGTGTGTGATTGGCGGCTGTGAGAGTAAATAGAGAGAGAGAGCAAGAAGGAGAAAGGAGAAAGAAGAAGAAAGAGGGCAAAGTCAAGCAAGGAGGATCAAATTCGGATTGTTGGGGAGGAATAGAGGGTGTGCTTCTTTTGGATTCAACCAGGTAATCCCTTCTCCATTTCTCTAATCTCTGATTTTGCCATTGTTTGAGTTATTTGGGGTTTTTGTTAAAAGTTGGGTTTGGAACAAAATGGAAGAGGTTAGGTGTCAAATCTTATCTATTGCAGCAGATATTTCAGTAGTAGTTGAGTTTAATGACCCTAATGTCGTTGCTAATCTTTATCTGTGAGATTTCGATCGTACCCGTGATTTCTCGGTCCAATTAAGGGTCAGGTCGACGTCCGGAAAGCTTCCTGGACGTCCGGACACGTTGAGCAGTTGAAGGTTTCCGGGTAAGTGTCTGATAGTCGTGTGTGTGTGTCTGGATGATAGAAGATTCCGGATAGTTCCCGGATAGGGTGTTGTCCGGAAAGAGTGTGGTCCGGATAGGGTGTTGTTCGGATAGGGTGTTGTTCGGATAGAGTGTTGTCCGGATAGGGTGTTGTTCGGATAGAGTGTTGTCCGGATAGGGTGTTGTTCGGATAGAGTGTTGTCCGGATAGGGTGTTGTCCGGAAAGAGTGTTGTCCGGAAAGGGTGTGTCCGAAAAGTTGGATGATCAACTTATGTGTTTTATCTTCCACTCGGGTAGATCGATTGGAGGTACGAAACGGAGTAGGAAAGGAAAGTAAGCGTATCAGGTGAGTCTTTCTGAACCTAAATTTTATACAAGCGTGACAGAGTTATTATTTAAATGTGTGCTTATTCAACTGCTTTTGATTACAAAGCGATGATTAAGGGTGTGGCGTGGTTGTTATCTATTCGTGTGTTTTCAACTGCTTAATTATGAAGCTATGAACAAGTGTGTGATAGCATGTATGATTTAATGTGTGTGGACGTGCTCTAGCATTGTCGAGAAATAGGGGGTGTGGCCCATATTAATTGTGCATCGTGCTCTGGCATTGTCGAGGAATGGGGGGTGTCCCATATTAATTATATGAATGGGGGTGTGTCCCATATTAACTATATATATGGGGGGGTGTCCCATATTAATTATATAAATGGGGGTGTGTCCCATATTAATTATATATATATATATATATATATATATATATGTGAATTTGTTTCATATATGGCGAGTGTGCTCTTTGGTGTTGTCACGGTGTGTGACTATAGCGTGTGTCAGTAGTAGGTGTCAAGAGGTGGTTGTCATTTTTAAAAGTGTGTTGTTATGATTCATATAAACTCTTTCATAACTGATTTATAAATTATGATGTTTATGGTGTGAACTGGTGTGGAGCGAACTCACTAGACCTCATGGTCTAACCCTCGCTTTTCAAAACTAAAACCTTTTTCAGGTAAGCAGGTATTTGAAAGCTTGTCTTGAAGTTTGGCAAGGTGTGAGACGGAGGGAGCATATAGAAGGATTAGAAGGCTTTTCTATTCTTTTGTAGTCCTGATCTCAGCTGTAGTTAGGGGTTAATTCCGCAAACCCAGTTTGTAATCTGAATAGTATGTTTACGTTGAGCCATTGTGGCGTTTAAAAATTAAAGTGGTAGTTTCTGGCTTGTATTTTAGTGCGGGTCGTTACAAAAAACATTCCTCCTATAGTAGTTGTGGATATGAATAAGATAGCATTTTGTGTCCACATGTTTGAATTTGAGGGCAGAGCTTGCTTGTTCTACTATTGAGCAAGTGCCCTTCCACACAAGACTCCCGTATCGCTATGGCCGGAGAGAAGGCTTGGTTAGGGTAATGGGTTTAAAGACAAATTAGGACCAACGCATTTCAAATCCTTCAAAGTCTGTTGACCCGAAGTGATTTAGAAAGATTCTATTGTAAATGTTTAATATATATTTATAATATATCACCTACTAATTTTTCTTTCCTTTTCGAAATACATGTTAATGTTTTTAGCAAACTATTTACGTCGGTTTTTATACAACTCAATGGAAAAATAAGTTATAGAGCAAAATTATATTGACTTTTATGCCGATATTTCAAACGCGACTTATAAGTTTGTTTAAAGATTATCTAAAACCACAATATAAACGATAACAATTTGACGTGTTTATGTTTTGATTTGGTAAAATAGTTTCAAATTGCAAACATACTTCTTTTCACAATCGTTCGTTATAAACAAGATTCACTAATCCATTATTTAACTATTAATTATTATATTATTTCAAAATACTTAATCTTATCCCCCAAATGGACATCATGTCATCATCCTCTAGTTCCTACCGGTATATATTATCACTTAATTATGAGGATTTGATTAATTAACTATTTAATTAGTGGAAGCTATACAACTATTGGATCCTTCAAGTGTCATCATTCTTTGATTGAAAATTTCTATTATATTTTAAACCATTCCGACTTATATTAAGTTTTTAAAAATTGAAAACTGGTATTAATTTTTGAACAACTAGACCTCGGAGAAGCTTTCTTACCCATGGATTTCAAAATTATCGCTCTGTCATCTATGTAATTTGAATAGATTGACAACAGTTCTTTTTAAAACTGCCTTGCACGACACCAAAAATCGAATATCTTGTTCTAGATTTACTTTTTTCAAATACATTTGTAAATTTACTAATCAAATTGTGATATGTTGGACAAATATTGTTAGAAGTTGGAACTCGGTCATATACGTACGTTGATAATTGATTGGCATTTCAAACCACTCGTTTACAAAGCAAGGCAAAATGAATAGTTTTTTTAAACTAATTTTCTTTTAAGAGGCATAAAATGGTTAAAATCATATATACTTCATTAAATATAAATAGTTTATACTAAAAGGAAAGTATAGTTACGCCATCTTGATTAAGATGATGTTGTTTTCTCTAATAACATGTTACACGTGTTTTGAACTAGTAGTTAAATATGTTGAAGAAAAGTATGGAAGGATGTTGATGGTTCGGTTAAAACTAATTAAACTGGTGAAACCAAAGCAATTTGGTCTGTTTGGTTGGTTGGGTTAGTTGTTGATACTTAGTCGGTTGGTTTGGGGAAATTATCAAATAGACATATAAGGTCTCGAGGGTTAAATCAAACCTTTAGTTCTTTAGTGAAACCGGTGGAAATAGGTGTTATGCGGACACAAGTTCTAAGTCTTTATTTTTTAACACTTTTATGTTTTTTTACTTCTTATGGATTTGTTGCTTTCGTTTCTCCTCCTTGATCCCTCTCATGGTGTTGCAAGCAACCCTATATATCCCCTATTCCTCAAAAGTAAAAAATAAAAGTTACCGCGAAATATTAAACCCACAGAACAATTCGATTTGGATAGATTTAGCTTGAATCAGTATTTCGAACGAGATGATTTGCAAAAATTCCAAAACCAAGATTACTAGTTTTATCAAAGACTTTATGACTCAAACTAGTTGAATTAAATCATGATACCACTACAATCCCTTGCCCATACCTTCTCCACTGCCAACATTGTATCTAAATTACCAATTTACCATAAACCACAATATATATATATATATAGACTTGAGATGACCAAACTATTTCCGTGAGACCCGTGAGACCACAAAAATAACACTGAACCTTCACAGCAAAAGACTGTGAAGGTGTTGTGAAGGTAAACCTTCACAGTGTTTTTGTTGTGAAGGTTCCTGTTTTTCATACATTCACAATGAATTGCTGTGAAGGTTTAGTGTTATTTTGTGGTCTCACGAAAACATGTTGGTCTCACGTGAACCCAACCCTATATATATATATATATATATATATATATAGAGAGAGAGAGAGAGAGAGACATGAGATCATGTGAGACCAGGCTATTTCCGTGAGACCATGAGACCAAAAAATTAACACTAAACCTTCACAGCAAAAGACTGTGAAGGTATGTGATGGTAAACCTTCACAGTGTTTTTGATGTGAAGGTTTGCTGTTTTTCTTACCTTCACAATGAATCACTGTGAAGGTTTAGTGTTAATTACTTGGTCCCACGGTCTCACGAAAACAGGTTGGTCTCACGTGAACCCAACCCTCTATATATATATATAGAGAGAGAGAGAGAGAGAGAGAGAGAGAGAGAAAGAGAGAGAGAGAGGTGGGTTCAAACGAGAACGCTAACTATTTACGAGAACACGAGAACGACCGTCCATGTACAAAATCACATGTGATTCACGTACAAAATCACATGTGATTTTACACTACCTGGAAATCTGAACGTGAATCACATGTGATTTTGTACAAAATCCAGGTAGTGTAAAATCACATGTGATTTTGTACGTGAATCACATGTGATTTTGTACATGGGCGACTGTTCTCGTGTTCTCGTAAATAATTAGCGTTCTCGTTTGAATCTCTCTCTCTCTCTCTGTGTGTGTGTGTCAATACAAACAAGAGATTAATTTTTTTTAACAAAATCCTTATATGCATATCACAACATCACCATCATGTCTATTATGAGTATTATCTATGCTCACAACATCACCATCATATCTTTATGGTCACACCATAAAAATCTAAAAACATAGTGATCATTTGGTAAAAATAAGTTAACTTATAAACTAACTTAATTTTTTAATACATGTTTAAAAAGACATAAGCTAGTTTATTGATAAGCTACTTGGAGTAAGTTATGAAAATTTATGTACGATTTTTTTCAATTATACTCTCATTAATATTAGTTATTATTTATTATTTAATTATAAATAAATATCAATTATTAAAAATTAATTAATATTATTAAAAATTATCAGTTAAATTTTAGTTATATATTGATATTATCTTTTAATTATTTAGAATTATTGTTAATCATATCAATTATTTTTATATATATATTTTTAATATTAGTCAATATATTTTAGTTATCAATTACTATTAATTTTTAATTATTTATTTTTATTCATATTATAAGTAATGATTATTTAAATCATAATTTGATGTAATTATTTTTCTAGAATTTGTTTTAACAAATTCAAAATGTATAGTATATATAATAATAATAATGATAATAAATTTTATATTATTTAATTTTTCTTTACTAACTTGTTTGTATTAATTAACATATTATATTACTACAAATTTGTTTTTTATATTATGACATATTGATATTGATTATTTTTTCAAAATGTTATCAACTAGTTTTTGTAAAATATGTTTTATTCATCAACTAGTTTATCAGCTATCAACTAACTTATCAATCATCGTCTAAGATATGATAGAGTCAACAATATCTTAAGGCTCTTTGACAAATACAGAATGATTTCCATATATAAATACCATGGAAAATGAAAATTGACTGTTTAAATACAAAAATTGTTGATTACATACCTATATTATCATAATCATGTCATTTATATTATTTTCATCTTTCGGTAATTTTTTTAACGTAAATAATCAATAACTTGATCGAGTTTATGAACGTCTCTCGTTTATAACAATTCATTTATTAAAACTAGACAAAAACAATGTGATTAATATCTATACTATCTTATTAAAATTTATAAAACGGTTGTTTTGAAAGTTTAAGATAATAGTATGTCGTACAACTTTTAAAACATAACCACTATCACTCGACATACATTCCTCCGTATATCTCTACCCAACAAAATCCTTTTTAAATATATAACTTATATTTAATACCGTTATAATTATTTATTCAGTTTAATTTTAATCCCTTACTTTTTCATTTTTCGTTTTAGACATTTATCATTTTAACATAAATAATCGTATATAAACTAAAATGCATTAAAAATATATTTTCTTTTTTTACAAATTATATCATTGTAATCTTTCGTCAATATCTTCGAAATGAGCATAATACTGATTTGATCATATTATTAAATATCATGAATATATACGATTTAATTTGTTTTATATTTTTTATATTTTTATTTTTCATTTTGCACTCTTATCATATTAAAGATACACACTCATAATTATTTAAACTAAAATGTCATAAACACGTATCGAGATTTTTCAAGAATTATGTATCGATATTTTTTTAACTTGTACATTTTACATCCTTACTGATATTTATCTATCTATACTCCTTTAAAAAAATTATGGTTGTTATTAGCATTATGTAATAGATAATAAAAGTAACATGAAACAAAATTATTCTTTTAAGTTTTCAGTTTTAGATCCGGAATGTTTTGCATTCGACGGGGGGCGTGGACACGTATCTAATGAATTATAAAACAAAAATAAATTATTTATTCTGTTAGAACTATAAAAGAAAAAATCAAATGGCATTGTGAATTTCATGATATGAATAAGATCGACCAGGATTTCATGATACGTGAATCTCAAATCCCCAAAATGCATGATCAAAATTTTCCTGAAGTAGCAATTAGATCTTCAAAATCCCTAATCCATTGCGATGTTTGTCTTCATGCAAGAATATAAAACCCTAGAACCCGAATCAGAACCCAGGAAAACGTGCTCACCAAACCAGATAGAGAATTGGAGATGTGGATATTCATATATTCTCCCACCTGCAGAATTTTCAATCAGATTGCGTTCCAATATCATCTGCTTTTATGCTGTCTGAGAAGTAGTAATATTATATTTGTTGGTCAGAGATCGTGCAATGGCGGATTTAAAAATTAGCCCACGATTATTCCGTCATTGTCAATGCCAGATCTATCTAGGGTTTTGTGCGAAGAAACTGGAAAACGTCGAATTGAAACATCAAGTATTATGGCTAAGTGGCCTTCAAAGTCCTCGATTCGACAAGCGAGAACATCGGCGGGAATATTTGGCACACGCGTTCTTCTCTTCCGAATAACTGGTGTGCTTTTATTTTTTTATATTATTATTTTTGGCATACTGTCACTTATGTTATGGTTCAATAGACAATTTTAATTGGTGATGGAATAACATGCGTGTAATATCCCGTATTTTCTATTAAGAAATTAATATGCAAAATATTGGTTCAAGTTTGGAACCTTGTAAAATTAGAGGGATTATTTTTGTCAATAATCAAAATTTGGAATATTTGGATCGGCACATGCAGTTATACAAATTAAGATTTTAGATTTTATTATCTTTTTGATTTAAAAAAAAGTTATATTATTGATAAATAATAAAATAAAAATAAATATTGGATATCTCTTATTTTGACGATTAGATTATTATTAATATTTAAGTTGTATCAATCTTTTTGTTTTATACCATTAAATCGTCTAGGGTTTAGTAAAGAAAGGAAAAACTAGAGTTAAGGTTGAAGTTCTTGGAGTCTCAAGCATTATTATTCGGGTTTGATGTTGGATTCATGTTTGAAGTCGGGATTACGATTTTTTTTTGGGATTTGTATTCGTTGAAGCCATCTAATGGATCTATCATTGGTTAAGGTACGGATTCCTTATTTTCCCTCTCATTCCGTTGTGTTTATTTGAGTTGTTTTACATGTGTACGGATTTCTTATGTTTCTCTCTTTGTGTTTATTCGATTCGTCGTATATTTGTTAATTCGTTTACGTTATTTGATTCACTACATATATGTGTGGTTTCCTTGTTTTTCTTTCAATTCTTTTCGTTCAATTTTGTGTACGTGTTATTCTTCCATCAAGTTGTTTTCCCGTCCGATTAGTGAAGCGTTAGATTTTGTCTATTCTAGGGTGAGTTCTATTTTGGTTTTGCAAGCGATAAATCGAGTTATGAATATGTTAAAAACGTCAAAATCTATTTTTAAGTCTGCTGAATTTTTCTCTGAAAATTTCGTGTTGTTTATAAAAATCATAACAAATCGCTCGTTTATCGGATTAAGGCATATGATATATTTTTGAAAACCTGGAGATGTCTAAAACGATTTATCGTCACACGAAACTGGTCTTGTTTTAGACCCGAACTGCGCGACTGTTTTCCAAAATTTGTATATAATTCATTTTAAATCCGTTTCAGTTCATTCTTGATTCTCTGGAATCACAAGACATTTATGAAAAAGTTCTGTTTAGATATGATTTTATAAAACTTACTGGAACTATGACAAAATATTGGATTTCTAAACGTGTAAAGTGCTAAAATATGTATTACTCGATTTGGAAAAGTTGTGAGTGTGAAATTCCTATTCTACTTATGGTTTTGGCCTCCCATATGTTTTTGTTTTTAAGTCGTTTGTAAGATTTCATTCAAGTATTTATGTTAATGGTTTACTAAATCTCATGCCATTCAAAATCTTTTTCGATTCGTAAGTCGTCAATAAAGTGTGTTCGGAAATATAAAGCTTTTAATGGAATTGGTCGACATTTTTGTATAAGCAAATGTCTTTTTGATTCTTTTTGTAATTAGTATGATTTATTCACATGTGACGTGACGCACTTTTGAAGTTAAACCTTTTCGTTCATTCGATTCGTTTAAGTAAGTTTTTGAACCCTCAAGCTTTCGTTTAATTCGTAATACGTGCTTCATGATTATTTGATTTGTCCGTTAGCGTATCATTCTTTCGCTCGAAATTCTCCAAGGTCACATATTTTTATAAAAATCGTCCTACATACGTATATGTGATGTCAATACTAATAAGATGTTTTACGTGATTCTTCACTTCTTTTTAGTTCGTGTTCGTTGGTCCGATGTATATATATATGTGTATATATATATACATATATATACACCCGTGAGCTTGGTTCGTTTGTGTTAGCTTTATTCGTACTAAATTATATGAAATTCTTTGACATCTTCGAGTCGTATTAATTGTTGGATTCTCAATGTTTTGGGATTTAATTCGATTGTTCCAAATGTATTAGTCGATGGTGTCGTTATTTTAAATGAGACTTATTTACGTTTTGCCATCGATCATTTTATAAGAATTGGTTTGATTTGATTTCGACCTCTCAGCCCTTTTAGACCATTTTTGAATAAGTGTGAATAACCTTTTATTTGACTCCGACAACTTTTGTGAAAAAATCATTATTTGTTATACGTCACATGTGTGGTGACAACTATTTCGGTAAAGTCGAGCTACTAACCACCTATGGGGGTACCATAGGCATGTCATTGTGGCACCAATGACGTGACACTAACCGTGGCGGTGTGATTAGACCACGGCGTCTCCTCTTTTGTGCTCATGTGTGGAGCGATATATGATGTGATTATTTGATTTATGAGGCGTATGGGTCGACCCTAGTTTATGTGATATGTTTGTAGGGTGGATGTCGGTGTAGTGCCCAACGCCGCATCTCACATTTAGTACGTGTGGATTTGCTACCCAACGTACGGGCTTTTGTGGCCAGATGTCTGACACTTGTCACGTCGGTTGATATGCAAGTGTATGCGATTATTTGTTCGAGCTCGGTATACGATCGTTTGATATGATTTTGAGATAAGTTTCTAAAATTCGTTTGATATTTAGTTGACAATATTTTTGTGATAAAACCGTTTTGATCTTCGACTAGATTTACTGTTTTTGATATTATGAATTAGTAAAAATTCATTTTGTTAAGGCTTGATAAGCATTTAAACCAATTTGCTCGATCCAACGTCTTTTATTTGAGTTTCCCTATTGTGGGTATCTCCGTATGTTGTCCTTGAACCTGTATGTGATGGTTCTTATACTCAATCTAGTTTTCATGGACACTTCGAGTTTCGTCTTTAAGTATGTTTGTTGCCTAAATCCTGATGTTTATTATTATTCGTTGTTGGGTTCGAGTATTTGTTTGTTATCTATCGTATCCGTGCACTGAGCGTTTGGCTCAGCCGCATTTCTTTCTTCGCGGCAGGTATTCGAAGAGAATCTAAGGAGTACGAGATCCGAAGTATTATCAGATCTAAGAGATTTAGTGGTAAGAAATTGTCGGTTTAGTTGATGTTGTAAAACAAGTTCTGTAGTAAAGAAAAGGTATCATTCGAGACAATTGTTATGTCTGATGATGTTTAATATTTTAATTTTAATGAGGTTAATAGTGCTTTATATGTTTATGTTAGCAGTTCGTTTTAAGTTGATCGTAACCTCCTTTTCCATCTCAGGAAGGGGGTGTTACAAATGGTATCAGAGCTCTAGATTCGATCTTGTAGAAACTCAAATAGGGTTGACCTGTGAGTGTAGTTTTAGTGAACTAGGTTGCTTATTGCCTAGACTTAAGTTGTGGGACAATATTTGTTGATTTCATTAGTATCCTTATAAGAATTTGATGGTTGTGAGCTTTTATTGGTGTAGAAAAGTTATTCAAGGGAGTTTGGTGTTTACCTAGTGCTTCCCTTAGATTTGTGGATCTAAGCCGTGAATTGATTTCATATTATTAGTGTTGTGATTAATTGGAAATTTTGTTGGTCATGTGAGGAGAGATTGTTGGTGATGAGTTTCCTCATGGAGTGATTTAAGTTAAGTAAATATTTAAGACTTTGTGTTTAGCATTTTTATGTTAAGTCATAGGTATAAGAAACTGATGTGATAGCGGGTTTGCCGTTGTGTTTAATAATGGTTTTGTGTTCAAGGAATTAAGTTGTCGTAAGACTTTATTTGAACTTGATGTCAGTGTATTATTTGATGTCGCGAAAGTATCGTCTTTTGAATGTTATGAGGATTTTATGGTATAATCGAGATAATGGTGTTGTAAGCCAAGGTTGTGTAAATCTTTGATTGGTTATCAAGTTTTGAGATCATGTAAAATAATAGCATCAGATTGTTTTGTAAGATATATATATATATATATATATATATATATATATATATCTTACAATGATCTAAGTTTTGTTGGAGTGTTTTTGGTGAAAAGTCAAGGTTGGAAGGTAAAGTTAAATTAGTTATTGGGAATTATAGGCAAATATGTGCTTATGTTGGAATAGGAATAAGAGGTTTCAGTAGTATCTGGTATTTTTTTTTTCCTTAAACAACTGAGTTATGGTCTTATTTGGTTGGATTATAAGTTGGATAAGTGTATTTTAATCCAAATGAACATTGGTGAAATTGTCAGATTCGGTTGAATAATAGTATGTAATATTTGATTCAAGAATTTTGATTTGAATAGTTGATGTATTCCTTAAGTGTAAAGGACTATAAGTATTTTGGTTAACTTCGTTTAGAGATTGAGAGGTGTGTTGTATGTTGAAGCATTTAGTGTTATTTGTGATGATCTGACGTGATATAATGGATTATTGATAGTGGATTTTAGTGGAACCGTTTGTCAATACCTAGTATAGCAAATGAAAATATGGTTTTGGTGGTTTAATCTTGTTCCAAATTTTATTAAGTGTTAATGAGTGATCTTTCGTATGTTATGATAGTGTGGGAAAGTAAAGGGGGATATATGAATTGTGTAGCGGAAGCGTGGTGGTAGAATTATTATTGTTTTAATCCTAAATGTCTCCTTAGTTGGCTCTAAGATTGATGAATTGTTGGTTGGGATTATTAGTTAGATTGATGAATTTCGTCGATAAAAATGTAATTGAAGGTATGTCATTAAGTCTTTGCATGTTTTGTTCGTGGTTAAAATATGTGGGTATTACCGTAATGTAATAGGCGATCTAATTTTCGAGACTATCTAAATTAAGTGGATGAGTTTGCTAAGCTAATAGTTTGAGAGGTTATGTTTTAGGACCTTCAAATGGATGATATTGTCGTAATTATTGACTTCAATTATGTTTGAGAGTTGCCAATTGGTATACTTAGATAGTACTTGTATTGATGAAATAGTTATGGGTTTAGGAGAATTGTGATTAGGAGAATTGTGAAAAGTGTTAGAATATCTTATAAGGATTAGTGGAAAGGTCGGATGACATATATTTGTGGTGTTATATAGTCTTGGGTATTTTTATCTATTGTTTAACGGTTTTGAATATCGGTTGTATAGTTGTTTTGAGATGGCAATCATAGTTTGTGGTTCAAATAAGTTAAAGACGTTTATTTGGAGATATTGGAATGTTCTAGTCTAATGTTTGAAATTAGAATTTAATTTCAAAAGCGATATTAGTTGTGCAATTTTGTATCTAGAATTAAGATGTATGATATTTTTTTTAAATGCTTGATTTTGGTGGATATTTTGGTACACTTTAATTATTGATAGAGTTATTCTAGTTGAGATTTAACTAGCATTAAGAAATAATTTTGGTCTTTTATATTTTGTATAAGATTGAATTGTGACTTGTGAACATGGATATTTGGAGACTTTGGATGATGAACTTGGAAGTCGAAATTCTTTTAGTGGGTGGATTGTAATAACTTTACTGTTTTTATAAATTGGAGATTATGTATTTCTTGAGTAATATTCTGATTCAGTTTTGAGAACTCGCAAGGTAAGATGATCTAAAATCATTTATGCTCGAATTTAGAAGACTGACATTTAATTGTTTGTTTGATAATAAGGTTTACTTAAATTCCGAGGACGGAATTTCTTTAAGGGGGGTAGATTGTAATATCCCGTATTTTCTATTAAGAAATTAATATGCAAAATATTGGTTCAAGTTTGGAACCTTGTAAAATTAGAGGGATTATTTTTGTCAATAAGCAAAATTTGGAATATTTGGATCGGCACATGCAGTTATACAAATTAAGATTTTAGATTTTATTATCTTTTTGATTTAAAAAAAAGTTATATTATTGATAAATAATAAAATAAAAATAAATATTGGATATCTCTTATTTTGACGATTAGATTATTATTAATATTTAAGTTGTATCAATCTTTTTGTTTTATACCATTAAATCGTCTAGGGTTTAGTAAAGAAAGGAAAAACTAGAGTTAAGGTTGAAGTTCTTGGAGTCTCAAGCATTATTATTCGGGTTTGATGTTGGATTCATGTTTGAAGTCGGGATTACGATTTTTTTTTGGGATTTGTATTCGTTGAAGCCATCTAATGGATCTATCATTGGTTAAGGTACGAATTCCTTATTCTCCCTCTCATTCCGTTGTGTTTATTTGAGTTGTTTTACATGTGTACGGATTTCTTATGTTTCTCTCTTTGTGTTTATTCGATTCGTCGTATATTTGTTAATTCGTTTACGTTATTTGATTCACTACATATATGTGTGGTTTCCTTGTTTTTCTTTCAATTCTTTTCGTTCAATTTTGTGTACGTGTTATTCTTCCATCAAGTTGTTTTCCCGTCCGATTAGTGAAGCGTTAGATTTTGTCTATTCTAGGGTGAGTTCTATTTTGGTTTTGCAAGCGATAAATCGAGTTATGAATATGTTAAAAACGTCAAAATCTATTTTTAAGTCTGCTGAATTTTTCTCTGAAAATTTCGTGTTGTTTATAAAAATCATAACAAATCGCTCGTTTATCGGATTAAGGCATATGATATATTTTTGAAAACCTGGAGATGTCTAAAACGATTTATCGTCACACGAGTAAACTGTGATTTTTATGCTAAAGTGCCTAAAATCTGGGTTTTCCGAAACTGGTCTTGTTTTAGACCCGAACTGCGCGACTGTTTTCCAAAATTTGTATATAATTCATTTTAAATCCGTTTCAGTTCATTCTTGATTCTCTGGAATCACGAGACATTTATGAAAAAGCTCTGTTTAGATATGATTTTATAAAACTTACTGGAACTATGACAAAATATTGGATTTCTAAACGTGTAAAGTGCTAAAATATGTATTACTCGATTTGGAAAAGTTGTGAGTGTGAAATTCCTATTCTACTTATGGTTTTAGCCTCCCATATGTTTTTGTTTTTAAGTCTTTTGTAAGATTTCATTCAAGTATTTATGTTAATGGTTTACTAAATCTCATGCCATTCAAAATCTTTTTCGATTCGTAAGTCGTCAATAAAGTGTGTTCGGAAATATAAAGCTTTTAATGGAATTGGTCGACATTTTTGTATAAGCAAATGTCTTTTTGATTCTTTTTGTAATTAGTATGATTTATTCACATGTGACGTGACGCACTTTTGAAGTTAAACCTTTTCGTTCATTCGATTCGTTTAAGTAAGTTTTTGAACCCTCAAGCTTTCGTTTAATTCGTAATACGTGCTTCATGATTATTTGATTTGTCCGTTAGCGTATCATTCTTTCGCTCGAAATTCTCCAAGGTCACATATTTTTATAAAAATCGTCCTACATACGTATATGTGATGTCAATACTAATAAGATGTTTTACGTGATTCTTCACTTCTTTTTAGTTCGTGTTCGTTGGTCCGATGTATATATATATGTGTATATATATATACATATATATATACACCCGTGAGCTTGGTTCGTTTGTGTTAGCTTTATTCGTACTAAATTATATGAAATTCTTTGACATCTTCGAGTCGTATTAATTGTTGGATTCTCAATGTTTTGGGATTTAATTCGATTGTTCCAAATGTATTAGTCGATGGTGTCGTTATTTTAAATGAGACTTATTTACGTTTTGCCATCGATCATTTTATAAGAATTGGTTTGATTTGATTTCGACCTCTCAGCCCTTTTAGACCATTTTTGAATAAGTGTGAATAACCTTTTATTTGACTCCGACAACTTTTGTGAAAAATCATTATTTGTTATACGTCACATGTGTGGTGACAACTATTTCGGTAAAGTCGAGCTACTAACCACCTATGGGGGTACCATAGGCATGTCATTGTGGCACCAATGACGTGACACTAACCGTGGCGGTGTGATTAGACCACGGCGTCTCCTCTTTTGTGCTCATGTGTGGAGCGATATATGATGTGATTATTTGATTTATGAGGCGTATGGGTCGACCCTAGTTTATGTGATATGTTTGTAGGGTGGATGTCGGTGTAGTGCCCAACGCCGCATCTCACATTTAGTACGTGTGGATTTGCTACCCAACGTACGGGCCTTTGTGGCCAGATGTCTGACACTTGTCACGTCGGTTGATATGCAAGTGTATGCGATTATTTGTTCGAGCTCGGTATACGATCGTTTGATATGATTTTGAGATAAGTTTCTAAAATTCGTTTGATATTTAGTTGACAATATTTTTGTGATAAAACCGTTTTGATCTTCGACTAGATTTACTGTTTTTGATATTATGAATTAGTAAAAATTCATTTTGTTAAGGCTTGATAAGCATTTAAACCAATTTGCTCGATCCAACGTCTTTTATTTGAGTTTCCCTATTGTGGGTATCTCCGTATGTTGTCCTTGAACCTGTATGTGATGGTTCTTATACTCAATCTAGTTTTCATGGACACTTCGAGTTTCGTCTTTAAGTATGTTTGTTGCCTAAATCCTGATGTTTATTATTATTCGTTGTTGGGTTCGAGTATTTGTTTGTTATCTATCGTATCCGTGCACTGAGCGTTTGGCTCAGCCGCATTTCTTTCTTCGCGGCAGGTATTCGAAGAGAATCTAAGGAGTACGAGATCCGAAGTATTATCAGATCTAAGAGATTTAGTGGTAAGAAATTGTCGGTTTAGTTGATGTTGTAAAACAAGTTCTGTAGTAAAGAAAAGGTATCATTCGAGACAATTGTTATGTCTGATGATGTTTAATATTTTAATTTTAATGAGGTTAATAGTGCTTTATATGTTTATGTTAGCAGTTCGTTTTAAGTTGATCGTAACCTCCTTTTCCATCTCAGGAAGGGGGTGTTACAATGCGTCTCTCGATCGTCTTTATGTGTGGAAGTGACAGTGACTCAGTGAGTTTCACATAAATGATTTTCAGGTTTGATTGTATTTGTTATTTGTACACACCACACGATCATGACAATGTACAATAGAAATTCTAGCTGATATATATTCTTCCAAAATCCAGTTAGGTCTATTTTGACCCAATAGTTCTAGCTGATATATATTCTATGATGTCTCAGACTACCAAATCTATGTCACAAGAACAAAAGTAACGATCAACAAATACTAAGAGGCTTAATTGTTGTTAGTTTAGACAGATTGTTTTATAAAAATTGAATCTTTTGAGGATTATGGGAACCATGCCATCAAAATGTTAAAAGTTTTCTTGGACCAGAGTGAATAATGGAGTTTAGTTGGTCAAAGAACTTTTTAATTTATCTTCATACAAGTAACATATACCTCAATAAGACAAGATTATATCAGAATAAACTTCTTTGTTAATTTTATATTGTAAGCCTTGTAACTTTCGGTGTAAAAATTAGACAAGAGCGGTTGGATCCTAAATCATGGAGTGCCAATCATTGAAAAGATATTCATTTTGTCTGTAGGGTGTAAACTGTGTTTCCATTTTTGACAGGAGGAACCAGGAGAGGGCTTCTTTCTCATAAAAATCATGGAAAAAAATATGTTCCTGAAATAAATCTACAGCATAAAATCTTCTTTAATAACTATAACAAATGTAATCCTGCTTCGTTAAAACCGGGCTGGTTATATAACAAACTTAAACAGCATGTGGCCTGCTCTTTGTATGATTTAGCCGCTAGAATAACTTAACTATTTTTGGCTTATGGTTTAAACTGCAAGGGTAGTTCCATATGTGAGTTTAAATCTAGGAGTACACTAATCCTGATAATTGTTTAGCTAATTTTCCCTGTCCTAGTGATGCATGGATATTTCTTGATTGATTGTAATTGGATCACATGTAGAAAGAAAATTTGTGTGTAGATATCCTTGAAGCTGTACCATCTGATGATGGGCAAATACTAAATTGACTTCATTATTGTCTTCCTCTCTCTTAATTGCCACACAACATTGATCCAAATACTAAATTGACTTCGTTACTTCAGTATTGTCTTCGTGTGGATATTATAAGATGTGTCGTAAAGTCTTCTTCTAGACGAGTAAGTCTGTTTGTGTTCTGCATGATAATGTATTGCCCAGTTTGTCCCAAGATCAGTGCTCACTTTGTAAAAATACCAAAAGTAAATGAAAACTACCAACTTGATTGTTTCACACCTACTTATCATCTATGAAAATAACAAAATTTGCAATTTCAAGCTTCTTTGTTTGGGATCGTCTATTTGGTTTTAGCTTCCATTTTTGTCATCCCCATTAATTACTGGGTGGCCAGGTAAGATATGATGTGGAAACCAGAAACAATTACATTATGTGAAGGTTACAGCGATAAATAATGGGGTTTCAGCAAATAATAGAACTAAAGAGAGATTTGATAAACTCATAATACCAAACCGGCCTAAATTATAGAATTTTGAAAATATTGCACCTTCAACCAAAAAGAAACTAATACTAACAGACTCAATGTTCTTATATGTTTATCGTTAACCAAAAATAGAAGCAGACAATAAGCTCTAAATATCATCATATTCTCCAACAAATATGCTTCTTCTTTTAATTAAAAATGATAGTTTCGTCTTTTAGTAAACCAACATATGAACTATTCCACCTTACAGAGGGTCTCAAATCTGTTTCTTACTTCAGTCGGTAATTGGGTGTTAAATTTTTTTTACTACAAAATTTGAGTTTTTGTGGTATGCAATTTAGAAACAAAGAGGTGGATAGATCAGAGTTGGAGGTGAAGGGTGCAGAATGAATTGATTATTCTGTGCTTTTATTATTAAAAATAAAGCATCATGTGGTGTTGGAGGGAGGTCATGAAAACTGGTGGAGTTAGAGGTTGAATATGAAATGAGGAGAATTTTAGTTTGATGCCCTTAAGATTATAATGATTGGCACATATATCAAAATATTACACGCATTTTCCTCGTTGGGAAGTTTTTAATTCGTAAGTATTTAGTTTGCTCAGTCAACTTCTCATCCAATTTCCCAAAGCAGAAATTCGTAATTGGACAAAAGTTTACTTGTTATTCCAATCAACTCCTAAAATAAGGGTAATTAGTAGTAAACTATTTATGATTGCATGTAACATAGGTTTCATTGGTTGTGAAACCATCAATGATTGGTAACCACACTTCATATTTATGGTCAAGCAAATGACACTGGTGATTTTGTTTTCTAATCTGATTCGAAACTTCCGAAAATTACTCCTGACAGCTATATTAGGCCCTGACAGCCTTTTAATAGTTGTTTAAAAAAAACATTGAAATCCTTCTGTTCTAATTTATTACAAGTAATATAGTTCATTATACAAACAAACCAATCCACTGACAGTTCCCCTTACCTATAAATATGTCTTTTCATAATCTTTTTCCTCCAACAGTTGTGCAAATAGGATTAACTTCATCAAGAGATAGTTTTCACTTCAGCAAAGAAGGATGGAATCTGTGACAACCCTGTTAGGAGAGTGGAACTCCTTCAATGGACTACAATTCACCGAGGATTCCTATTTTATGGCACAGTTGCTTGGTGATTTTTCTCTTCCAAATGATTCTTCACCGAATGCTTCTTCTTCCTTTGAAGTTCCTTCTACATTTTGGCCACACCATGAACTAACCACGAGCATTGATGAGGTCGATGAAACTTCATTTTATTTGTTGAACGATACAAAGGAAAGAGGTGAAATATTGGTTCCACAATCTAGAAAAGATAATAGGAAACGTTCTTGTAGCAAGGCGGATGTAAGTAAAACATTCTGCAAATTTGTCTTTTTATAGTATTGAATGTAATCAATATGTTAAATTTCTTACAATGATTCCACTATGTAGGTCCATGAGAACAGGGAAAAGATAAAGTGTAGAAAGAGTGTTTCTAAAGGCAACGAAACTGAAGCTGACCATGATGCAGTTTTTGGTCAAATAATGAAAATTTATAGATCCGATGATGACTCAAATGGGTCTCGGGAGTCAAGTACAAGTCCAAGACCAAAAGAGGCAACCAATCAGAACTCAGATGGCAAGACAAGAGCAAATAGGGGGTCAGCAACGGATCCACAAAGTGTCTATGCACGGGTAAGTAATCTTTATTGAACAACACTTCTATTCCTTTTTCAGTCAATGTAGAACTAATCAATGGAATTACTTGTCTTTGTCTTCTGCAGAAGAGAAGAGAACGAATTAATGAACGGTTAAGAATACTACAGAATCTTGTTCCTAATGGTACAAAGGTGAGGAGTTATATCTTGTTTTAGACTCTGGTTTTAACTAAAAGTAGCCACATAGCTAACATTTAATAATATCTTTTTTTGTTTTCTAAATTAAAGGTTGATATAAGCACAATGCTTGAAGATGCTGTCCACTATGTGAAATTTTTGCAGCTCCAAATCAAGGTGAGAAAACAAAAACCAATTAAACTGATATCGGTTGGAACTTCAAATTAATGATCTATTGACCATAACCTTATGATGTTTTCAGCTCTTGGGCTCTGATGATCTGTGGATGTATGCCCCCCTTGCGTACAACGGAATGGATATTGGGCTTGAATCTACAATCCCATCGCCAAGATGATGCACGTATGACTATCCAAGTTGCCACATTTTTTCTTGAATAAAGGATGGTCTATATCGCTTTCTAGTCCAGAAAAGTATAGAATAACATGATTTTATGCTTGTAACTCGGCATAAAGAAAGAGAAAACCCTTGCTTCATTTTCCAGTCGAGAGGATTGTTCGTTCATGTAAAAATTTTCGGGAACTTGTATTGTTACCTTCAATGCATACACATTATTTCATCTGGTCTCCTTGTAGTTTTGTTTTTGTTTTGCAAGTTGGGGGAGTTCACAGAAACATCTCTACCTCAAAGGGTAGAGGTTTGGTAATGCGTGACATTATTTCACATTTCTTGTATTTTTGTTTTGCAAGTCGTTGTCTTTATGGAAACAAATACTTGATGTAGAAGTAAGGTCTGCTTACATCTTATCCTCTAGACCCTACCTCTGTATGGAATATACTGGTTGTGTTTGGTTCCATGATGTATACAACGTGATAAACAACCTCTGTTGTTTAGGGTAGAAGCAAGGTTTATGTACATCCTACCATCTAAATCCTAGCTTCGTGTGTGATATATTGGGTTTGTTTGTATATAACATGATTCATGACATACATCTCTTCTTTTGGTTTAAACCTCTTTTACCCGTTTTTACTCGACATTCTAAGTAGACACTAGAGAGGGCAAACGGCCCTAAGGAGGCTTGACTTGGATCTAGGAGGACCGGTTAGACCATTGCAAGGAACCGTTTAGGATAAGAGACCATTCTTGGTAGACTGGTAGTGGGTAGAGGACGATCTACGATAATTATTTAAATTGAAATTAAATCAAAGATTTCCTTTAATTCCCAAGATTTTGGGCTTCATTTTCTCCTCTTTGATAATCTTATCATCAAGACACAGGACTTACTAACATCCGAATATTTATAGGGTTTGTATCAGCTTTTTCTCATTTGTTTTTTCTGTTCCCATGAAAAGATAACCCAATCCGCTTGATTCAAGTTTTCATGCAAAAGATTGTTGTATCCTTAGCATGAAAAGGATATTATTGTACGCATAAGGACATAATTATGTATTAAGATAGTGACAATGATTTTTCAATTTCGGATTCAATAATTCATCTCAAACCGAGCTAGACTAGTACTTACCCAGTCGAGTCGCGTACCGTATGACCGATTGGTCCTTGAAGCATACCTCACAAGGAGAATAATTGAAATCGTAAAGCTTTATCTAGTTAGTACTTAGCTAGACTTTACGTTTTCCCAGTTTCCCTTGTTATTAACTATTTTGTCTTCTACTAATGTACATGGCATTATTCACTAATAACACCAAAATTATTATATTGATGTATTATATTATATTGCTCAAACACTTTCACCAAAAATTGGTTATATTCTAATTCTATTTAGTTTTTTGGATTAAATTTAAAATGTTATAAATAACCATGGGCGGCCCAAGTGTTGGGCAAAGAGGGAGGGCGGTGGCCCAACGGTTCAGTTTTTTATTTTTCCCAATTTCAGTCTTTCAGCCTTCCCAGGACCCATGAATCCACAACCAGCCAACCCCGTCGATCAACATCTCTATCTCACCTAGGGTGTAAATAGATCAGGCTAGGTTGGGTTCGGGTTCAACCCAACCTGATCTGTTTAAGTAAATGGGTTGAGATTTTCAACCCAACCCAACCTGGGTTAGTAGCGGGTTGACCTGTTTATTATTTTTTCAACCCAACCCATTTAATAAATGGGTTGCACCTGGGTTGACCCATTTATTTTAAAACTTTAAGTAAATTAAAAAAGAACTTAAACCTAATTCCATGACAAATACACAAGTCACAACCACAAAACCAAATAAATTGTCCAAAGTTTCAATAAAACACAAACATAAAGTGGAATAAATTGTTCAAAGTTTAATTAACACAATCATAAAGTCAAAAAAATAAGTTTCTAAACTCTAAGTAACTCGACTTCCACTTTCACCGACTCCAACTTCACTCTCGGTATTAGTATTACTCTCCTCTTGATCTCCCATCTTCTCCGTCATGATTGTTCCACATAGCGCCTCAAGTTGCGATTCCATTTGTGCTATATAAATAAATAAATTAACCAACTTAATACGATAAAAGAAATATAGTTACTACGAAATATATAAATAACAAGTTAGAACAAA
Source organism: Saussurea involucrata (assembly GCA_033807775.1). Taxonomy (NCBI): domain Eukaryota; kingdom Viridiplantae; phylum Streptophyta; class Magnoliopsida; order Asterales; family Asteraceae; genus Saussurea; species Saussurea involucrata. Next base: position 26,204,130 of record CM066314.1, read on the forward strand.
CCTTCTCCGTATACCCAATCTCTTAAACAAATAATAGCCTCAACTGTAGAAGGCTTCAATGAACTTCTATATGCATCAAGAACCCTACCACCAATGCTAAAAGCAGATTCGGATGCCACCGTTGATATTGGGATAGCTAAGATGTCCCTAGCCATTCGAGCAAGAGTTGGATACCGAATCTTATGAGTTCTCCAATAGTCCAAAATGTTTAGATTGCTCACGCGAGGCATGAGCTTCTCTTCTAAATAACATTCAAGTTCAGACTTTACCGCTTGAGAAGTCACCTTGGTTGAAAAGTTATCAAAGTCCTAATAAACAAATAAAAATAATGAGATAAATAGAAAATGAATAAACGGAAAAACAGTAAATGTATAATAATAAAACATACCATTAGAAGTGAAGAAGAAGCTTCATCTAGCACAACATCTTGAGATCCTTCATTGGAGTCCTTCTTAGGTTCACCATCTTTGGTTTTATTCAAATTTGACTCATCCACATACTCTTTAAACAATGAAAACAATTTGTCCTTTACTATTGCCAACTCAGATTTGTACTCGTCCCCATAAGCTTTCTCAAAACCCTATTCAACAATCTGAAACTTATACCGTGGATCCAAAACAGCCGCAAACGCCATAATTGTGCTAAAATCAGCCCAATATTTCTCAAACTTCACATACATCCGAGTAGCCATCTTTTGCATAAACATATCATGACTATCTTTTTCTTTGTGTAACAACACTCTAACCGTCAAAACATTTGCAAAATACAAATTCGTGGTAGTATATTTAGAGCCAGAAAAAGCAAGAGTTACCTCATAAAAGACCTTCAAGAACTTGAAAGTTCTTTCAATTCTACCCCACCCCTCATTTGTTGGACAATGCATATAATTAGCATCGGTTTTTTGCAAATGAATAAACGCTTTTTTAAAGTGCAAAACCGACTCCAACATAATGTAAGTCGAGTTCCATCGAGTGGGAACATCTTGTTGTACACCCCTTGAAGATTGTAGCTCTACATGTGCAACACTACTTAAAAACCTTTGCCTCCTAGTTTGAGAACCTCTATAGTACTTCACACTATCTCTAACCTTTATAATAGCCTCATCAACCTCTTTCAACCCATCCTGCACAATTAGGTTCATAATGTGTTGAAACACCCTAAAAACAGAGTCAATTTAAACCTTAAAATACCACAAGTTATGATCACAAACTTTCAAACTTATATAACCTGAGGATCCAAATGTAAGGTTTCTATATACAAACAACATTACTTAAATAACTTATTAATCTAATCATAACATAACAATCAGATTAATCCAGTTATCTAAACAACCGTCCCAAAACCATCAAAGAATATCTAGATCCTCCAGTATCTCTAAGTCTGAATCTTTCCAAAAGTTCTCTTCTCTCGTTCCCGCTATTTCCCGGAGCTTGTACCTGGTAAGAAGATTCAACTTGAAACATTAGGCTTTCGCCTAGTGAGAATACTCAAATCAAAAATAAAATTAGTAATTAAGACATGAACAGATAACTCAAACCTGTTCTCACCCGTTTTACCGTACGACAACTCCTTTCCAAATCGGGGAATCTACCCCACTCCCATTCCTACAACTAACTCGTTTAATCGTAACAACAAATTAAGAGTTAACTATGAATCATCCCAGATTCACAGTCAATATTCACACACAAGAAATTACAAGTCAAAACCTGCCTATTTCTTAATCAGGAAGTAGATATTACAAATTACTTTATGCCTATCTCTAATCTTCCTCTCATCACAGGGAAATCTCCGATCTTCCCGAAAACAATGGAAATCTCTGATCTTCCATAAATCGAAATGGGAATTACAAATCAAAATCTGCCTATTCCTCATTCCACCTCAGAATCAATGGTCCCCATGGGATTATAATATCGCGATACTCAATCGGGACTCATGATTCAAGGTACACCCAATTACTAAAATTACACCCCTTTGGTCTATGGCAAGTAATCGGTTCCCATCATACCGTACCCAAGTGCCCTCGGTGACCGGATGCCTATTTTAGTAAAAGCACATAGTCACATAATATAATATATGTAATAATCGATACTACTATATGCGTCCGGCATATAATATATATCATTTCACCGAACATATTCTATATACAAAAATAAAGAATATTAATAACTCCTCATCTCAATCTCTTTATTATCCCTTCTCTTTAACTTAGCACGGAAGTTAATATCTCAATTGTTAATCTACATTTTGTACTCATAAGTAGATCTTAATAATTTATCTCAATAAAGCTTCAAATCGTATTCAAAACTCATAATCATATCACAGATTGCATAAAGCAGATAATCATACTTGGCATATAAGAATAATGATAAATACTAGTTCATCAACTTCATAGTTAGCTCATCTTAGAAATTTTAGCATGGAATCAACATGACACAACTTTTAATCGCCCTCTTGGCTTATCTCGGATTTAATCAAGTCCATATAAAACATATTCATGCATACATATAAAACATCTAATTCAATATTAATTACTGAATTTTAAAGAGAGTTGAATAAACTCACCTGATATGAAATCACACTTCCTTTAATCCTTTTTAAACTCGAAGGGACTCCTTTCTTCACTACCACAGCTTACTGTATTATTCAATTTACATATACTGATATTAACTTTCAAAACAGAACCCTCTACAACTGAGAATCCTTAATTTCTAAAAATTACATCTCAAGTCGCAACCAACTGAAGTCGCAACCACCTATTGCGATTCCAGATCCAAATCGCAACCAACGGTTGCGATCTCAACTCTAAATCGCAACTCACCATTGCGATTCCACCCCAAGTCGCAGTCCACTGTTGCGACTACAGTACCAAGTCGCAGTCAACTATTGCGACTCCAACTCCAAGTCGCAACGGTCTACTGCGACTCCACTATCAAGTCGCAACTGCCCATTGCGACAATCATGAATGTCGCAACTCAAGGTTGCGACTTCGATGATATTCATCCACGTCTCAGTCCACTAATTTCATTCTTAAACCCAGATTTTGTACTTTTAATCTATGTTTGTTCATGCAAACTTGCAGATATGTTTAATACACTTATCTTAACATATCCTAAAACTCAATTTCTCATTATCATCAAAATTACCAAATCCCCAACTAAAACTTCATAGAGAACTTTTAACTAAAAAGATGTAGGAATTAATGATGTTTACCTTTGTTTGATTCTTGCTTTCCAACTGAAAATGAAACTGATTTCTTCTTTTCTTTTCTCTATCTCGATTCTTTCTTTCTCTTCTCAAAACCGAAACACACACACAATTGTCATACACTCACACACTTAGACACCACACTTAGTCTATAATGACTAACAATTTGACACCTCACTTAATTTGTATGAGTCATAGGCATGTTACCAAATAAACCCCTAACTTTAAATGATTACACAATTTACCCTTAATTTGAAAATCTACTTCAACCAACACCTTTAAACAATTACAAACTTATCCCCAAGTTAAATTGTAATTCACAAAATAATATAACGGAAAATTTGGGATGTTACAATACTCCCCAACTTGAAAATGATTTCGTCCCCGAAATCAAAGTCAGGTAAACAACTGAGGATATCTACTTCTCATATTCTCTTCTGACTCTAAAGTTACATTACTGCCCCGGTGATGTTTCCATTGAACTTTTAACATAGCTATCTCTTTACCACTACGTAGCTTTCTAATCGATATTTCCAAAATTACCTCTGGTTCTTCCACACCACAACTCTTTTCATCAACTCTCACATCATGAGTAAAATCACATCTTTCCTCTTTGGCCAAAATAGTTCCGAAGATAACATACTTGGAAGGTATTACGAACCCCTTCCAATTCTGGCGGAAGATCCTTGTAACCAATCTTCTTAGAGTAATTGTTATCATCAAATCCATGTTTGACTATTTCTTAGTCTAGCATACCGTTATCTTTTCTCTCTTGCTTACACGGAATATCCACCACACAGCTATAATTTAAAAGGACAGTTTTTCTAAAAACGTCAGTTAAGATCTCTAGCCAAATCCTCGTAACACCGAGAACTGCATTCGATGTATTTCTTTTACATCCACTGAATATTCCAACACTATAGCTTAACGGTTACAGTATTCTCGTCACCTAAAACCAATGGGATTGAGAAGAACAAGAGTCTTCCTTTCACCGCATCATCATCACAACTCACTCTTCAGGTCTCAAAATAACATTAACATGTACTACCTGAAATTCTCACGTACACTGTAAATTAAGCATATATGTTACTATTAAATACTTCAACAACCACGGCAGTCCATTATTACTTCCATGACTTACACATTTCTTCGATATAGAATGCTATTACTTCCTCAGATCACTATCTCATCGTACAACCACAATACAACCAGGCACCAAAGTTTTGAACATCAGAAGTGGTAACTCTTATTGAACTTGTAATGTGATTACATTCTTAAGTCCGATCCTCCTATCCTTGTTTCCCCACGTTAGTATGGAATACTATTTTTTTCAAGTATTATCGGTCTCTTTCTCCCAACTTTTCCACATACCGATAGTTTCTCCTTACGAAACATAATTAAATAGTTTCACCAAAAATTTCTAACTTAAAACATTCAGCCAAGTTATCTTGAAACGACATTACCGTTCGAAGTTATTACCATTCTTAGATCTTCAACTAAAAATTTCTCGTACATTTCTTTCACACATAAGGAGCAACTTATATTCCTTAACAATCTTGCCTTCGCTACACCACATTGACCTACATACTCATCATCTTTATTAAACTTCCAGTGATTTAAAATACAACTTAATTGGCAACTCATACCCTCAAAATTTCTTTGGATAAACACTCACCACTGTTCCGACATTCTATTTCGATATAAGCCATATTACCAAGTTATCTTACAAACCACATATTCTATCAACTTTATTAACAAATAATACTTTCCAACCGGAATTCCCGAAACTTCCATTCGGATACTTCCTCTTTCTAACATCACATCTCATACTAGATGACACATGTATCTTGGCAATTAATGTTACTACTTGATCATACATTCTCCACCCATAACATTTGCCACAGACCATGTCTCTCATAGTCATTCGTACCTATTTAATTTTATAATCTTGTTTTCTCGTCCAAATACCCGAGTCTATATCACTAAATATCTCCTCCCCAACTTTAATTGAACTACCACTCACGATTTTCTAATTAATCTTGAACTTATTCGTTCTTACTAGCTCTTTGTGCTTCCAATATGTTACATAGACAGGGTACAATTCCTCTCAGATCAACACAATCTATACACCCCCTTTGTTCATCTCTAATATTTCATCTTTTATAAATCTTCCACATCGTAAGTAAACACTTATCTAAAAGCAACAGTCCTTCACTGTTCTAACAATCCCACAAGGTGATCCTTCAACTTTTAAGCTTCTGATTTAAACTTAACATTCATACATAATCCCAAAAGGATAACCAATGCATTCACATTATAAAAACTTAAATTTTCAATACCGCTTATGCAAGTTCAACCCCAAGCCTACGTCAAGCTTATCAAATCGGGTTAAAGTTCTTAAGACTTAACCGAATCCAAAACTGAGTCATCTACTCAAAGGATCTAAAGATTATTTATCAATATCAACTCACGCAAATAAATACATCTAACTCACATTATGCAACATACGCTCCGAGGCATGATAATTCTTACGACCCCTTCATTGCTACTTTCCCAATGAAGTCAAATCATTTGCAAGTACACGTAAATGCAACTCTTTCATACTCCACAATGTATATAATACGCCCAGGTTCATTAGTTCCAAAGATACTGTTGGTGCAAGTGTACCACATCTCTATATATTTATATATATTTATTTTGATGATTACAAACACACCGTATTATTGTTTATCTAACAATCCAATCCAAGTGTACAGTTCTTGAAGAACACGAAGATTTTATCTGAAGAGTTCAAGACGGAAGTTTTACGTTGTCATTAGTGTTTATAATTTATAATGATAAACACCCTAAAATAATATAACACTTGAATATTTCTAAAAACCAAATAAATGATTTTAATTAAATATGGTTTATTGAGAAAGATTGGTTGCGTCCTGGAAGCTGCCTATTCTGACGCAGGTATACCGCGAAGAAGGCCCGGTATACCGCGGGTACATACTGGGCGGTATACCGCGGGTACATACTGGGCGGTATACCGCGATGTATAGCCGGTATACCGCGGCGGCTTGATGTTACCTCTGATTGATTGGAAGTACTTTTGTCTGGGCGGTATACCGCGATGTATAGCCGGTATACCGCGGGTACAGTTTCCGTTTGTTTTTGCAGGGTTGACCTTTCTCTTCTGACACGTACTTTATTACTGCACGGTATACCGCGTGCTTTTGGCGGTATACCGCGGATGCATGTATCCGTTGGAAGAGCTGCTATATAATGCATGCGATGGTGGAGAAGAAATATATACAATACAGATACAAACCAACAGCCATCTCCTCATCTGATCTCTCCCAACTAATATTCCATACTACATATTATCACTACATATTTATTTTATAAAACGTTTTTATAAAATATCCAAGTGATAAATATTATACAAGAGTGATTTCCATTGTGAGTTATACTCCTCTTGTAAGTGTTTGAATAACGGGTGTGTGATCCTGTATATCTCAATAAGCTAGAGCTTGAGAGCCTATTGCTTTCCTTTGTATTTGGTTTGTATTCTACCGTAAAGAATACGTTTATTGGATCGTGTCGGGAAGTGTCTCGGCTAGTGATTTACCAAGTTGTGGTAAATCACTAAATCTCCGTGTCAAGTATCTCTATCCCTTATCTCTTTATATTTCCGCTGTGCATTTAATTATATTTGTTTATATAATTATTGTATATTCATTGCATTTATACTCTGCTTTATTTACTATATTTATACTATCCTGTATTTATACGTATCTGTTGTGTTTTCATATACTCTGTTGTATTTACATTATTAAGATATTTTTATAAAAGATTTTTTGAAAGTAAAAGTTTTAAATACAACCTTACCCCCCCTAGGTTGTCTAACAATTGGTATCAGAGCAGGGCTTTCAAAAATCGTCTATTTAATTTTTTTTAAAATCCGTTTTTGTTATGGCTCAACAAAATGCTTGGTTTTCTAAATCTCTTCTTATTGATTTCGAAAATTTTGATCTTTGGGCAAATTCTTTTGAACGTTATGTTCGTGGGATAAATCAAAAAATTTGGGATATTATTATTAAAGGAAATTTCAAACCCACAAAATTTCAAAACAACAAAGTTGTTGAAAAACCTAGCTCGGAATGGTCCGACGAAGATAAGGCTAATTATTGTTTAAATTATGAAGCCAAAAATTTTCTCTTTTCGGTTCTTACTAACGATGATATTGAGCGTGTTTATCTCTTTGAAACTGCTCGTGATATTTGGGAGAACTTGAACATCACCTATGGTGGAAACTCAAAAGAAAAGAGAGACGAAACCCGAGATCAAAGAAATGAAGAAACGTGTCTCATCGTCGACTGCGAGAAAGAGGTATGTACTTCATACTCAAGTTATTCTAGTTGTAGTGATAACGATGATGATATTGATATGTTAAATGTCTCTTTTCAAAAATTGATTGTTCTCGTAAATAGTTATAAAAATGAGAATGCTAAATTAAAAGAAGAATTATTATTATGTCAAAATGAGTTGAATAATTGTAAACAAACCATTGCATGTGATAATAAAATCAAAAATGAGTTAAATGATAAAGTTATCACTTTAGAAAAGAAAGCATGCGAAAATATTGTTTGCAAATCTTGCATTGTCTTAAATGATAAAATTGCATGTTTAGAGAAAATAACATGTGAAAAAGTTGTATGTGGTAAATGCAATATTCTTGAAGATGAAATTGCTTGTTTAAAAGCAAAATGTAAATCGCATGAAAAAGATAATTTATTAGCAAATGCTTTTCAAAATAGTAATGAAAAAATTCTTAACATGCTAAATATGTCTAATCGTATAAACTGTCGAAAAGGTGTTGGTTCCGATACTTGCAAAGATAAATGTTCTTGTATGCCAATTAGAAGACATTATGAATCACCTAAAGTAAGTACAAGAAATCAATATGTGCAAAAACCTCCGTATGTACACAAAGTGAATAATATAAATTATGTACCGAGGAAACCGTATGCTCGCATGTATAATGATAAATATTCTAGACCTAATAATAATGCAAATGTGCATGCTCCATTTTATGTGTATGATAAATACAATCGCAAAATTAAAATGGTTAAAAAATGGGTTCCGAAAGGAATGTTTAGCAATGATAATCCGGGTGGAATGCGTTTATGGTTTTAAATCCGTTTTTATTCCGTTGTATGTTGTCATGTTTTATTTTATGTCGACAACATATTTTAATTTTTTTATTTGCAGTTTATGTTTTATACTAACTGTTAAAAGGACCCATAAGAAAAGGGTACCACGAAAAATTTTCTTTGCCTTTTGTAGGTGTTTCCTGGCGAGGATACAATACGTGTTTCCTGACGAGGATATAATACGTGTTTCCTGGCGAGGATATAATGCGTGTTTCCTGACGAGGATATAATACGTGTTTCCTGACGAGGATATAATACGTGTTTCCTGACGAGGATATAATACGTGTTCCCTGACGAGGTCATAATACGTGGTAATTTTTGCTCACATAAAATTAACCGAAAAATCGAAGCCTTAAGATCCTTTTTTTTGGTGCAAGTGTTTCTTTTTGGTTATTTTGTTTTATGTCTATTATATGCTTTTTATGCATATTTTTTTGTCCCTCAAATTTTATAATTTGTTATTAATTTGAGGGGGAGCTTTTTATCTTTTAACCATGAGATTATGCTCTCTCAAATATATGCATATTTTGAGGGGGAGCATCTCTCGAGGGGAAGCATACCGTCTTTCTTGACCCTTTTTGTTTCGACAAACGGGGGAGAGAAACCGCATATGCTCATGCTTAACGGTTGTGTTTGTCATCATCAAAAAGGGGGAGATTGTTGGTGCAAGTGTACCACATCTCTATATATTTATATATATTTATTTTGATGATTACAAACACACCGTATTATTGTTTATCTAACAATCCAATCCAAGTGTACAGTTCTTGAAGAACACGAAGATTTTATCTGAAGAGTTCAAGACGGAAGTTTTACGTTGTCATTAGTGTTTATAATTTATAATGATAAACACCCTAAAATAATATAACACTTGGATATTTCTAAAAACCAAATAAATGATTTTAATTAAATATGGTTTATTGAGAAAGATTGGTTGCGTCCTGGAAGCTGCCTATTCTGACGCAGGTATACCGCGAAGAAGGCTCGGTATACCGCGGGTACATACTGGGCGGTATACCGCGATGTATAGCCGGTATACCGCGGCGGCTTGATGTTACCTCTGATTGATTGGAAGTACTTTTGTCTGGGCGGTATACCGCGATGTATAGCCGGTATACCGCGGGTACAGTTTCCGTTTGTTTTTGCAGGGTTGACCTTTCTCTTCTGACACGTACTTTATTACTGCACGGTATACCGCGTGCTTTTGGCGGTATACCGCGGATGCATGTATCCGTTGGAAGAGCTGCTATATAATGCATGCGATGGTGGAGAAGAAATATATACAATACAGATACAAACCAACAGCCATCTCCTCATCTGATCTCTCCCAACTAATATTCCATACTACATATTATCACTACATATTTATTTTATAAAACGTTTTTATAAAATATCCAAGTGATAAATATTATACAAGAGTGATTTCCATTGTGAGTTATACTCCTCTTGTAAGTGTTTGAATAACGGGTGTGTGATCCTGTATATCTCAATAAGCTAGAGCTTGAGAGCCTATTGCTTTCCTTTGTATTTGGTTTGTATTCTACCGTAAAGAATACGTTTATTGGATCGTGTCGGGAAGTGTCTCGGCTAGTGATTTACCAAGTTGTGGTAAATCACTAAATCTCCGTGTCAAGTATCTCTATCCCTTATCTCTTTATATTTCCGCTGTGCATTTAATTATATCTGTTTATATAATTATTGTATATTCATTGCATTTATACTCTGCTTTATTTACTATATTTATACTATCCTGTATTTATACGTATCTGTTGTGTTTTCATATACTCTGTTGTATTTACATTATTAAGATATTTTTATAAAAGATTTTTTGAAAGTAAAAGTTTTAAATACAACCTTACCCCCCCTAGGTTGTCTAACAGATACTAAGTAAAATATCAAACAGTCTTTACACCTAAGACCAACGCTTAAACTGTCACTGGTTCAAATACAATGCAGTTAAGCATATAACACATCCAATACTCCATCTCGAGTCACTAAAACTGACAAACGTTCAAAAGACTCAATTGAATATAAATCAGGCCTTTAAGGTCAAAACAAACGTTTGGTTAAACACATGTCACCCACACGGTTACGTAAACCAAAATGCCTCTTTACTCAAAATCTTTACCTTATTAATCCCTTAATTGGCCATCGACCCCAAAATAAAGTTTATCACTCTCAAAACATTCACAATTCCCCAATTGTGTCGCACACACTAAAACCCACTTTGCGCATACCCTCTGCATAACAACATACCGGTATCGCTCACGGTTTTGTTCCTACCCGCACGGGCATACGCGGGACGCATCCAGACCGTACCCAGTGACAGACAAAAAAAGGCCTCGAATACCTTACACAACTCTCGCCTTCAAAGTCAAAACTTGACATCTCAATACTTCCTTAACCCTGAACCTAATTCTTCCTCCAGACACGACCGACTCTCGGCAACTGTATTACTAATCACCTAACAAGAGTACAGACCCTCGTATTATTGTTACTAAAGTTCACTTTCGACTCTCCCACTGTTCATCTCTCATTTGAATACAATTACCAAAACCACAATTTTCTCCCAAGGTTTATCCAACACCTCTCCACTCTTGCTGTTCTTTCTTAGCTTATAGCGTAATACTCTACGACCTAGCGAGTTCATAGCCTTTATGCATGACAATATAATAAATAACTCAATCCACACTTTTCTCATTTAAATAAACAACATTCGAAACAATATGAGCACACACGCCCCAATCATTTTCATAACTCCCATGTACTACTCAACGATCTCAAAACCGTTTGTCTACAAATTTTCGTAAAAACTCAATCTTTCTCAACAACAAACAAAAATGTTGTTACAACAGTAATATCTTAAATAAAGATCTTTTCATACGACAAAAGTTTAAAATTTTACTGACACAGAGTAAACTAGTCGTTTTCTCACACTCTTTTATATGACATCATCAACTCAATACCTTTGTTGGTTATAAAAAAGTTTACTGATCAACACTTTCTTGACCTATTCGCTATCATACAAATTTTATGTAAAGTATGAAGTATTTTGCAAGTTGTTAAGCCCTAAAATTTCGTTAGGCAGCGTAATTGAAATTGCCCCTTTTTCTTTAAATACGTACTTGCATATACTAACTCATCCTTGAATAAAATTGTTATTTACGCATTTGATTTGAAATCGAGAAAACTCATATAACACACACTAAAACATCATTCACAAAAATTTACTCGCAATGAAGGCTATTTACTCAAACAAGGTCAATCGTTTTACTTACATAACTTATCATTGAAACTTTACTTCCGACCCGAAATCGCCCTCTCGGCCTTATAATAATTGCTATATCTGCATTCCATGGCTCCTATACTCAACCATGTCATACTAATTCTGTCTTAATCAATCATCTCATACTCTATCTCTGCACATATCAAATCACCTATTAAAGGTCGCCTTGGCAGACTTTCATGAGTCCCACCAATTCTAGGTTGTCCTTCAAACCCCCAATCATATACTGCTCTGTCCTCTAAAGGACCTTGGTGACGAATTCACCATCACTTTACTATAACTTATAGAGATAACCACGAGAAATGGTTATGCACTTACATACATACAAAACGTACTTTACCGATCGTTAGTCACTGTAACAATTCAGAAATAGACATGCTCGTGTAACAATATATTCATAATAACAGTAGCTAATTGAAATTGTGAACATATCATACAGGAGAATTCCCGTTATCATTGTCATAGCACTAATTTCACGTATTTCCGTTAACTCTAAGACTATCCCGTCTTAACACTTCTACCCATACCTCACATATCATAACCTACTACATCTCAGCTTAAGTCTAAGTATCTCATCAGCATACTTAGTTCGCTTAAACTAGTGCTCTGATACCATACTGAAACACCCTAAAAACAGAGTCAATTTAAACCTTAAAATACCACAAGTTATGATCACAAACTTTCAAACTTATATAACCTGAGGATCCAAATGTAAGGTTTCTATATACAAACAACATTACTTAAATAACTTATTAATCTAATCATAACATAACAATCAGATTAATCCAGTTATCTAAACAACCGTCCCAAAACCATCAAAGAATATCTAGATCCTCCAGTATCTCTAAGTCTGAATCTTTCCAAAAGTTCTCTTCTCTCGTTCCCGCTATTTCCCGGAGCTTGTACCTGGTAAGAAGATTCAACTTGAAACATTAGGCTTTCGCCTAGTGAGAATACTCAAATCAAAAATAAAATTAGTAATTAAGACATGAACAGATAATTCAAACCTGTTCTCACCCGTTTTACCGTACGACAACTCCTTTCCAAATCGGGGAATCTACCCCACTCCCATTCCTACAACTAACTCGTTTAATCGTAACAACAAATTAAGAGTTAACTATGAATCATCCCAGATTCACAGTCAATATTCACACACAAGAAATTACAAGTCAAAACCTGCCTATTTCTTAATCAGGAAGTAGAGATTACAAATTACTTTATGCCTATCTCTAATCTTCCTCTCATCACAGGGAAATCTCCGATCTTCCCGAAAACAATGGAAATCTCTGATCTTCCATAAATCGAAATGGGAATTACAAATCAAAATCTGCCTATTCCTCATTCCACCTCAGAATCAATGGTCCCCATGGGATTATAATATCGCGATACTCAATCGGGACTCATGATTCAAGGTACACCCAATTACTAAAATTACACCCCTTTGGTCTATGGCAAGTAATCGGTTCCCATCATACCGTACCCAAGTGCCCTCGGTGACCGGATGCCTATTTTAGTAAAAGCACATAGTCACATAATATAATATATGTAATAATCGATACTACTATATGCGTCCGACATATAATATATATCATTTCACCGAACATATTCTATATACAAAAATAAAGAATATTAATAACTCCTCATCTCAATCTCTTTATTATCCCTTCTCTTTAACTTAGCACGGAAGTTAATATCTCAATTGTTAATCTACATTTTGTACTCATAAGTAGATCTTAATAATTTATCTCAATAAAGCTTCAAATCGTATTCAAAACTCATAATCATATCACAGATTGCATAAAGCAGATAATCATACTTGGCATATAAGAATAATGATAAATACTAGTTCATCAACTTCATAGTTAGCTCATCTTAGAAATTTTAGCATGGAATCAACATGACACAACTTTTAATCGCCCTCTTGGCTTATCTCGGATTTAATCAAGTCCATATAAAACATATTCATGCATACATATAAAACATCTAATTCAATATTAATTACTGAATTTTAAAGAGAGTTGAATAAACTCACCTGATATGAAATCACACTTCCTTTAATCCTTTTTAAACTCGAAGGGACTCCTTTCTTCACTACCACAGCTTACTGTATTATTCAATTTACATATACTGATATTAACTTTCAAAACAGAACCCTCTACAACTGAGAATCCTTAATTTCTAAAAATTACATCTCAAGTCGCAACCAACTGAAGTCGCAACCACCTATTGCGATTCCAGATCCAAATCGCAACCAACGGTTGCGATCTCAACTCTAAATCGCAACTCACCATTGCGATTCCACCCCAAGTCGCAGTCCACTGTTGCGACTACAGTACCAAGTCGCAGTCAACTATTGCGACTCCAACTCCAAGTCGCAACGGTCTACTGCGACTCCACTATCAAGTCGCAACTGCCCATTGCGACAATCATGAATGTCGCAACTCAAGGTTGCGACTTCGATGATATTCATCCAAGTCTCAGTCCACTAATTTCATTCTTAAACCCAGATTTTGTACTTTTAATCTATGTTTGTTCATGCAAACTTGCAGATATGTTTAATACACTTATCTTAACATATCCTAAAACTCAATTTCTCATTATCATCAAAATTACCAAATCCCCAACTAAAACTTCATAGAGAACTTTTAACTAAAAAGATGTAGGAATTAATGATGTTTACCTTTGTTTGATTCTTGCTTTCCAACTGAAAATGAAACTGATTTCTTCTTTTCTTTTCTCTATCTCGGTTCTTTCTTTCTCTTCTCAAAACCGAAACACACACACAATTGTCATACACTCACACACTTAGACACTACACTTAGTCTATAATGACTAACAATTTGACACCTCACTTAATTTGTATGAGTCATAGGCATGTTACCAAATAAACCCCTAACTTTAAATGATTACACAATTTACCCTTAATTTGAAAATCTACTTCAACCAACACCTTTAAACAATTACAAACTTATCCCCAAGTTAAATTGTAATTCACAAAATAATATAACGGAAAATTTGGGATGTTACATGTGTGCACAACATCTAACATGAAAATATGCACCTTGACAAACCAAATCAAGTTCATACTTCAAAAAGTCAACCATTGAATCATTAGCAGCAGCATTATCGAGAGTAATAGAAAACACTTTCTTTTGAATCCCCCAATCAATTCTCACCCATGACCAGACGACCTTCTGGCTTCTCGTACAACTTAGGTTTTGCACTTTCGCCTCTTTAGCCTTCACGTATGGTGATGCGTCGTTGCCTTGTGGTGACTGGTGACCAATCCTCTTGGTCTTGACTCTTATTTTTGGGTTCTCACTAGTCACTTCACTCAAGTACGTGTTTTCTTTCTTATTTATATTGAATATTGATGTTTTCTTAATACCTTTATTAGTTTATTATATATGTATAGATTTAGATATTTGTTGATCTCTTGTTTAGGTCATTTGCAAAACTTTTTATTTATTTGCTGAATTACCACTGTTAAAAAGGTTATTTGCTAATTTATTCGTTATATGGTGAGTTATTATGCTAATAAATCTATTAGTCGGTTGAAGAAACTAATATCGTTTCTCCAAAAGATGGACAAAATAGACCTTTGTCTTGTATCTATTGTATTCGCCATATGGTAAATGTCATATATTAGAGTATTCTTTATTTCTTAGATTAGGGGCATTTTTTTACTTTGTTTAGGGCATCCAAAATTATTGGACCAACCTGTAAACAATCATTTTTTAAAAATTCCATAGTTTATTTATTCAAAATATATTCAGGAGTTTAATTATTTAAAATAAGATAACTTCATTTTTTTTTATTCATTTAAAGAAATTATTCACTTTTGAAATATAAGAATTTTTTATGAGGAAGGCTAATCACACCCCTATGATATGCCCCTAAGACTATACAAATCATCATCTTTTTCACCTTTTTGTCAATTTTTATTTTTTAGTTGCCTTTTATTTTTTGTCTTATTCAATAAATTATATTTATTAGTTACTATAATTTTTGTTTTTTGTATTTATTTGTGTATTGATTTAGTTAATATAAATTTTATTATAGAGTTTTTTTTTATATTACTTTTTTTAACTGTGCAAAATTTTAGTTTATTTAAATTTTTAATATGTCAAGTTTTTTTAAATAATAGTATTAATTTAATTTATTAATATATAAAGTAAAGAAAAATTAGTTAAAATGGACGAAGTTCAAAATTCGGTTACAAAAATACCCCTCTCTCTCCTACTTTAGAAAAATACCCACTTTTCCCGCGATATGACCCTCGATCGCGGACAAAATTTGTAAAATCGCGGATTAGTCCTCTATAGAGGATGGAGATGGATGAGTCCTCTATAGAGGATGGAGATGGATGAGTCCTCTATGGAGGATGGATGAGTCTTTTTGTAACGATGAACGAGTCTTTTTAATTCAATTCATGATCGAGGGTAAAATCGTGGGAGAAATAAGTATTTTGTAAGGTGGGAGAGAGGGGGTATTTCTGTAACTAAATTTTCAACTTCGTCCATTTTAATTAATTTCCCTAAAGTAAAACGTAAATAAGGAGATAACTGAAATGAAAAAATTCTATATATTTATTTATATCAATTAAAAAATAAATAAAATAAAATTTTATATTACATTTTCATTTAGACTAAAATATTTTATATTAAATTTACACTTATGCTAAAATTACATAAACAATGAATGAGATTTGTACGGTTTGTTAAATTTCATTGATTTTGTAAAATAACCTGTAATAACCGGATTTATCTTGTAAATAATAATAAGTTGGTGTGTAAAGTGTGAAAAACTGAAAAGATTGGTGGCTAGGGTGTAAAGTTGGGAAGTAGGGTTAAAACCCTTAAACCTCATTTTGGGAAATTGGGAGAAATCATGCTATCTTGAAGAAGCGTGAAGAAACGAAGCTGGGAGGTGAGAATCATCAACTTCCTTGAGGTAAATTCCTTCTCCTTAACTTGTTAATCGGTAGAGTAACGTTGGAATCTTGGTGTGGACTTTGAGCCTTGGGGTTTTGGGTTTTGGAGACTCTCCTCAAGAATGTGAGAGATCGAGCTGGGTGTTTTGCCCCAACCAAATTTTGTATGGGAAATTAAATGTTACCGCTCGCGCATTGTTAGTCGTAGTTTTTCTCACTATTGAGTCGATCATTTTGGTGCTATGGAAGTACAATGCGATAAAACCCTTCTGTCCGGAAGTCGCATAATTCGAAAGAGAATCCGGAGTGGCGAGTCCGATACCGGGTTGGGATCCGGAATTGGTGGTATACAGGATCCGGAATCGGAGGTATGCGGGATTCAGAATCGGATCCAGAGTTGGTGGTATGCGGGGTCCGGTATTGGGTCCGGAAGTTATACCGAAAACCGGAATGAAGTCCAGAGTGCCGGAAAATGTTGAAATCAGGAGGAGTCCAGAAGGTGGTATCCGGAATTCGGATCTGCCTATATCCGGGACTTTTGTGGTAGTAGCTTTTGTTAGGGAGTGTCTCGAGGGCCTCTTGGTTGTTGGGTGATTAATTCACTCTCGTGTGATTGGGTGAAATGTAGGTGCGGATAGGAGTAGCGGTTTCAAGTGAGAACGCTTAGCGTGAACATCAGGTGAGTCTTTCTAAAACGAAGCCTTATCGATACTTGAATTTATTACTTGTACCGATATATTGGATTGCATGATTTACGTTGTTTTAATTATGCATGATCAAAGCGTGTAAATTATTTTATGAATATGTGCGAGACATGCGAGAATTTAATATGGGTATATGGGGAGTGTGTCCCATGCAGGATATATGAATTTGTTTCATATGATCACTAAGGGCGGGTGTGTGCCCTAACACGTTGTTACAGGTGTGTACGTGATTAAGTGCGAGCCGTTAATATATGTTGTGTGTGTACTTAAACTGACAAGGTGTAACTGTTTATAAATGCTTATAAATTTTCTTAGTTGACAATTGTGGCGTGGAGTTGGTAGCAAGAGGGAATCTCACTAGACCTCATGGTCTAACCCTCGTTTTTCAAAACTAAAACCTTTTCAGGTAAGCAGGTAGCTGAGAGCTTGTTTAGAGGTTTGGCATGACGTGAGTCGCAGCTTGCGTATAGAAGGATTAGAAGACTTTCCCTTTTTTTGTAGTTATGTTCTCAGTTGTAGTTAGGGTTATTTCTGCGAACCCAGTTTTGTAATTTTGATAGTGTGACTATGTTGGGCCATTTTGGCGTTTTGAGTTAAAGGAGTCGCTTTTGGCATGCTTGTTTGGAGTGGGTTGTTACAGTTGGTATCCGAGCGCTAGTTTAAGGGATTTAGGTGACCGGATGAGCCTAAACTTAAACTGTGGAATAGGAAGACACAACTGAGATATTGGAAGCCTTTAGGGAGTACTTTGATCACCGAGAATTCAGGACGATGGTAGTGAGGACTCTCATGTAAGGTAAATTCGAATCACATCTGGCCAATGTCATGGTGAATTTACAGGTGCATGGGTGTGCTTGATTACTGTTGTTCAGATGATCGATGGAGGTGGTAGTGTGTAAAGATTGGTGGTAGTATGTATAGAGTGGTGGTAGTGTGCAGAGAGTGGTGGTAATGTGTAGAGATTGGTGGTAGTGTGTAGAGAGTGGTAGTAGTGTGTAGAGATTGGTGGTAGTGTGTAGAGAGTTCTTACCTTGCCATGATGGCTTAGTGTGTTGTGTGGGATCGTTCATGGTATGATTGATGACACCATCTAGAAGGATTATTGTTTGAAGTTGTGTATGGCTGATGTGAGGTAGAACCTCTTGAGTTCTTAAGGGAAGAATAATTTATGGGAGGTGGGCTCCTAATTTCTAATGATTCTTCATTTTGGGAGTTTTTGATGTCGATGACTTAGGATCATGAGGGTTTCAACTCAAGAATCGGGTAGTAGAGATGTCCTTTCTTACTCTCTAGTCAGTGGAAGAGTGGCAGGGGTGGTTGAGAAATGATAGACGTGTGGATTGGTAATTTGAGGCAAGGATAAATGAAAAAGGGCTATTGTTGGTTAACCTATTTGGGATTGAAGTGAAGCCGCGTATTTTCGCCAATCAATAGTCGAGATGGTAACTGTGTAGTTGGGACATACAAGTATGTGGGGGAAGCACCAGTACCAAGGTTGTTGCAATTGTGAGAAACCGGATGGTTTGGTCGGAAGTAGGGGACCGGTGTTGAATTGATGTGGATGCAAACGGTTAACCTTGCTAGAGCAAATAACCTTCAATGTAAAGTGAGTCATGCATTATATTTTCAAACAGGTTACGTGAGTCCTTTATGTAAAAATATATGTGTGTGTGTGTGTGTGCCTTGTAAGTTTCAGGTTTTGATAATGAGTGGGCGCGTGCAAGTGTGTGTTTGAAGGAAAAGACGAATTTATTTACGTTGTGTGGTAAATTTCGAACTTGGAGAAGTAGTGAATTATTTCACCTTTTTACAAATGAGATAACCTTGTTGTAGAAATCATAACAACATTTGATCACATGATTTTATGAGTGAAATCGATATGAACACGTTGTTGTCATATCAGCGAGTGTGAGAGTCGACCGACTCTCCCAGTATGGGCGATTTTGCCGTATTTTTCAAAATCGCATGAAAAGAGTTTTAGTGAATGCAAATTTCGGTTACTAGACAAGGTTGTGAGATATCATGGGTTGTGTGTGAGCGATCCCCGAGGTCGGTGTGTGTGTGTGTGTGGCTATTCTTTATGGAGGTGTCGTGTCATGCATATCAAACCTTGTTTCGCGGTGTATTTCAAGTGTGTAAAACGATTTAAATCATTGTGTCAACATGCATGAAGGATATAAACTCACTAGGTAGTAAGAAAGATCGTATTTAAGGGTGAAGGAAGGTTTTGAAAGTGGAAATGGTGATGGAGTCGTCAATGGTCGATTCGTAACCTTGGCGTTTCCTTTTAGGGAGGGCGGCGAATAAGTGCATTCTTAGTCTTTGACTTTAGGATGCTTGTATTATGGTAGTCTTTGCCCTTGTTTGGTAATTTGACGCGCGGCTGACGGCGGGGGGTGTGTCCTGGGTGATTTCGAAGTAGGCAAGATACTTCGAAAGGTAGCGTTGTTGTATGTTGATGAAATGGTATCGGCGTGGAGCCGGATTTTGAGTTGGTTTTGCATTTAGACTATTTGGTAAGAAAGTTTTGTATCTTAATCGAGTGAGGAATGTGGGGCACAAGGTAGTTACGATGTGCGGGAAGAGGTAGATTTTGTTGGGAATCTTCGTTGTCGGGTTTATGCAAAGATGTAAAAGGTCGTACGGAGAAAGGTGTGTACCTGTCAGGATGCTGAACCGTCTTGTACGAGTGTTATGAGGATGGGAGATCACTAGTTGGATGGGTGATTTTCCTATGTGGATGATGTTTCGTTTATGAATGAAGTAGTTAGCACAACTCAAGTGGGACTCGTGTAGTATGTTGGTATGCGAGGGAGCGTCTTATCATTTGGGTTATTTGAGCGTGTTTCGTGTGGATTCCGAAGGGCCGGCTGGGGACAAAGACTTGATCGAGTGAAGTAGACGATCATAAGTTGTGGTTCATCTAGGCTTGAGAAAAGACCAGGTCGTGGGATAACGTTATTTCAAATGTTTGTTATGATTGGCATGGAGAAGCAAGGCCTATTGTGTGTTATGTTGTGGCATGGAGAAGCAAGGCCTATCGTGAAGCTCTTGTCTTTAGTGTTATGTTGTGGTGTGGTGGTTGTGTGGATAAGTTAGTGGTAACTTATGAAGGGTAGACGTGCAAGTCTTCGGTGTGATAGCAAGTAGTTGTGAGGATAAGTGGTGGGCTAATGTTGCAAATTTGAGATGAGTGTAAGTGGAAATTCCTGCTCGGAGATTGCTGATAAGTTATTCAATGGTGACAAATATATGTGTTGAGATGAATGGATGTTTGGTGGGCGTTGTGGTATTGTTGATTCGAGGATAAAAGAATGGAGTAGTAGTTGGTGGCTACCTAAGAGGGAGAAACTGTGTGTTTATAGGTTACGATGAGTGGATGGGTGAGTTTTCTGGTGTCATTGGCATGTTGGCGAAGATGTTGGATTGGTTGGTTTATGATGTTTCGCAGTAGATATGAAATCCTTGGGATGTGGAATTATTTATTGTGTGTAAGAGATTTCTCATGAGTGGGATAACCCCGTTTGTGGAACAAGATATGCGTGGTGAATTTGAGTATTGGGTGTTATTTCAGGATGACTTGATTGGATCCTCGAGTGAGTCTTGTGGTTAAACCGCTCGGTTGGACATAGTAATGCAAAGGTGTTTTCCACGCATTTAGATTGATTGGAATGAGCACTGTTCTATGCTAACCTGAGGAAGTGGAGATGGTATGTGAAATAAGGGGGTGAACTGGAGGTGGAAGGTTTGGGCAAATAACGCATAAATCGGGAAGCAACATTTTCAGGGTGTCATTGTTGGGTACACGAACTCCTAGTGGGAGTACGAGAGAGAGGATTTGCGTGTATGTAATGGTTTAAGAGTAGAGAAAAGCTAGCTTGTGCGGATGGTCAAGAGTGTGCACCTTCTAGTGAGCTGTTCTTGGAAACGTGTTTCATGTTTGAGAAGGAAGTGGAAGAAATTAGTCGAATGTGGTGCTCGGGATGAAGGACCGTTGGATTAGACTTGGTGGTAGTGTGAGAAATATTCCAAGTGAACTTTGCCGTTCAACATTAAGCTAATGGGAATGGTTTTGTGTGAGCAATGGTTACTCATTCCTGTTGAGTGGGTGAAACTTAAATTTTTAGGTGGGTGGACGATTGTTGGATGCAGTGGGAATTTGAATGTGTGTCTTCTAGATTGGTTCGGTTTGGTTGGTGGATGCTTCAAATGTTGGAATGTAGAAGTTTCCTACGATTAGCTAAGTATAGCGCGGGGTGAGGATGTGGTGAGAACGTGTGAATTGATTATTGATGGATGGTAGTCAATGCAATTCAGGCAAGGAAGTGTTATTTGTTTTAGACGTATATCGTGTTGGGGAAAAGGTTGTAGAATTGTGTGTGAAGCCCTTTTGACGCAATTTAAAACCGTGAGTCTGGATGTGGATGATATTATGCACAATTGTTACAGTTGGTAGTTGGTACAGTTAGCCTGAGGCATTTTTTTGTTAAGCGAATTTTCTGGGGTAAGAGTTGTAGTTAACCAAAAGTGTGATAATTCATTGGTATTCTCCCTATTGTTGAAGGGTTATGCATAGTGGGAGTGATTGAATCCTTATAGAAGTAAAGAGGTTGGCATGTGCAGTTATCTGTGAACCTTCTAAGAATATAGAGGTATCGTGGGAAAGAGGCATTGGGTGAGACCGGAGGTCGCGCGGTTGACTGCTAATAAGTCAACCAAATTCGTGAGAAGTTAAGAGTGGCTCAAGACCTCCACAGGGTGCATGCGAGCAAAGGAAGGAAACCGATTGAATTCATGGTGGGGGATAAAGTGATGCTTAAGGTGTCGTCGTGGAAAGGCGTCGTGCGATTTGGAAAGGTAAGGGAGCTAAGGCCTAGGTATGTTGGGCCGTTTGCCATTACCGAACGTGTGGGCGAGGTGGCGTACAAGTTGGAATTTGCCTGGGGAACTTCGAGGAGTTCATTCGACCTTCACGCGTAGAATCTAAGGAAGTGCTTGGCCGAGGAAAGCATGGTCGTACCGTTAGAAGACATCCGTGTGGACGAAAAGTTGAATTATGTGGAGGAAACGTTGACGATCGTAGATCGCGGGGTTAGAGAGTTGAGAACTAAAGAAATCTCACTGGTGAATGTACAGTGGCGCTCCCATAAGGGGCAAGAAGCAACTTGGGAAGTGGAATCAGATATGAGGACCCGTTTCCCTCATTTGTTCAAAGATGGAATTCCGGGGACGAAATTCTTTTGAGGGGTAATAACCGGATTTATCTTGTAAATAATAATAAGTTGGTGTGTAAAGTGTGAAAAACTGAAAAGATTGGTGGCTAGGGTGTGAAGTTGGGAAGTAGGGTTAAAACCCTTAAACCTCATTTCTTTTCTCATTGTGGAGAGCGGCTACTGTGTGAAATCGGGAGAAATCTTGCTATCTTGAGAAAGCGTGAAGAAACGAAGCTGGGAGGTGAGAATCATCAACTTCCTTGAGGTAAATTCCTTCTCCTTAACTTGTTAATCGGTAGAGTAACGTTGGAATCTTGGTGTGGACTTTGAGCCTTGGGGTTTTTGGTTTTGGAGACTTTTTGGATGTTATCTCCTCAAGAATGTGAGAGATCGAGCTGGGTGTTTTGCCCCAACCAAATTTGGTATGGAAAATTAAATGTTACCGCTCGCGCATTGTTAGTCGTAGTTTTTCTCACTTTTGAGTCGATCATTTTGGTGCTATGGGAGTACAGTGCGATAAAACTCTTCTGTACGGAAGTCGCACAATTCGGAAGAGAATCCGGAAGTGTCGAGTCCGGAACCCTGTAAAAGAATCTGGAGTGGCGAGTCCGATACCGGGTTGGGATCCGGAATTGGAGGTATGCGGGATCCGGAATCGGATCCGAAGTTGGTGGTATGCGGGGTCCGATATTGGGTCCGGAAGTTGTACCGGAAACCGGAATGAAGTCCGGAGTGCCGGAATCCGGAAGAGTCCGGATTGTGTGAATCCGGAAAATGTTGAAATCAGGAGGAGTCCAGAAGGTGGTATCCAGAATCTGGATCTGCCTGTGTCCGGGACTTTTGTGGTAGTAGCTTTTGTTAGGGAGTGTCTTGAGGGCCTCTTAGTTGTTGGGTGATTAATTCACTCTCGTATGATTGGGTGAAATGTAGGTGCAGATAGGAGTAGCGATTTCAAGTGAGAACGCTTAGCGTGGAAATCAGGTGAGTCTTTCTAAACCGAAGCCTTATCGATATTTGAATTTATTACAAGTACCGATATATTGGATAACAGGATTTACGTTGTTTTAATTATGCATGATCAAAGCGTGTAAATTATTTTATGAATGTGTGCGAGACATGCGAGAATTTAATATGGGTATATGGGGAGTGTGTCCCATGCAGGATATATGAATTTGTTTCATATGATCACTAAGGGCGGGTGTGTGCCCTAACACGTTGTTACAGGTGTGTACGTGATTAAGTGCGAGCCGTTAATATATGTTGTGTGTGTACTTAAACTGACAAGGTGTAACTGTTTATAAATGCTTATAAATTTTCTTAGTTGACAATTGTGGCGTGGAGTTGGTAGCAAGAGGGAATCTCACTAGACCTCATGGTCTAACCCTCGTTTTTCAAAACTAAAACCTTTTCAGGTAAGCAGGTAGCTGAGAGCTTGTTTAGAGGTTTGGCATGACGTGAGTCGCAGCTTGCGTATAGAAGGATTAGAAGACTTTCCCTTTTTTTGTAGTTATGTTCTCAGTTGTAGTTAGGGTTATTTCTGTGAACCCAGTTTTGTAATTTTGATAGTGTGACTATGTTGGGCCATTTTGGCGTTTTGAATTAAAGGAGTCGCGTTTGGCATGCTTGTTTGGAGTGGGTTGTTACATAACCGGACCCCCCCCCCCCACACACACACACACACACACACACATATATATATATATATATATATATATATATATAAGGGCCTAATCAAATGAAAACTTGATAAAATGTCATAACTGTGAGATCCAATCTCGTCCACTCATTTTAATTAATTATTTTTTTAATTAACTAATATGTGAGGGTATTTTAGTAATCTTATAAATTAATTCTAATATCCTTTTTTTTATTATATATCGATTAACATGGAAATTGATTTTGATTGATATCTTTCCTAAATTATCTCTAACAAACTGATTTGTAGCATATCAGTTTTTTTCACGAATCATCTTCTTCAGCGACACAATCGAATTCTACTTTCAATTCTCCTTCTTTTACATCGACGAACCAGGATTACAAGATTCTCCTTCGTTGTTATTCCTGTTTTGTCTATTTTTTTTCTATTTTTGCGACTAGATGGATACGGGAAAAAGTGTTGCTATTGATGATTCATTGTCGGTTGAATCTGATGAAGCTATAGCATCTGATATGGATGTTAGTTCATGGCAGAATCCAGATGAATTTGATATTGGTATTTCACCCTACAAGCCGGACGAAGTTACCTGTAATCAAGAATCGGATGAACGCATTGACTTGATCAATCATGGTGTATCACATGATGTGGATACTGTTCCAGGTACGTTTGATTCTCTATTATTTTGAACGACCAATCTGTGTTTTTCATTATTTTTGTACTATGAGTTTTTTTGTATCCGAGTATCATAATTTTACATACCCTTATGTTCCACCAGCAAACAATACAAATGCATGTTGATTTACAAGGTAATATCAACTTCTGTTGGTAATTTAATGTCGACTGATTGGTATATTTTTCCTCCCAATTAAATGTTTGAAGATTTGTGCAACACTGTGGTACAATGTGATATTATATAACACTGTAGTTTAGTCGACTCTCACCCGATTGTTTAACAAATAGTTGCAGGTAGTTGCCAATCAGGAAGTCATTCATTCACATTTTCCCATGGTGGAACTAGGTGGTGGACACCCAATGTCAATGAATCGGTTAAACCCGCTATCGGTGATATATGTTCTTCGTTGGATGAAGCTGAATCGGTGATATACACCCCCCAACTGTAACAACCCGCAAAACGAAACATACATATAACATATATTCCATAACATATTTACAACAAAGTACTTCATGTTTCACATTTGGTCCCATCTAAAGTCTGAACATAAAAAAAATCCTTACAACTTGATCCACTTTAAATTACATAGTAATAACAAAAGTATAACTACAAAAGCATCCATAGTATCATGATGAAAATCTTCTCCAAAGCTAGCCGACAAGTACTCTATTTACTTGTTCTTACGGGAATCATCACCTGGAATACATAATTTTTAAAACAGAAAATGAGGGTTAGACCTAAGGGTCTAGTGAGTAAATCCCTGACATTTGTAATTCATTAAAAACTCATTTATATAAAACACTATTTATATAAATACAAATACCACACACGTAAGATAATACCAACTAACAATTATTCATCATACCTGTCTCATTCCACCTTATCCCTCCACCAATGGCCAAATCAATTGGTTGCGAGCCAATTTATCACACCGGTCCAAAGCCCGGCCACGTATTATATTTTCATATAATACTCACGTAATTATAATATCCCATTATAATCACTCACGTATGACATATTCATACACTTATCACAATTCATTATTCACATATTGTATTCCAGTAAAAATACTCTTTAAAATAAAACTCACCTGATCTTTTAAGCAAAGGTCCTTCAAACTTTCCTCAAATTAGATTATCTTTTAACCCAGATCCTTAGTATCTGAAACAAATTAAAGTATACATACTCTTTAACACATAAACAGGAAAACCCAACTTTTCGCAACCCACTATTACGAAAAGTTTACTTTTCGCAACCTACAGTTGCGAGTTCCTCACTTTTCGCAACCAACAGATGCGAAAACCTCACTTCTCGCAAACCACGGTTGCGAGTTCCCTACTTTTCGCAACCAACAGGTGCGAAAACCTCACTTCTCGCAAACCACGGTTGCGAGTTCCCTACTTTTCGTAACCAACAGATACGAAAACTTAACTATGCGCTTTAGCTGCTTGCGAAAAGTGGACTTTTCGCAACCAAGGCTTGCGAATTCCTACTTTTCGCAAGAACACTGTTCATCGTCTTTTTCAGAAAAGTTCAGTTCATTTTCAGGAAATCCAACTTTTACCCAGATTGCACAGAATCGTTCTAAACTCCATTTAACATCCTAAATTGTAACTAAAATTCACCAATTCATCTAAAATTACCTAAACCCACTTCAAAGTTCAAAAGAAACCTAATTCTCATAAAAGAGGGAAATTTGTATAGATTCTTACCTTTGATTCTTCGGTCGATGTAACAAAACCCAGCAGCAAATCAGTAGCTTTCACTTCTTCTAGTTTCTCCTTAAATTCCTTTCTCTCTCTCTCTCTGCCGAAAATAACTCACACATACACACTTTTACTTCTAAATTGTTAATTAAGTCTAAGAAGAGGACACCTCCTCAAACAGAAGTGAATAAGGCGGTGATGGCAATGAGATATTTTCAAAAATACTAAATAAACCCTAACTCTTCTTATTTGGCAAAACTTACCCCTTTAACTTCTAATTCCTCAAATACTATAATAAAGATTTATAAAATTTCGATTTTAATTTAGATAAAAATACATGGTTATTACAACATCTCCCCCTTAAAAGAATTCCGTCCCGGAATTCAGTTAAGAGAACAGATGAGGGTATTTGGCTCTCATCTCCGACTCTGATTCCCATGTCGCATCCTGACCTCGATGATGTTTCCACTGAACCTTTACCTGTCTGATTTTTTTGTTCCTCAATACTTTGACTTTGTGATCAACTATAGCTTCCGGTTCCTCCACATAGTTCAGCTTTTCATCAACCTGGATATCTGGTAGAGAGACTGCCTGGTCTGATGTCACCAAACATTTCCTAAAATTCGATACATGGAACGCGTTGTGAATCCTGCTTAATTCTGGAAGTAAATCTAATCGGTAAGCCACTTCCCCAATCCTTTCAGTAATTGCAAATGGACCAATATACCTCGGACTGAGTTTACCTTGCTTCCCAAAACGTAAGACTCCTTTCCAGGGCGATACTTTCAACATTACAAAATCCCCAACCTGAAACTCTAACGGTTTCCGACGTCGATCAGCATAGCTTTTCTGTCTGTCTTGAGCTGTTCTCAATTTATCCCGAATCTGGGTAATCTTATCTGCCGTTAACTGTACTATTTCTGGCCCTGCCAATTGCTTCTCCCCCACTTCATTCCAACATAGAGGCGTTCTGCATTTTCTACCATACAATACTTCAAACGGTGTCGCTTGGATGCTAGAATGATAACTGTTGTTGTAGGCGAATTCTATCAAAGGTAAATGTTTATCCCATGATCCCCCAAAATCCACTATACAAGCCCGGAGCATATCTTCTAAAGTCTGGATTGTTCTTTCACTCTACCCGTCTGTCTGTGGATGATATGCTGTGCTCAACTTTATCTGCGTTCCCATCTCTTTTTGAAAGCTTCTCCAAAATCTAGAAGTAAAACGACTATCTCGATCGGAAATAATCGAGATTGGAATTCCATGTCGAGTTACTATTTCATTAATGTACAATTTAGCTAAACGTTCCAAAGAATCAGTTTCTTTTATCGGCAAGAAATGAGCAGACTTTGTCAACCTATCCACAATCACCCAAATAGAATCGAATCCCTTTGTAGTTCTTGGCAACTTGGTAATGAAATCAGTAGTGATCTGATCCCATTTCCACATTGGTATATCTAGTCGTTGTAACTGACCAAATGGTTTCTGATGTTCAATCTTCACTTTCTTGCAGGTAGTACAATCTTCCACATACTTAGCAACACTTCTCTTCATTCCCGGCCACCAATAGAATTGTTTCAAATCTCTATACATTTTATTTGTACCCGGATGAATCGAAAATCGAGATTGATGAGCTTCCTGAAGTACACGATCCCGTAGTCCACCCAAACGAGGTACCCAAATTCTGTTTCCCATACACAACAAACCACGGTCATCTTTCCCAAGCAATGCTGATATCCCAACCAACCGTTCAGATTTCAAACTTTCTTCTTGATAAGCATCTATTTGGCATTTCAATAATTCGTCAAAAATATTTGGAAGCAGTTCAGCTCGAAGAGATATTGCTTTTATCGTTCCACTCCTTTCTTGACGACTTAGCGCATCTGCCACCACGTTCGCCTTCCCGGGGTGATAAAGGATTTCACAATCATAATCATTTACCAATTCCAACCACCTTCTTTGCCTCATATTCAGTTCCTTCTGATCAAAAAGATGTTGGAGACTCTTATGGTCAGTGAAAATTTGACATTTAGAACCATAAAGATAATGTCTCCAAATCTTCAAGGCAAAAACAACTGCTGCTAGTTCCATATCATGAGTAGGATATTGTCTTTCATGATCCTTCAGTTGACGAGAAGCATAAGCAATCACCTTTCCACGTTGCATAAGTACACAACCCAAACCCAGCTTAGAAGCATCACTGTAGACCACAAAATCATCTTAACCTTCTGGCAATGCTAATATCGGCGCGCTGCAGAGTTTCTCCTTCAATATTCTGAATGCCTCGTCCTGTTCTGCCTTCCATTCAAACTTTAAATTCTTCCGAGTCAGCTTGGTTAATGGTGTCGCGATTCGAGAAAAGTCTTTTATAAATTTCCGGTAATATCCAGCTAAACCCAGAAAACTACGTACTTCGGTTGCCGTCTTCGGCGGTTCCCAATTTTCAATTGCTTCCACTTTTGCTGGATCAACTTGTATACCCTTTTCTGAAACCACATGCCCCAAAAACTGAATTTCCCGCAACCAAAATTCACATTTAGAGAACTTAGCGTACAAGTTTTCTTTCTTCAACAACTCCAAAATCAAACGAAGATGTTGCGCATGATCCTCTTTGGATCGGGAATAAATAAGTATATCATCGATAAACACAATGACAAATTTATCGAGATAAGGCTTACATATCCGATTCATTAGATCCATGAAAGCGGCTGGAGCGTTCGTCAATCCGAAAGGCATTACCAAAAATTCGTAGTGGTCGAATCTTGTGCGAAAAGCAGTCTTTAAAACATCCTCCTCCTTTACCTTTAACTGATGGTAGCCAGATCTGAGATCAATCTTTGAGAAGTAACAAGCTCCAACTAATTGATCAAAAAGGTCGTCGATTCTTGGAAGTGGATACTTGTTCTTGATCGTGCGTTTGTTCAGCTCCCGATAATCAATACACATTCTCATTGAACCATCTTTCTTCTTCACAAATAAAACTGGTGCACCCCACGGCGAAGAGTTGGGTCTGATGAAGCCCTTATCAGATAAATCTTGAAGATGTGCCATCATTTCTTTCATTTCTGGAGGTGCTAGTCGGTACGGCGCACGAGCGATGGGATTGGCTCCAGGTACCAGGTCTATTCCAAATTCTACTTGCCTAACAGGAGGAAGACTATTCAAGTCTTTAGGAAAAACCTCTGGGTATTCACTAACAATGGAAATATCTTCCAGCTTACACTTTTCAGGCCTACTATCTATCACATAGGCTAGATAGCTAGAGCAACCCTTATTAACACATTTACGGGCTTTTACCATAGATATAAGACTGGACTGATGATTCTTTCGATCTCCATAAATTACTACTGATCTCTTATCGGGTAAAACGACATGGATTATTTTCTTATCACAAACTATGTTGGCTTGATTCTCAGCTAGCCAATCCATTCCTACTACCACATCAAATTCAATCAAGGCTATTGGAAACAGTTGTATCGGTACTCCACACCCCTCTATGTCTATCATACAACAATCATAAATCTCTTTAACTGCCACTTGCTTATCATTTGCAGTATCTACTAATAAGGCATGTTTTAACATTTTAGGCTCTAAATGCATGTGAGCAGCAAAAGATGGAGACACAAAAGATCGGTTTGCACTAGAATCAAATAACACTTTAGCACGCGTGGAGTTTATGAAAAATGTACCTGTGACCACATCTGGAGTTTCCTCCGCCTCTTTCGCTGTCATTTGAAATGTACGACCCCTCGTTCTGGGCGGTTCTATTCTTGGAACCACTGGTCTAGTAATGGTTGGCTTCCCGGATGTACCCCCTTGTTGTATTCTACCTCGCGGACAATCAGATTGGAGGTGATCCGGAGAGTTGCACAAAAAGCAAAACCGCGTTGATCGACAATCTTTAACAACATGACCGGTTTTCCCACACTTAAAACAAACCCGCGATTCCACTTGACAATTTCCCTGATGGTAGCGATTACATCTCGGACATGGTCTTTCCGCTGGTCGGAACGACGGACGGTTATCAAACCTCTGGAATCTAGACCTCTTTGGATCCTGTGGCGGTCCTTCCCATTTCCTTTTCCCCAAGCTCTTATCACCGGCATCCCTTTTATTATCTCTTTCCACATTCTCGGCAGCATCCACCGCAGCTGTAAAAGTATCTGGCCTTGTTGCAGTCACCAATCTTCGAACTTCTGAATTTAACCCATAAATAAACCTCTCCATTTTCATCTTTTCTGTAGCAACATAATATCCTGCAAAACGAGACTTCTCCAAAAATCGTGCAGTATAATCTCTAACCGACAGATTTCCTTGTTGTAGATTCATGAATTCTTCTTCTAATTGTCTGACAGCAGCTTGTGGGCAGAAGTGCGTTGTGAAAGCTAACACAAATTCCTCCCATGCAAAAGTAGTGTAAACATCCGTTCCTCTTGATTCTATATGAGCCTCCCACCAATACAGAGCATCCCCTTTCAGCATCGCAGCTCCATAAAGCACTTTGTCTTCTTCAGCACACTTACACGTCTTGAAGATGGCCTCTATTTCTTTCAGCCACCTCATCGCCTTTACTGGATCTCGGTCTCCTGAGTATGTAGGGGGCTTACAACTAAGAAACATTTTATAGTCACACCTTTTCATCATCGGTAAGATAGTAGAGGTAAGTGGTATTTCAACTTCGTGTTCCGGATTTGATCTTTCAGTTTCATTGTGGCGATTATGTTCAAACATAGCTTGTATGCAATCTTGTAACCTTCCCATTTCTGCCATCAAATCGTCCCGTGTAACAAACTTTGTGCCCTGTGGTTGTGTTCTTCCTCCAGTTCGGCCCCCAGTTCCCCTTCCGGTACTGCCTCTACCACGATCTCCTCCTCTTCCCCCTGTTCCTATTGGTGGATTCCCTCCACCCGAATTCCTTCCTCCTCTTTGATTCCTTTGTCTAGTGCCACTTGCCATTCTGTAGATTCAAACAAAGTTAATATACACATAAGCACATACCCTATATAACAAGGTATTCCAGTTCAAACATGCACCTGTAAAATCATAATTACACTGGCCTGGTGTAATTTGAAATTACCTTACATGATGTTCCTTCCACCTTTTATACTTAGCATCCCCAGGTTCTAAAAATAATAGGGACATCCTACTTCACATGCAGTTTAAGTCTAGGTACAGATACTAATACCTAAATCCCTTAAACTAGGGCTCTGATACCATCTGTAACAACCCGCAAAACGAAACATACATATAACATATATTCCATAACATATTTACAACAAAGTACTTCATGTTTCACATTTGGTCCCATCTAAAGTCTGAACATAAAAAAAATCCTTACAACTTGATCCACTTTAAATTACATAGTAATAACAAAAGTATAACTACAAAAGCATCCATAGTATCATGATGAAAATCTTCTCCAAAGCTAGCCGACAAGTACTCTATTTACTTGTTCTTACGGGAATCATCACCTGGAATACATAATTTTTAAAACAGAAAATGAGGGTTAGACCTAAGGGTCTAGTGAGTAAATCCCTGACATTTGTAATTCATTAAAAACTCATTTATATAAAACACTATTTATATAAATACAAATACCACACACGTAAGATAATACCAACTAACAATTATTCATCATACCTGTCTCATTCCACCTTATCCCTCCACCAATGGCCAAATCAATTGGTTGCGAGCCAATTTATCACACCGGTCCAAAGCCCGGCCACGTATTATATTTTCATATAATACTCACGTAATTATAATATCCCATTATAATCACTCACGTATGACATATTCATACACTTATCACAATTCATTATTCACATATTGTATTCCAGTAAAAATACTCTTTAAAATAAAACTCACCTGATCTTTTAAGCAAAGGTCCTTCAAACTTTCCTCAAATTAGATTATCTTTTAACCCAGATCCTTAGTATCTGAAACAAATTAAAGTATACATACTCTTTAACACATAAACAGGAAAACCCAACTTTTCGCAACCCACTATTACGAAAAGTTTACTTTTCGCAACCTACAGTTGCGAGTTCCTCACTTTTCGCAACCAACAGATGCGAAAACCTCACTTCTCGCAAACCACGGTTGCGAGTTCCCTACTTTTCGCAACCAACATATGCGAAAACCTCACTTCTCGCAAACCACGGTTGCGAGTTCCCTACTTTTCGTAACCAACAGATACGAAAACTTAACTATGCGCTTTAGCTGCTTGCGAAAAGTGGACTTTTCGCAACCAAGGCTTGCGAATTCCTACTTTTCGCAAGAACACTGTTCATCGTCTTTTTCAGAAAAGTTCAGTTCATTTTCAGGAAATCCAACTTTTACCCAGATTGCACAGAATCGTTCTAAACTCCATTTAACATCCTAAATTGTAACTAAAATTCACCAATTCATCTAAAATTACCTAAACCCACTTCAAAGTTCAAAAGAAACCTAATTCTCATAAAAGAGGGAAATTTGTATAGATTCTTACCTTTGATTCTTCAGTCGATGTAACAAAACCCAGCAGCAAATCAGTAGC
This sequence comes from Saussurea involucrata, assembly GCA_033807775.1. Taxonomy (NCBI): domain Eukaryota; kingdom Viridiplantae; phylum Streptophyta; class Magnoliopsida; order Asterales; family Asteraceae; genus Saussurea; species Saussurea involucrata. Next base: position 26,237,245 of record CM066314.1, read on the forward strand.
TTTCACTTCTTCTAGTTTCTCCTTAAATTCCTTTCTCTCTCTCTCTGCCGAAAATAACTCACACATACACACTTTTACTTCTAAATTGTTAATTAAGTCTAAGAAGAGGACACCTCCTCAAACAGAAGTGAATAAGGCGGTGATGGCAATGAGATATTTTCAAAAATACTAAATAAACCCTAACTCTTCTTATTTGGCAAAACTTACCCCTTTAACTTCTAATTCCTCAAATACTATAATAAAGATTTATAAAATTTCGATTTTAATTTAGATAAAAATACCTGGTTATTACACCAACCGGCATAAGAAACAAAGGGTGTGGAACGTCTAAAAGGATGGTTGGTGTGGCCGAGAAAGCCAAGGTGAAGAGTATCAGGCTGAAGAGGTTATGTCGTGGTTGTAACGTGCTTGCAAATCATGATATCCGTAATTGTCCGGTGAAGAAAAATCAAGATGTTTAATGGCATTTTATTTATTCGTTTGCAGTGATTATCCTTTTTTGGTCGTAATATTGACTTTATGCGTTAGTATTATGTTAATGATTTACGTTCGTTTTCCTGATGTTTAAGATATTATTTTAGATTTTAGTATATTTGGTTTAATTGTCTTAAGATGTTGAGTTATATCCTTTAGTTGGTTTAGTCAACATTGTGATTAAACATGTGATGAGTTATTTCTGCACTTTGTTTTTCTGATAGTATCGAATTCAACTTTGATCAGATGTTATTGATATAGTCCTGTGCACAGAAGAAGCAACCCTTGTTAGAACCAAATCAGAATGTAGTAGTGATATATATGTCATTAAGTATGCAACAAATCTTTTTACTTCCAAATGATGTTGTGATACAGTGTCAATAAATAGTGCATAATTGTGATACATTATATCCTTTATATATCTACTTGTGATAAATATATTATATGTATTGATGATGTGTTACCTCATTTGTCAATTAAGTATGCAACAAATTAGGTTATGAAGAATTGATGAAGTGTGTTGATACAAACACGAAGAATTTACCATAGTCTATCACGAATGTGATGCAATGTAGGTGTGATACATTGTATTAATGTTAAACCCTATGGGATACATTTTATAATGTTTTTGTTGTCTGTGTTAAGTTAATAATTTAAAACCTTACTTCTATAAAGCTATGCTACGTTGTGGTAACCTGTTCTGTTTTCATAAAGAATTTGATGCAATGTGTTTCTTTAAACAGAAAGAATTTGATCACTGTGTATCATGAATGATCGGCAAAAATGCAATCAGTTTTTTTTACAAATAACGAATTGATCATCTGTTACTTCATTCCCAATTGAAACATGTAAAATCTAACGAATATATTATATAAAGTGAACATTATGTACCAACAAAAAAGTAGAATATTTATTTAATTTCATAAAACAAACCATTACTATTTTTCAAGGGCCATAACATCAACCATCCAAAAATTTCAAAACATTAACCATCCAAAAATTCCAAAAACATCAACCAAACAAAAGTACTAATTCATATTCCATGTCCCTGCTATGTTTAATCCTAAATGTTTGCTAGACATGCTTCCCTGTTTGTTGCTGCAGATTGCAGAAGGCGTGTTCTCTCTTTCTCATCCAAAGCACTAAACTTTTCACAGTCTGATATGACAAACGATCGTCTCAAGTTGATATCCGCAAGCAAAAGTTTCGTTGTGTATTTGTTCCTTAGCAATTGCAACTGTCTTGCCTGGTTTGGTCCTTCTTCGTCAAGTCCACACTTCCATTTGTAAGGCAGTTGTCCCATATAGCACTCCATGTGTCGCATCAAGAAGACGCCACAGTCATGTGAATTCTCCTTTGTGCCCCAACGTACTGCAATCCTGAGAGGCTCTAACAATGCCATTTGGTCGTATAATGGATGTCTTTGCAAATGCAAATGTTCTAGCATCAAGGTGTGTTGCACAAACCAGATACCAATATGTGTTACACTATTAATGTAGTTACCGATTTAAATCAAATTTTGGAGCATCATCCATATTGAATTTCTTCCTCTTTCAATATTCGTGGGTGGTATTATCAATCTCCACGTGAGTTGTAGGGCTGTTCCAGTATGGTTCCGTTTCAAGTGGTACACCAGGTACAAGTTCCAATCCAACAAATTCGTTTATTACCTGTTCGTTACCCTCGACATTCTTTATTTCATCTTGCTTTGATTCTTTATGTCTAGTAGGCATTGTAAAACTCGGATCTTTGTGTTGCACTTTAATTGAAGCCCCTGCATCACCCTCGATTTGGTTGAATATTCTGCAAAACTCTACATCTAGTGTACGTAAGGACGATTCTGATGGGAAATCTGATATAGCCTTCTCAAGAGTTACTTCTGCACTTTGTTTTTCTGATAGTATCGAATTCAACTTTGATTGGATGTTATTGATATAGTCATGTGCACAGAAGAAGCAACCCTTGTTAGAACCATCAGAATGTAGTAGTGATATATATGTCATTAAGTATGCAACAAATCTTTTGTACTTCCAAATGATGTTTGCACCTGATGTATCACATTGTAACATCTAAAGACATTTGACTCATATACAATCCATACCGAAATAACATGCAGACCACATAGAAAGACACTCCATAAAAGATGAACTGCTTAAGGAAAAATCTTAAACACAGAGCTCAAAAGTCAAGAAAACGGTCCATCCTGTTCTGGAACAATTGAATTCACATGTAACATGTATAAAAAGTAACTCAATATTTTCTGTTGTTTTGCTTCAATAATCGATCACTTACATACACAAAAAATGAAAGGAACATAGAATTGAAGTCTAACAAATAAGAAGAAACAGCCACAACAACATTTACGAACTCGATTGCTTTCACGATGTATCACATTGTAGTTAATTTTGAGAATCCAATTCCCCAATAGCATAAGTTGTTCACAGTGTATCACAAATAGTTAATTTTGAGAATCCCAATAGAATAAGTTGTTCACAGTGTATCACGAAATGTATCACCGTGTATCACGAAATATATCACAGTGTATCACAATTAGTTAATTTACAGACTCCAATTCCCCAATAGCATAAGTTGTTCACGGTGTATCACGAAATGTATCACGATGTATCACAAATAGTTAATTTACATAATCTAATTCCCCAAAAGCATAATTTGTTCACAGTGTATCACGAACTGTTTACCTGAGTTCGGTTCAAATGTGCCTTTATCTTTAACAACAGTATCAACATCGATGGCTTCGTTCTTCTTCACACAGGTGAAAGATCTCTTTCTCTTAAGCCTATCACTTCTTCTTCCTGTTTTAGCATTCAAAAATAACAAAATGTCAATCAAACATTCATAATCACTCAATGTGTTACATTATGTAACTTTGTTAAGAGTTTACCTCCGTCAGCGTTTTCATCCATTCCGACCGGTCCAAACCTTAGTCCACAGAATCTTGACTGTCGATGATACCGAACGGTGGTGGCGATGATCGAAACCTGAGAGTCGATGATATCGTATGTGAATTCAACCTTAGTCGACAGAAACATGCAAATCGATGTCAAAAAACCTGAAGATGTTGTGATACCCAAAACCCAAGAACATCCATCGACTTTAGATTTAAAACCCTAGAACATCGATTGATATTATATTTAAAACCCTATGTTACCTGTCGTTGTCGTGATACCCAAATAGATGAAAATCGATTGCTCTGTGATACCTTGGTCGATTGCTCTGTGATACCCAAATAGATGAAGATCGATTGCTCTGTCGTTGTCGTGATACCCTTGGTGATTACCTATCGTTACCCATCGTTACCTATCGTTACCTTTCGTTGCCGTGATCGATATCTCAGACTATGTTACGGTTTCTTTTAAAAAATAGGGATGTGATCACTTGTGTAAAGGATAAGAATCTCAGTTTGATTTTGAACGATTCTTTCAATATTTTGATTTTAACTATTTTGATTTGATCCCATGATTATAGCAACCCGCCTAAAATAGATTTTGTTGAATCAAAAATGTTTGACAATTTTACCCTTTTGATTAAATTTATTCTCCATATTTAATGGTATTAAATGATACTTTTTAATTAAATTATGAACCATTGATTAGAAAGATGAGCGGATGAGATTGGATCTCACAGTTATCAAAGATTACTAGGATCTCCCTTGAATGGACCCCTATATATATATATATATATATAGGGTCCCGTTCTTTTGTTAACCGTCTAATTAGTGTTAACCATGTTAACTTTTTTGGACCAATAGGAATCAAGATAGGTTACTGGTTTGATAGGGGTAGTTTAGGAATTTCAGAATTTTAATTATTTATGGGTTATTTACTTTCCTAATTTCATGCACAAGATATTTTTGGTAATTATTAATGATAATCTTAATCTTTTAAAACCAATTTTCATTTTTGGTAATTATTGATGATAATTTTAATCATCTAAAACCCATTTTCAAATATAATCTTCATCTTCACGTTCTAGAGATTTTTTTTTCACGTTTTTTTTGCATAGCTACACGATTTCAAACTACATATATGCACATCATAGAATTGCATATATGCACATATTAATACTGCATATATGCATACCTTAGAACTGCATATATACACATCATAGAATTGCATATATGCACATCAGTTGAATATATGAAGATAAAAAGTGCATATATGCACAAACATAAATCTATGTAAAATTGCATATATGCACAACCATAACTATGTGTAAACCATAATCTATGTAAAATTGCATACATGCACAACCATAAATTTGTGTAAACCATAAATATATGTAAAATTGCATACATGCACAACCATAAATCTGTGTAAACCATAAATCTATGTAAACTTGCATATATGCACAACCATACATTTGTGTAACCCTGCATATATGCACATATGCACATAAACAAAATAGCGTGTATCCATAACAATAATCAAACCAACATGACAAAAAATCTTATGCACAAGCAGACTACAATTTACAGAATCGAAAAACCTTGAGAAATCAACGAGATCAGTGAGTTTTTGTCGTCGCCGGAAACTGCTTCATCTCGCCGGATTCTGCACTTTCGTCGCCGGAAAAACGATATTTCGCCGGTGTTCATAGTTGTCGCAAGTCTTGTTTGTCGCAAGTGAAAGGTTATCGCAACTTGGCTCATATCGCAACTTGGCTCATATCGCAACTGTTATCTTCTTGTCGCAACTCAAACTCGCCGGAAAAATGACTTTGCCGGAATCTCGCCGGATTCTGGAAATCCTTCGCCGGAGTTCATCCTTGTCGCAACTCGCAAGAATCAATGTTGTCGCAAAAATCCATCTCGTTTTCCTTCAAAAGCGAGATAGAGAGAGAGAGAGAGAGAGAGAGAGAAGAAATGTGGGAAGTAATTGGATGGCTACTGTTCTTCTTCATCACGACGGATTCTTGTTTTTCCGGTCACCGGTCACCATTTTTCTAGAGATAGAGAGAGAGAGAGAGAGAGAGAGATTTACCGATTCAAATGTGACAGCTAAACAATTTTTGGAGAGATTGAGAGATATGAGTTAATCAGGTCCTTAATTGTAGGGATTGATTTAATTGTTTCCTTACACAGGTTTATTAATTGACAAGAATACCCCTGTGCATATATGCTTCATATGAGCTCAACCGTTTTTTTATTTAATTTTGAATTAAAAAATCATTTTAATCTTAGCCATTGATTTTGATGATCAATGGTCCTGATTAGTTAACATAGTTAACACTAAATGGTTGGTTAACAAAAGAAGGGCCCTCTATATATATATATATGTATATATATATATCATTAAAAAGAAAAAGAACAAAAATAAATATGACTATAATAAAGTAATAAATAAAACAAAAATTATAAAGTATATATATATATATCTAGACTTGAGATCTAGTGAGACCAAGCCATTTCCGTGAGATCCGTGAGACCAAAAAAATAACATTAAACCTTCACAGTAAAAGACTGTGAAGGTATTGTGAAGGTAAATCTTCACAGTGTTTTTGATGTGAAGGTTCGCTGTTTTGCTTACCTTCACAATGAATCGTTGTGAAGTTTTAGTGTTATTTTGTGGTCTCACGAAAACAGGTTGGTCTCACGTGAACTCAACCCTATATATCTAATATAAAATTAATAAAACATATATATATATATATAAATAAAATAAGAAATGTTGAAATGATGGATTGTCATTGAATTTAATGAGTACAAATTTCAAGACATTCAACACCCCTATAAAGGAGTGCCATTAGGCCATCCGTAACGTGTGCGGGCTCGGGCTAGGGAGCGGGCTCGACGGGCTCCAGCGGGTTGCGCTACGGGGGGGAGCGGGCTCAGGCCGGGTTCCAGCCCCGGGTTCCAAAACCCGTTGAACCCGATTGTTTTTCTTTATTTTTATTTTTTTTTAAATAATTTGAAAATAAAGACGTTGGCAACGGCAATTTTTTTTTCAATTTAATCACACTATATATATAATCCTAAAACCCATTTTATTTTTCACACAAAACAACTCTCTCATTCTCTCATTCTCTTCCATTCTCTATATTTTTCACACCAAAATCTCTCAAATTCTCTCAAATTTCATCATGAATCCAAACAAAACACCTACATCCCGTCGTAACCGACCGGATACACCGCAACCGCAAGAAGACCCGGAGCTTGGTTTCCAAGCGTTTTCACAACAAGATTATCATCCGCAATTTTCGCAACAATTTCCGCCACAATTTTTCCAACAATTTCCTTACCAATTTACACGTCCCGGTTTGATTCAACAAGGTTTTACTCCGGCCAACTACAATCTTCCTTCACCCGCAATCGATCTCGACGACGACATTGTTCCGGAAACCCAACATTCTAGCCCGCACACACCACAATTCATCTACACACAACAATCTATCCCGGAACCATCAAACCCGACACCAACGAGAAAAGGAAAAAAAAACAATATGAAAATAGAGCCGCCAAACAGATGTGGAGTAAAGACGAGGAACTCGCGTTAGTGTCGGCGTGGGTTGACGTTTCGGAGGACACCGTTGTCGGTAACGCACAAACCGGTGGTAATATTTTTATTGTTATTATTATTATTATTGTTATTATTATTATTAATATTATTAATATTATTATTATTCTTGTTAATATTCTTATACATGAATTTACATAAATGTAGAAAGTTTTTGGACCCGAATCGGGCAAGTGTTCTTTAGTTTTATGGGTCGCGGAAATTATAGAACAACTCATCAACTCAACACCAAGTTCAACGACCTCAATAAAAGAATAAATTCTTTTGGCGGCATCTACAACAACTTGGTCACTAATAGATCAAGAGGAATGAGTGAGGCCGACATTTCACGAACGGCACACGAACGGTACCGAACACAACTTGGGTTTGCTTTCACTCACGAACAAGCTTGGAAAGTCCTCAAAAAATGTCCAAAATGGGGAACCGTTCCAACGAGGACGACAACTTCATCGCGGGGTTCAAAACGTACCAAACCTTCCGATGAAGACGTCAACGAGGTCGAGCAACTTCAACGACCCATCGGGAGAAACAAGGCAAAAAAAAACATCAACGAGTAATACGAGCGGGTCGAATACGAACGAAAGTGTTACTCAGTTGTTGACGAAGTTCAACGACAAGATTGATGATACAATGGAGTACAAAATGAAAAAACTCGAACTCGAACGAGATAAGTTGGAACTCGAACGAGAAATCGAACGAGAAAAACGGTTTGATAAAGACTTCGAGTTTTTCATAACCCCGCATGATCACCTTACAGGAGATATTTTGAGGGCTACTTTGGCGAAGAAAGAGAGAATTAGAAAATTACATAATTTTGGGTAATTTTGTATTTTGTAATTTTTAATTTTTTAATGTTTTGTATTTTGTAATTTTTATTTTTAATGAATGATATGAATTTTTATTTTTATTATTTATCTTATTTTTATTTATTAAAAAATATATAAATATTTTTATTTTGTTAAATAATTAAATGTATAAATAAAAGAATTAAAAAAATGAGGTGGCAAAAGGGCTTGAGGGTTCCCGCTACGCCACTTTAAGGCTTGAGGGTTTGAGGAGATAGCTAGAAGAAAAGCTGATGTGACGCTGATGTGACACTTGAGGGCTTGAGGACAGCGCTACGGATGACCTTAGCAATGCCCATTTTTTATTCCTATTTTAAAAGAATTTTTCTTAAACACTCTTTGTTAAAACAACTATCACGAGCGCACACTGGATTGGAACATGTGATAATTGTGTTTGAAATTTGAATGTCTGGATCCCCTGCCAATTGGACCTTTTTGAATTACGAAAATGGCCCTTCCGCCCATTGAAAACTTGGTAGAATATGCTCTACAACCTCACCCTACCCCGTTTACTTATAGGAATTTTGAACATGTTTTAAATATTTAATAATTAATTAAAAATATTTTTATTCTATATTACATATGTGTGTGCGATGCGGCGTGAAGTATCTTAAATCTAAAGCCGAGAATTCAAAAAAATAATTTTGTTTCATGTTCATATTTATACGCTTTTAAATCGCATATCAGATTTATAAAATTAAAGGTCAATATGATTAATTGGTCAAAAAAATTAGAGAAAATAATATAATCATGATTAAGAAAGTATAAATAATTAAATATACTATACTAAAATATTTGCATATTTATACTTTTTTTTAAAGGTTCGAACTCATAATCCAAAAGTTAGTTGATAAGTGATATCTTTTTTTCAAAGTAATTAAATCTCTTATGATAGTGATTATTTGTATCAAATCTCATACTAATTTCAACAAATCTCATACTAATCACGACACATTAATTCGTATATATTTATGATATTTAATAATATAATTAAATCCAAAAATATTCAATATTGGACTCATTTCGAAGGTATTGACGAAGCGATTACAACGGTATAATTTGTAAAAAATAGAAATGTTTTTAATGCATTTTAGTTCATATACATTATTTATGTTTATATGATAAGATTCTAAAATGAAAAATAAAAAAGTACGGGATTAAAAGTAAACTACATACCTATATATAAGGGTAGTAAATGTAACGTATAAATTAAAAAAATTGAATTAACGAGAGATTTAAGGAGGAGTGAATGTGGGTGTGCTAATTGAACTTATAATGTAAACTGCGTCCAGATACATGTTTAGGCGGGAAAATACTGAAGTCGGCTCACCAGAAGACGACACATGGCATGCTAGTTACTTATTTATTATATGTATAGATTTCTTCATCCGTGTTTAGATTATTGCGTTAGTTTATTTCAAAATAAGTGGTTACTTTTTCGTAGTACCTTTAATTATTAGATAGAACAAACTTTATTCATCCATTATTAAGGGTAAGATTGTTAAAAAATATAATAATTATACGTTTTTGAACCCTATGCATTTTTCATTTTGAAGATATAAATTACGACGTAGGCCCGACCACTTGGGCCAAACTTAGGTTAGCACCCCTCATATGGGTTTTCTATGAACATTTACTTTGAGATAGAGAAAGTATACTATTAAGATCAATATATTTATAACGTTTATGATAATAGAGGCCGTCTAGTATAATTAATAGAAAAAAATTCATAAAACATAATAAACTTTAACATTTTGAATTATTAAGTCCAAACTTCTTCTTTAATTAACTAAACCACTGAATTTCTACATATTACCTATCCGGCATGATTTTAATCCAAAAAAATAGAAATTAGCTATCTTCATGTAAAAGAAACTTAAATCATAATCTACCATTCCCTAAATTGCCGCCATTCAACAGTTGGAAAGTCGAGTTCCGGTGATAAGTCGAGTTAACGTGAAAAGTGATTATCAACAGTTGGATGCACATTAGGATGGGATGCACTGAGATTAGATGTATCAGATCAATCCCCGTATCAATCAGAATTCATGGATGAATTTGAGATTAAAAATAAACGGTTCAAATCAATTTCTCATGTTTCTCAATAACTCAACTTTTTAAACAATTATTCGCCATCTTTTTGGTGTATAGCTGTATGTATGATTTCGTTTTTTTTTTTTACGTTAAAATATTCTTGGCTAATTACAGGTAACTTTTGGGTCATAATAAGATGTAGATAACAAATAGAGTAAATTACATTTTTGGTCCCTGTGGTTTACACTGATTATCAACTTTGGTCCCCCTTTCAAACTAATTACACTTTTAGTCATCATGGTTTTTATTTTGTTTCAATTTTGGTCCTTCTGACCGACTTTAATTAAAATAGCTATTTTACTTAAGGGTATTTTAGTCCATTTACCTTTTCTTGTCTTTTTCATTTTTTGTTTTATTAGTTTATAAAGTGAGTTACAGTTTTAGTCCTTGTGGTTTGTCTTTTTTCTTTTTTGTCTTTTCTATCATTTTCATTTTATACCCTTGTTATATTAATTATTTAATTATAATTTTTACTAACAATACATTAAAAATACACATTTTATTTTGTAATTACATCATTAGAAAAGTATTGTCGAAATCTTTAAAATGAGTTAATTATTAATTATTTTTAACTTTTACGTAATTTATGCAATATATATATATATATATATATATATATATATATATACACACACAAATTCGTCTAAACTAATTTCAAAGTCTTTTCTATATTATGTTATGTTAAATTTTTATCACTTTGTTTATTATGTGAAAAATCAAAATTTATTGTGTCATCTAATAAAAAATGTATCATGTTTTCAGTTAATTAAATGTTTTTTAAATGTGTATCAAATAAAAACTTTATTATAGAATTATTATTTATTTATTTTCAAAATACAAACTTAAATTTATTATAATGAAAAATAAATAATCAACTAACAACTGCACACTTTAATTATTTTATTTAATTTATTTTCATGAATCAATATATTAAAAAGAATGATTTACAAGGTAAAGTATGCTTGGTTCATGAGTCTACAATTCAGATCAAACAAAGCAATAAGGTGACGTTTGGTAGACATACATGATTGGACTGGATTGGGCTGGACAAAACATGACATAATTGGACATAATAGGACTGGATAGATAATTTTCAAATTTTTTTCTTACATAAATCAAAAAAAGATATATTCTTTACACAACTTATAATATATTTTTTTATTAGTGTAGACATATTTGCATATATATATATATATATATATATATATATTATTGAATAAATCCGTAAAAATTTAAGAATAATCTATAATTAACTTTTCTAATTATATCGACAATACTTTTTTAATGGTGTCATTTACAAAATGAAGTATGTATTTCTAGACTGATAAAAATTGTCATTAGTTAATTAATGTAATAAGAATATAAAATGAAAAAGATAGGAAAGACTAAAAAATAAAAATAAAACAAACTACAAGGACTAAACTTGTTATTTACTATATACTCTAATGAAAAAAATAAAAAATAAACAAAGAAAAGGTAAATGGGCTAAAATACCCTTAAGCTAAATAACTATTTTAATTAAAGTTTGTCAGAATGACCAAAATTGAAACAAAATAACAACCATGATGACTAAAAGTGTAATTAGTTTGAAAGAGGGACCAAAGTTGATAATGAGTGTAAACCATAAGGACCAAAAATGTAATTTACTCTAACAAATATATATATAGGTCCACTATTTTGTAAACTTTTATCGAGTAAACTTTGAATTTTATAGGTTTTTGTTAATGAAATTTTTCATGAAATTGTTTATTTTTGATGAAATTGTTTCATATATTTGTGTTTTTTTATGTAGTTTCATATATTTATTTTTCATTTCTATGAAATTGTTTCATATATTTTTTCAGTTTGATGAATTTTTTTCGTTTTTACATAAATAAAAAAACACAAATATATGAAACAATTTCATTAAGAAATGAATGATATGAAACATTTTCATCAAAATAAACAATTTTATGAAACAATTCATCAAGAAAACCTATGAAATTCAAAGTTTACACACATTTAGAGGTTTACAAATTATTATCTATCTATATATATATATATATATATATATATATTATTTACGTTTTTAAAATTCAGAGACTTAATAAAGGATATTTTATGGATTAATGTTATAAAATTAAAGAAGTTTCACTGATTAAAAAAAATTATCTTATTTATTCTAAGTCAAAAACGTTTAAAGATATAGATGGAGGCGGGCATGTACTAGGATTAGGATTTGGATACAAAGACAAAGACGTAGCCGGCACTCTTTCCATATTCCACTTTATCCAAAAAGTAGCTCACGAGTCCATGTCGTGTTTTGTTCAGAAACCACATCCTATCCAAAGTCAAAACTTTTATTTTTTTGACAATTCTACTATGCGCCACCCTCCCTACCCATGCCATATATAAATAGCACCATATGTAACATCAAAAATTCACATATTCATCAGATTCATATATTCACCAGATTCATTCAAATCCAGCAAAACAAACAATGGAAGGATTGATTCCATTTTTGATGCATGCCATGAAGAAGAACCACAGGCTTCACCACACCTACCGTTCCTTCTCCACCGGTTCCACCACCAGCTACCATCTCCTTGCCGCTTCTGCCGCCGAGGGTTCATCCCACCGCAGGACTCGTTCCGACTTCCAGCCACCCACCGCTGAGTTCTTGCAGCACAGATCAACTTTTGCTTCAAACACCACCTGTTCAACTCCAAACACATTTAATCATGCTTCAAAGCTCAAGAGTACCTGAACCAAATGGATGAATCAAGATTCCAACAAGACTATTCTTTCATTGTTTTCGTAATTTGTATAATATCAATGTATCAGAATTGTATCACAAACCACTTCATATTATTATTCATAAATGCATGGGTGATCATAAAACAATAAATGTTCATATTTGACGAAAATTATAGTGTCAGCTTGAAATGTAGCACAAACAGAAACGAATGATATGAACATAAACGAAATTCACTAACGGTGGTGGTGGTTGTCATGTTGGCTACGAAGCCAGCAGGGCTTCAACTTTTGCAATCTGATCCTCTTCGTTCTTTGAGGTCGGGCTCTTGTTTGCTTCATCGTAAAGATCATGCTTCCACTTCTCAACTCGCCCACCGCTCTGCCCTTGCCTCCCATTGAACCCATCTCTTCCCCTATTTGAACCTCCAAATCCGCCACCACCGCCACCATACCTATTATCTCTTGATTGAAACTTCATCCTCTGCTGTGGGTCCCTTTCCCTTTCCCCTTCCCCTGACAACCGCCTGTCGACTGGTGGTTTCTCTGGCGGCTTTCCTCTTTCTTCCTTTCTTTCAGTTCCTACAGCAGAGGGCTTTGCAACTTCTGGTGCTGATTTATCATCCGTTCCAGCATCAACTGGAACTTTGGTCTCTCGAAACGAAGGCCTTTTCTTTGAAGGTGGTTCCGATTTGTAGGAGCCATCATGTCGCCAAGAACGATGGTCAGCTCCCTGGCCACGGGTTTTTGTATCATCGTTATTTGAACTTCTGTTTGTCGTCCTTCCACTCTGGCGATCCTTTGTATCTTTCCACCAATCACGCTCTAAACAAGAACATGAAATGGAGAGAATAGATTAGAAAATATATATACAGAGGCCCACTATTTTGTAAACTTTTTTTCGTGTAAACTTTGGATTTCATAGGTTTTCTTTATGAAATTTTTTCATGAAATTGTGTATTTTGATGAAATTGTTTCATATCATTCATTTCTTGATGAAATTGTTTCATATATTTGTGTTTTTTTATGTAGTTTCATATATTTTTTTTCATTCCTATGAAACTATTTCATATATTTTCTCAGTTTGATGAAACTTTTTCGCTTTTACATAAAAAACACAAATATATGAAACAATTTCATCAAGAAATAAATGATAAACACTTTCATCAAAATAAACAATTGCATGAAACAATTTTATCAAGAAAACCTATGAAATCCAAAGTTTACACACATTTAGAGGTTTACAAATTATTATCCCCCCCTCTCTCTCTATATATATATATATATATGTGTGTAAATACTTTAGAAACCGCTTGAAATGATGAGGGTAGCAAATGATTTATGAAAATGGGATACAAATTAGGAAATTTGAAACTGACCGGTAGTTTCCCTATGTCTGAAGCTACGACCAGCACGCTCATCATGCTGTTATAAGACAAGCACAGGCAAGCCCAAGATGGTTATATACACACTTGCAATAAACTGAGAGTCGTGACTCAGTCGATATAAACGTTTCCTAAATCATGATGATCATATATTTGCAGTTATTATTAGTAGCAATTAGCAATTTAGAAAAATGCCAATCATGGCTAGTGACAAAAATAGCAATCTAAATAAAAAGATTACGCAAAAAGTTTAAAGCAGTCGAAGAAAGTTATCTTCAATAAAAACCTGAAAGAGAGATCGGGACCGAGGTGCTTCGATTTTGTCTGAAGAATTCTTCATTCCTTCACGGTATCCATTACTTTTCTTGTCAGATTCTTTGCTCAAGGGCACAGTTTCTATTTTTGGATCAGGTACTGGTGGTGTCTCCAGAGGCAGGGAATCTTGCACCCTACGGTGGTGTTTTTGATCACGATCAATATGTTCAGCAGAATCCAAATTAGGGTTGCTGACAGGTCGCTCTGTTGCTGTTTTTCCATCCCTTCTAACCCGCTTAGGACTGGCAAGAAACAGCAGCAGAACATGAATTAAGGCTCCATTTGACATGAGAATGAGTTAAAAAAAAACATATTGCAAAACTAGAAATTCCGAAGTAGACACCATGAAAGCAAATACTCTGCCCTTTACATACCTTAGGAATGACTTAAATTCAAATTCTGTCATACTACACAAGTTATCCTTAATATAGCCAGTTTTAAAATTCCATTTTCATTTCTTTAAACACAACTTTTTTAGCCACTGTTTAAATTTTGGTTTCATTTCAAAATTGTTAACTACATTGAACTACATACCAAGTAACCCAAGGTAAACATTGGTGGCGTTACATTTGCAATTGATATGCAAGATCAATGTGTAATGCAAGAATCACTCATTTTATACCTATTTAAATCTAATTTCTACCCATAGATCAAGAAACATCTAAAACACACCTAACCCTGAAACCCCCAAATTGATCACCGGAATCGCCTAAGAAGTAATACGATTCATAAAAAATTAAAATTAAAACATTAGAAACACGTCACATAACCTAAAATCCATGTACTGATCACAAGAATCACATCAACACAAAATTTGATTCATAATCTGATGCAGTGCCATTTGTACTTAGACAGTGATATCACATAACGGCAGAAGAGAAGGAAACTGCAAAAAGAGTATGATATTACCTAGGTTCACGATCGAATCTGGAGCGATGGTGTCTGGAGTCTGAATAACGACTCTCGCGACGAGACATTGCTATTGCTAGAGATTGTAAGGATTTGGGTTCAGCTCGTTCGCTAGGGTTCGGCTATATTTAGCGATAGCACATCCTCCATAGCCAGTAAAAACTAGAAACAAAAATCTTTTTTTTTTGTGCTATAAATTAATAATCAAGATTAAATTGTATTTGTTCGGTTTTATTTCATACTAATTTAGAGGTTGTTTGACATTTCTTCGATGATTTGATGTAGAATACTTAGGTGTCGTTTGGTTCGCGGAATGTTTTAGGATGGAATGGAATCTGTCAAAGGAATTTGACTTTGAGGGAATTGGAATGGAATGTTGTTAGGTTTGACCACCTGTTTGGTTGGCAGAATTGGAATGAAATCTATTAAAAAATTGAAATTTGTTTGTTTGGTTGACAGAATGTAGTGTTGGAATTGGAATGAATTTTTGGTAAATGACCAAAATACCCTTTTAATATAAGTTTAATTTTTTAGAACAAATAAGAATTGAAATGAAAGTTGTTGTAGGACTTCATCATCCTCAAGATTCCATTGACCTAATATAATCCATAATGCTTCATAAGTTCATATCAGAAGCAAAACACCCAAGAGGATCCACAGCCATTTCTAATCAACTTCCCACCATCAATTACTACACAGAAAAGCTTTCTTTCAGTAACAATCAACAAGCTCGATTCAAATCGATCAATTTAAACCCTAATCCAAAGGCGGATCATTCTGTAAAATCTTATCATAAAATTCATCATCTCCAACCTCAGGCATCTCCTCCGGCCGTTTTCCAACGAAATCCGATAACCCTAGAACCCGAATCATCGAATCAATGTCGTCGACGGTGCTGATTTTGGGGAAATTATTTTCCGAATGCTGGAATCGAGGAGGGTTTTTGCGAGGTGGGGAATCGTATAGATCGTTGTGAGAGAGGAATTCTTGAGGGGGTTGTTCGATTGAGTCGCCGTCGAGGGTTGAGGAGGCGTTTGAGAAGTGAGATAATCGTGTTTGTCGGCTGAAAAGAATTAAAACTAGGGCAAGGGTAGTTTGGGCATTATGAAAAAAATCAATTTCATTCCTTTAAAATCCATGGTTTAAGTGATGGAATGTTAAATGGCTAAATAATGGAATTCAATGGAATTGTAGGGATTCCATTTGCCCAAAAGATTGAACCAAACACTGGAATGGAATCTGGTCAATGGAATGTCACATTCCAATTCCACCAGATTCCATCACTTTCCAGTGAACCAAACGCCACCTTAAGGTTTTGTTTGGCAAACAAACTGATAAGTTAGCTGATGAAGAAGTCACGTTTGTCAAAACTAGTTTATAAACCTGTAAAATGACTAAAAAGAACATGTTCAAAAAATTACCAATTACAATAATTAATTATATAATTAAAATAAATTTATACCAATATAATTTGTTAATTAATATAATCAATGTAGTAACAAAAATTAAATAATATATCATATTAATTAAAAGAATTTAAAATTTATTATTACATATATACGTACTATAAATTTTGAATTTATTAAAATATGTTTTAAAAAATATATATATTAACTATGATTTTAAATAAGGGAATTTAATTAAAATACTCAAAGTTTGACTTTGACTTACCAAAATACCCATTTTCTCGTTCATTTTACTAAAATACCTATTTTTCCACGATTGGATCGCGGACCAGGGTATAAAATGAAAATGTTATCCCGCTATTATCCTTTTGTAATTGAAATTTACACTTTCAACTCCTATACTTATTTACTTACTTTACTTTATACATTTACTTTCATAATTTTAATTTTACATTTAACACATGTAATCGTTTATTAACTAAAATACGTTAAAAAATACGTTTTAATTTTAACAAGTTACACCATTATAATCGTCTCTTCGATACCTTCGAAATGAGCCCAATATTGAATATTTTTGGATTTATTTATTTTATTATTTATCATATATACTACATAAAAATATTTTTAATATTTACAATTCATACCCTTATAGTTAATTATTTAATTTATAGTACATCTCTTATTTTTTTCAATTTTGTTTTACACTCCTATCGCATTAACATAATAATCATATATTAACTAATTCATTAAATCGTTTTAAATTATTATTATTTGTATGTGTTTATAGATATCGTGAATGGCAATAGGACAAGGTTTCACGAGAAGAATATGAAATGGGGTTTTGACAAGTTGGTATCACTGGACTCATTTAAGAATTGTGAAAATGGGTATTTGGCAAATGATGATTCATGTGTGTTTGGAGCTGAAGTATTTGCAGTTACAGAGTATGCACAAAAGGATCGATGTCTGTCCATCACAAAGGCTCCGCCAATTTTTAATACTTACACTTAGACCATCGATAATAAAATAAATAAAACGTATTTTAACTATAAGAGTACCATAAATTAAATAATAAATATAAGAATATGAATTTTAAATATAAAAAATATTTTTATGTAGTATATATGATATATAATAAAATAAATAAATCAAAAAATATTCAATATTGGGCTTATTTCGAACGTATCGAAGAGACGATTATAATGGTGTAACTTGTTAAAATTAAAACGTATTTTTTTAACGTATTTTAGTTAATAAACGATTATATGTGTTAAATGTAAAATTAAAATTATGAAAGTAAAATGTATAAATTAAAGTAAGTAAATAAGTATAGGGGTTGAAAGTGTAAATTTTAATTACAAAAGTGACAATTGTGTGTGTGTCGCGGGATAATAGCGGGATCAACATTTTCATTTTATACCCTGGTCCGCGATCGCGAACCCAATCGCGGAAAAAATGGGTATTTTGGTCAAATGAACGAGAAAATGAGTATTTTGGTAAGTCAAAGTCAAACTTTGAGTATTTTAATTAAATTCTCTTTAAATAACCGTTACATTAATATGAAAAAAATAATCGAATAATAATTAAAAATATAATAATAGTAGTGATAATTAAAATATATTAATTAATATTAAGAAAAAATTTATATGATTTACAATAACTCTAAATAACTAAAAATTAATATCAATGTATAGTTAAAATTTAATTTAATAATTTTCACTTAATATTAATTAGTATTTATTAATTAATAATAGTTAAATTTGAAAAAGTAATATTTATTTATAATTATAGTTAATAAATAATAATTAATATTAATGAGAACAATATTGAAATATTCACAAAAAGCTACTGAAAAGCTACTCCAAGTAGCGTTTCAAAAAGTTAGCTTATGGTAATCCAAACATGTAACCAAAAAATATGTTAGCTTATAAGTTAGTTTTTTTTGCTAGAGGTGAGTACCGGTGTTGTAACTCCACTTGTTAATCCAGCATTGAATACTGATGATAGAATAGAAGAAGTTTATGCTGGAAATAAAGTTGAAATAACTCAAGTGGGAGAGAAAAGAAAGTGGGAGGATAGATCAGAACCTTGCCAGAAGTCGGAAACTTTTGCTAAGAATCATTGTATTGAATCCCGTCGAGAAACCAAATTGTGTATGAAATGTTTCAAGTGCGGAGAAACTGGCCACACGATTAAAAACTGTCATATTCAAGGGTCAACCTGCTATGAATGCAAGAAGCCTGGTCATTTCCGAAGGGATTGCCCGAAGCTGAAGAATAGTGGAAATCAAGAGAGGAAATCCGATTCTCCAAAAACAACGGTTGAACGTTGTAACACCCTTAAATCAGGGCCATATTGAACCTCAAAATTCTAATAATATTAACATAGAATCTTCTAAACTTTAAACATAAGCAGGGAATTAACCAATAGGAGTCATATTTACAATTACTGAATTCTCCAAATAACCTATTAATCTAATCATGTCACTATAATTAGATTAACTAGGTTATCTAAGCAATCCATCAAAACTTCATTGTTAATTAACTTCTCCGCTATTCCAAAAGCTCTCGTCCCACATCCCTTTATTTCCCGGAGCTAGTACCTGGTAAGAAAATATAATTTGAAACGATTAGGCTAACGCCTAGTGAGAACATTCAGTTTTCAAAATAATACTTTTAAATCAATGCAAACAAGTCTTATCAAACTTGACTTACCCTCATTCTTACCATACTAGTACTCGTCTCATAATAACATAATCATACTCAATCCCATGAATATGACTACCATTCAGAAAGTCATATCACCGTATTCAATAGCCTACTATGAATCATCACGGATTCTAGTTTATCGATCAAGCCTACAGACTTACATTCACTCGCCATACCTCCTTCTTGAAATAGATACATAAATAGCACTTATATTTTGTCTATTTTTAATCCGCCAAAAACACAGGAAAACAACCCTTACACTTCGTTTAATTCATATTTCTACATCTCAATACGAATAGCAACTATCTTTTGCCTATTCAATCATTCCACATGAATAGCAATTATACTTTGCCTATTCAACCGTTTCTATATGAATAGCAATTCTACTTTGCCTATCCAATCATTCAACATGAATAGCAATTCTACTTTGCCTATTCAATCATTACACATGAATAGCAATTATACTTGGCCTATTCAATCATTCAATATGAATAGCAATTCTACTTTGCCTATCCAATCATTTCAAGGATACACGGGAATAACAATAATACTTTGTCTATTCCTCCTTTTCAAAGATACACGGGAATAACAATTATACTTTGTCTATTCCTCCTTTTCAAAGATACACGGGAATAACAATTATACTTTGTCTATTCCTCCTTTTCAAGGATACACGGGAATAACAATTATACTTTGCCTATTCCTCATTTTCAAGGATACACGGGAATAACAATTATACTTTGTCTATTCCTCCTTTTCAAGGATACACGGGAATAACAATTATACTTTGTCTATTCCTCCTTTTCAACGATACACGGGAATAACAATTATACTTTGTCTATTCCTCCTTTTCAAGGATACACGGGAATAACAATTATGCTTTGTCTATTCCTCCTTTTCAAGGATACACGGGAATAACAATTATACTTCGTCTATTCCTCCTTTTCAAGGATACACGGGAATAACAATTATACTTTGTCTATTCCTCATTTTCAAGGATACACGGGAATAACAATTATGTTTTGTCTATTCCTCCTTTTCAAGGATACACAGGAATAACAATTATACTTTGTCTATTCCTCCTTTTCTACATGAATAACAATTCTACTTTGCCTATTCATTTCATTCCAATACAATTAGGAATAGCAATTATATTTTGCCTATTCTACGTTATCAAATAAAACTAGTGCTTATGGATCCATTCCACTTATTCGTACTCGTACAGGATAACGCTTAATATGAATTTTTCATATTATTAGTATAAGCCGATCACATATTTACTACACAGATTCCTCATATCATTCAGTAAAAGCAAACCTCCTTTATAGATCTCTTATATCATTCAGTACGAGCAAATCACATTTAATATGCCAATTTCTCATAATATAAGTCTAACCATCATTATCATTATTAACGGGTCCTTGATATAATTTTATATACACAATTGCCCATTAGAACAAATAGTTAAAACTCGTATAATTGTCTGTCCAAAATTCATTCACTAATCGTCTCTTTATAAAAATATACCTTACCGTAATTTAAATACGTTATAAAAAGGTAAGGTAAGAATGAACTCACCTGATAGCAATAGCGTCACTCTTTAAGTTTGTAATGATTTCCGCCACCAAACTTCACAAGTCTGTAATACCCAAATACATATAGTACTTGCATCAATTTATTGAATAGGACTCTTAAAAGACTAAGAATCCTAAATAACCAAAATCTCGTCACTTATCGCAACCCACTAATTGCGATAACACTTGTCGCAACCCATTGTTGCGATATCCCCTTCTTATCGCAACCAACTGTTGCGACACGCATCTTATCGCAACCAACTGTTGCGACACGCAACTTATCGCAACACACTGTTGCGATACAATCATTCTTGTCGCAACCCAAAGTTGCGACATTCATACTTATCGCAACTATCATCTTTATCGCAACTCATTGCTGCGAT
Source organism: Saussurea involucrata (assembly GCA_033807775.1). Lineage (NCBI taxonomy): Eukaryota > Viridiplantae > Streptophyta > Magnoliopsida > Asterales > Asteraceae > Saussurea > Saussurea involucrata. Next base: position 26,258,604 of record CM066314.1, read on the forward strand.
GTTCATCTTTGTCTCAACTCACATAAATCATAATAAATCCATAAATCTATATTTTTAAGCCATGATAAATTCTACAAACTTGCAGATATGCTTAAGGTTACTAATATAAGAGATTTATGACCTGAGAATCTTCATAACATCCAAAAACGTAATAACCCATTTTCTAAACCAATAAGTAGTTTAATACACATAAAGAGAGCAATTCATACGAAATCATACCTTTGATTCTCACAGGTTGCACCTTAATTTTCCAGCTGAATAATTCAGCTTTCTTCTTCTTTGTCTTTCTTTCGGTTCTCTCTCTCTCTCTCTCTCTCTTTGCACCGTAAAACACACACACATACACAAAAACTAAAAGTCACCAAAATGAGACACCTACCCCTCTTTTAGATAGAAAGAGGCGGTGGTGGTGACTTATTTTTCACCACTTACCCAAACAGCCCCCTCAACTTTCATCATTTGACAACTTCCACCCTCAAACTTATAAATTAAAATTAAAGTTTACCCCTTAACTTATAATTCCAATAAAACAATTAACGAAACTTAATCGGGGATAAACTCTAAAATTAATCTATCAAATAATTATATTCAAATTATTCAATAAACCAAACATAACATTTTATATCGAAAAAAACGAGATGTTACAATACTCCCCAACTTGAAAATGATTTCGTCCTCGAAATCAAAGCTAGATAAAATCAATGAAGATATCTAATCTTCATATACTCTTCAACCTCTAATGTCATATTAGCACCTTGGTGATGTTTCCATTGTACTCTCAACATAACCATATTCTTAGGTCGTAAATTCTTAACCAATCTTTCTAAAATCGCCTCCGGTTTCTCCACACAACGACTCTTCTCACCTACTCTTATCTCACTAAGTGGAATCACATCTTACCAACATGAAATATGTCATGTATCCCTTCAATTTCTAGTCTTACATACTTAATCACAGTTTAAAGTCCAGGAAGAACAAGGACTCAACTTTCCACATTTTCTGGATCTTACATCCTTCAACATTGCCCGCTCCCCAACTTAAATTTGCAAGCCTCCTTAGAGTAACAGTTATCCTCAAATCTTTATCCAACTATAGCTTGATCTCCTTTAATTATTTTAAATCATCTTTCAATAATAACAATCGATATAGCTAACTTTTGATACAAACCAAAATACAAAAGATAAGTTAGCACTACTTACTTAATATACATCCACCTATGCATAGAATAAACAAGGACTGTATCCAAAACGTACCCATCCATTCCTTAACTGTAACGTCCCAAAAATTACAAGAAAATTTAATTTTTTTTTAAAATGACATTTCATTAATTAAACTCGTTAAATAACCCAAAACGTTTCGTTTGCAACTCAAGAATAATTTTTCTTCTAAAAACAGTAAACAACGGAATAAATAGTTTAAAAATGATAATTATAAAACGATATAATAATCAGCTCTTCACGCGCGCCAGTGTGTACACGTCACGCCTTGGAACCACTCGTACCTGAAACAATGATTTATTGGGAAAGGGTAAGCACGAAGCTTAGTGAATTCAAACACCATAAATAACACAGTTATTCCACACTACCCCTAAAACAGATAGTGACACAAAAACGATCATACATGTCTACGAACAAATCATAAACATGTATATCCACACCCACCCACCTAAAAGGCACAAGTCGGTCCCACCGACCACATGATAACATCTTCGGCCCCGCCGAATCCCCGGTCCCACCGAGTCTCTACGCCACCCGCGTATAACATCTCCGGCCCCGCCGAATCCCCGGTCCCACCGAGTCTCTACGCCACCCGCGTATAAAATCTCCGGCCCCGCCGGACCCTCGGTCCCACCGAGTTAACATGACAACATAGTATCAACTAGACACCCCACTATCTAGTTCCACAACACAATCACATAAAGCTACCACACACGTACTACAGCAATGATGAAACAACCGTTATTAGATATAGTGGGAGAACTCACCTCGAATGCGCGCCTAGCTTAACAATACAATTCAAGCTTCACAATTACGGTCACTTCCCAGCACCTAAACGCATGTTAAAACGTGTCAATACGAGACCCGGACCCTACGACACGACACACGCTTAAACCGTCACTAAAACTATTTTCCGTTCTCGCCAAACAGGTCTGTTCGGGACCTGTTTCGACCCCTTTAAACCCAGAAAATTCTCAATATTATTTTATGATTAGAAAGTACTTTGAGATAGGGTTTCAAGGACATATTATACGCCTCCTAACGATTTTTCTACAATTTGTTATGAATTAAATACGAACGACCACAAAAACTGTCCGTTTTCGGACCAGACACGCAAACAGCCATAAACAGCCTAGCTACGGGCTTAATCAGACTTTCGGCAAAACACAAAAAACCTCCCCAACTCAAATTGGGAACTTTGGGCACCAAATTCATGTCAAAACGAGTTACGAGTGAAAAGTTAAGGCTTTCGCAAGATCAAGGCAGATTCCAGAAATTTTCACATGAAATGACGAATCACCGAACTTGCGACCACTTTTTCGCCCAGCTAGAGACCGAACCAGTTTTCCGCTAAAACACGGAACACGTGCCCGACCCCGAACTTGAACCGTGGGCGCCAGTTTCGGCTCAAACGGAGTTACGGCGGAAAAGTTATAGCCGTCGTAAAAACAGTGGCTGCACCATTTTCCACATGAATTGATGATTATAAAAACGACGGTTTTAACGAAACGGCTTAAACGATTAAGTCAAGGCTTAACGGATTCTAAGGTGATTATTAATAAGACATGGCCACGCACCACCCTCTGCCCTCCGGCAGTGGTGGTCGGCGGCGGCGGTCGGCGGCGCGGTGGTTGGCGGCGCGGTGGTTGTTTTTGCCGGAAGAAAAACGAAAAGGAAAGGAAACGAGACGAAGGAAAACGATTTACCTCGCTCCAATACCACGCACCCGCACCTGCTCCTCACTCTCCCGAAACCTCCGATGAACAGCAGTGGCGGCGGTGGTCTCCGGCGACAACAGCGGCGAACGGCAGCAGATTCCGGCGACTATTCACCGCTCTTCTCTCTCTCTACCACTCTCTCGCGCTGCTCTCTCTCTCTCGCTCTGCTCTCTCTCTCGCTCTCTCCGGCCAGCAGCGGCGCTGGTTGTGGTGGTGGTGGTTTCACGGCAGCAGGGAAGAAGGTGTTAGGGTTTCTTGCTTTTGGTTGTGATCCCTAAATGAGAGTGCCGTGAAGAAAGAATCGAGAGGTGGGTTTGCTTAGTATTACAATTGTGTGCAAAACAAGGTATCGAGAAGGAGAAAATAGGGGTTTCGGTCCCCATTTGCATGGGCCGAAACCCATACCCACTTTTGACTAACGCCATAAATAGCCCCCCCAACTTACATTCCTCTCACAACTTAGCCAAAAATTTCAATACTTAACGATTTGACCCAACTCGACTAACCCCGTTTACGGAAACCACAAAAAATCGAACTTAAAAGAAATAGTTAAGACTAATAAATTACATACCGGGATACGGGCTTTACAACTCTCCCCCACTTGGATTAGACTTCATCCTCGAAGTCTCGGCCTACGAATAGCTCCGGATAGTTCTCCCTCCTCTCAACCTCAGGTTCCTAAGTCCACTTGAAATCCCTTCTAAAACTTCCCAAACACTTTTCTAACTAACGTACTCCTTCTAGGACACTGGGATTATAATCAGAAGAACACTCCAACAACTGGAATCATTCCTAGTCAAACGACTTTGGTTATCTCCCAACCTTAGATATTCTATACATCCCGATTCAATTTCAAGCTCTAACCATCCTAAAGTTGCTCACCAATATACCTTACAGGATACTCGAATCCGATCATTCCTACCATTACTGCCAATTAATTTCCACGAGTTCTAATGGACTCCCAAATTTATTTCACACGGATCATCAAACCAGTAAACTTATAATCCCCCACGAAGGTCATTTCACCATAACCATTCATCACAATTAAGCATTTCAGGGTTACTACTACCGTCGCCATTATTATTTCAAAATCGGCTACAAATCCCCGATTACACTAAGGGTGTTTGGCCTCAAGCCCAAAAGTCGACACTTAAACATACTACTTACTTCAAAAAGGTTACTGCGCATTTATTCTCTTAATTACAAAGGGCATCATTCCCTTAACTGACACTATTCGGTCTACACTAACAACACGTGTGGAATACCCAATCTTCCACCGTCTACTTATCTTCCTCGCCCGCCATAGGGAACCTAGTTACATTGTATCAAGATACACCTTAACGCCTACCTCCCAGGTACGTCTCAAGTCCCGGCACATCAGAACTACCTCTCAGGTAAGTGCCCAAGACTATATCCTCTTAGTGCCTACTGGAAAGTCAAGGTCATAACACATGGATACCGGAGTCCCACCCCGAGATACCCAACCGACCATAACCAACGATTGACTGACGTGATCAAGGATCCAATGCAAACAGTCTACCAACAACATGCCTATCCCGGAATGACTCACTCACCCAAACATGTAAATATTCAACGTGCAAAATGCAAAACTGTGCAACAAAACAATCCATCAACAAGACTCCACATCGAGCCATTAAAACCGTGCAATTGACCCATGACTATCTCAAAGTCAAAACCGAGCAAAATGCTCTACGCTTGCTAGACCCATAAGTCGGTCAAAAACGCGTTTAAATAAAGTCTAAGCAAGCAATACTCTAAAATCAACATTAGTCCCAAACTCAACACGGGTTAAACAAAAGAGCTTTCCAAAAGGACTCACACCCTTAAAATTCTCAAAATGACACATAACACTTAAAAGCGCATTTCCCAAAAGGTTTACAAAATCATTTACAAAAATGTTTTCAACGTCAAGATTTTTCATTTCAAAAAGACCTTAAGCAATAAAACTACAATTACCAGGTCGGTAGTTACGCAAAAATGGACACGCTCGTCCCACATATGAAAATCCTGTTGAAAATCGTTTCATTGCAGCCTAGTTTACTCACAAAACGTAAAGCGAATTAAATAATTTCTTTGAAAATGAACCGTCGCGGTTCTAGTATGAATTGACTCATGACATGTATTTAAAGTAACCGCTCGACCTTACACCGGGTGCGACAGAAGTGTGCACAAATTTCAAAATCAGTTCCACGACAGTTGACCCCAAAATTCCTCTTTTTCCAACATAAAATGTCGTGGCACAGGGTTCACCAACAAATCTTACGCGCGTCGGCTAGTCATACAAAACGATGAAACGGTTTACAAATATACTTTTGTTAAAACACAACTGTCTCGTGTAAGTTTCAAACTTGAAAATAAAAACCAATCTGTTTTCATCATTTGAAAATATCGACTAAAACCTCATAAAATCTCAAAAGGTGGGGTTCTTTAAATTGATTTCCAAGATTTCCCCAAATGGTCACATAAACAAACAAGATATGCACCTCGTGAAATTAAACCCACACGACTCAACATGCCGTAAAACATAACTTATTTTAACCAACTCACTCAAATAGCTTTACACAGACATCGTGGAATGTAACTTTTCGTCTCAACTCTAACATATGTGGAGGAGTTCCAATGTTAAAGTCACAAGCCGTAGTCACTTGCCCAACATTTTAAGCACCACAAAACACAGATATCATCTTACCCGAAAGAATCGTTGGAAAAATAACGAAATGAAACAAAATTCTAACAAAGTTTGCACCCCCGTAAAAAAACGATTTCATACATTTTCAAAGCCATATTTCCAAATCTTGTGCGTGTGCTGAACATTTCCCAAAATTCCAAAACACCGTCCATAAAATGATTTGAAACACAAGAATTTGCTAATGCAATCTTTTTAAAAAAAAAATCAAACTTCGTGCATGACTTAGTCGGCATTCTACGCCTCGACTCCTACTCCTCCAAATCTCTCCGGTCCACTAACGTCATCCGGTCATTTAAACCTCTAAGGGCAAGTTGGAATTCACGTCCAATTATCTTACGGTCTTTCCTTAAAACAAAGTCGGCTCTATAAGCCTATGATTCTAGCACAATCATCCATCTTGTCCCGAAACAAACATCATCCTCATCGTCACTCCAAGTGACTACTACTAGAATCGTCCTTTTATTCCAACGACTACTAATTATAACCTTCGACACTACCCCAACGATCATCCCATCAAAGCAAAACAAGTACACACCTGTACTAGTAGGTTTACCATAGTTGTTCCTCCTTGTGATGGCTATTCCGGGTAGATATTACAACGAGTTATTAGCACATAATAATTCACACTAACAACGCTCACGCTCAACTCCTTGGATTCCTCGTGACTTTCCCCGACTCGAGCATTGATCCTGTGTTTCCGATAGTAGGAGCTCTACTACTACCTTCCACACCTATCATCACTCGTTCCGAGTTTCATCCGATGGGTCCAAGTAGTTTCTCGCCGATAACTACACACATATGCCCGCACCGGCATATGTACACACTTCTCCTAGCTCCCTAGGAATTCCACCCAACTCCACTACCCTTGCTATGACGAAATCCCCACTAGTCATGACGGGTCGTCTCGCGAATGCACAGTCGCACACAGTGTAAAACCAGATAGACATTCGAATATAAGATTCTATCCTACAACGGTTGGACTCAAACAAGAGCTGCGCAATAGAACTAAATCTAACATTCTAAGGTTATTCGGTTCCTACCGCATACAACCTATAGTGCATTCACTTAACAACTTATCAGGACTAGCATGAACTCCTATTAGCAAACAACAAACATGCAGTACAGTGTAATAAGCGCCAAACAATCCAGCACACATACTCCTATGTTCTAGAAAGCAATCTAGCATACATACTCATATGTAAACGCTATTCCCAGCTCACTAGGAATTTCATCTCATCCCACTACCCTTGCTACATCGGAATCCCTGTTAGCCATAACGAGTTGCCTCGCGAATACCCAGTCGCATGCAGCGTGAATCAAATAGACATTCGAATACAAGATTCTATCCTAGAACGGTTGGACTCAAACAAGAGCTGCGCAATAGAACTAAATCAAATATTCTGAGGCTATATGACTCTTACTGCATACAACCTATAGGGCCTTCACTTAACAACCTACTATAACTAGCATTGATTCCTACTAGCAAGCAGTCATCATACAGCATAGTGTCAACATCAGGCAATCTAGCATGCATACCCTATGCCTAGAAAGCAATACAACACTAAGCAATGTACCTTTCCCCCTTGGCTCCGGCTGACTGTACACACTGCGCCCTCGATCACCGTTCCTCAACGGATTTTTCCTTCTTTTTATTTCCCAAAAACTTTAACGAAAATTTTTATAGCCGCAAACTTGAGATCAAACACACTGAAATGCGTTTGATTCACTCAAGCCGTGCTCTGATACCAAGTTGTAACGTCCCAAAAATTATAAGAAAATTTAATTTTTTTATAAAATGACATTTCATTAATTAAACTCGTTAAATAACCCAAAACGTTTCGTTTGCAACCCAAGAATAATTATTCTTCTAAAAACAGTAAACAGCGGAATAAATAGTTTAAAAATGATAATTATAAAACGATATAATAATCAGCTCTTCACGCGCGCCAGTGTGTACACGTCACGCCTTGGAACCACTCGTACCTGAAACAATGATTTATTGGGAAAGGGTAAGCACGAAGCTTAGTGAATTCAAACACCATAAATAACACCGTTATTCCACACTACCCCTAAAACAGATAGTGACACAAAAACGATCATACAGGTCTACGAACAAATCATAAACATGTATATCCACACCCACCCACCTAAAAGGCACAAGTCGGTCCCACCGACCACATGATAACATCTCCGGCCCCGCCGAATCCCCGGTCCCACCGAGTCTCTACGCCACCCGCGTATAACATCTCCGGCCCCGCCGAATCCCCGGTCCCACCGAGTCTCTACGCCACCCGCGTATAAAATCTCCGGCCCCGCCGGACCCTCGATCCCACCGAGTTAACATGACAACATAGTATCAACTAGACACCCCACTATCTAGTTCCACAACACAATCACATAAAGCTACCACACACGTACTACAGCAATGATGAAACAACCGTTATTAGATATAGTGGGAGAACTCACCTCGAATGCGCGCCTAGCTTAACAATACAATTCAAGCTTCACAATTACGGTCACTTCCCAGCACCTAAACGCATGTTAAAACGTGTCAATACGAGACCCGGACCCTACGACACGACACACGCTTAAACCGTCACTAAAACTATTTTCCGTTCTCACCAAACAGGTCTGTTCGGGACCTGTTTCGACCCCTTTAAACCCAGAAAATTCCCAATATTATTTTATGATTAGAAAGTACTTTGAGATAGGGTTTCAAGGACATATTATACGCCTCCTAACGATTTTTCTACAATTTGTTATGAATTAAATACGAACGACCACAAAAACTGTCCGTTTTCGGACCAGCCACGCAAACAGCCCGAAACAGCCTAGCTACGGGCTTAATCAGACTTTCGGCAAAACACGAAAAACCTCCCCAACTCAAATTGGGAACTTTGGGCATCAAATTCACGTCAAAACGAGTTACGAGTGAAAAGTTAAGGCTTTCGCAAGATCAAGGCAGATTCCAGAAATTTTCACATGAAATGACGAATCACCGAACTTGCGACCACTTTTTTGCCCAGCTAGACACCGAACCAGTTTTCCGCTAAAACACGGAACACGTGCCCGACCCCGAACTTGAACCGTGGGCGCCAGTTTCGGCTCAAACGGAGTTACGGCGGAAAAGTTATAGCCGTCGTAAAAACAGTGGCTGCACCATTTTCCACATGAATTGATGATTATAAAAACGACGGTTTTAACGAAACGGCTTAAACGATTAAGTCAAGGCTTAATGGATTCTACGGTGATTATTAATAAGACATGGCCACGCACCACCCTCTGCCCTCCGGCAGTGGTGGTCGCCGGCGGCGCGGTGGTTGGCGGCGCGGTGGTTGTTTTGCCGGAAGAAAAACGAAAAGGAAAGGAAACGAGACGAAGGAAAACGATTTACCTCGCTCCAATACCACGCACCCGCACCTGCTCCTCACTCTCCCGAAACCTCCGATGAACAGCAGTGGCGGCGGTGGTCTCCGGCGACAACAGCGGCGAACGGCAGCAGATTCCGGCGACTATTCACCGCTCTTCTCTCTCTCTACCACTCTCTCGCGCTGCTCTCTCTCTCTCTCTCGCTCTGCTCTCTCTCTCGCTCTCTCCGGCCAGCAGCGGCGCTGGTTGTGGTGGTGGTGGTTTCACGGCAGCAGGGAAGAAGGTGTTAGGGTTTCTTGCTTTTGGTTGTGATCCCTAAATGAGAGTGCCGTGAAGAAAGAATCGAGAGGTGGGTTTGCTTAGTATTACAATTGTGTGCAAAACAAGGTATCGAGAAGGAGAAAATAGGGGTTTCGGTCCCCATTTGCATGGGCCGAAACCCATACCCACTTTTGACTAACGCCATAAATAGCCCCCCCAACTTACATTCCTCTCGCAACTTAGCCAAAAATTTCAATACTTAACGATTTGACCCAACTCGACTAACCCCGTTTACGGAAACCACAAAAAATCGAACTTAAAAGAAATAGTTAAGACTAATAAATTACATACCGGGATACGGGCTTTACATTAACATCTTCCATCGTTACTAAAAAGAATTCAATCCTTTGATGTTGAGATGTTGGGTTTCTTCCCTTTATTCCCGCTATCTTTCAGCATCGGACAATCCTTTCGATAATGACCAGGCTTCTTACATTCATAGCAAGTTGATCCTTGAATAGAACAGTTTTTAATCGTGTGACCAGTTTCTCCGCACTTGAAACATTTCCGATCCAATTTGGTTTCTCGACGGGATTCAAAATGATGATTCTTAGCAAAAGTTTCTGATTTCTGGGAAGATTCTAATCGATCCTCCCACTTCTTTTTCTCTCCCACTTGAGCTATTTCAGCTTTATTTCCAGCATAAACTTCCTCCATTATACTAATAGTATTCAATACTGGAGTAACATGTGAAATTACAGTATCAGTACTCACCTCTGGTCTACATGACTCAATGATACGGTCATTTAGCATTTTTATAAACATCTCTTGTTGTTGAGTCAGTGCATCATCCATAACCCGCATCATGTTTTCCATTATACGAGACTCCATAGTAGATTCCGTCGTCACCGGATCAGAAGTACCGATATTAAGTCGATGAGTTTGACTTCCTCCTTCTCCCAAAATAGGTAGCCTTGATGGATTTTCATTAGCTTCGCCTCCTTCAAGTTGATTGTCCACACTTTTATTTGCCCCACGACCCTCCGAGAAAGTAGAAGACCTATTTGGTGTATTAACCATCGTATTCTGATAGCACAACAGATAACCATAAAAATGATTATTCACAACTCACACACAAAGGAACGTACTTTAATGTTCGTTAATCACTGTAACAATTATAAACAAGTATGCTTACGTAACAATATATTCATTATGACAGTAGCTAGTTGAAATTATGAACATACTATACATAAGAATCCTCGTTACCATTGTTACAGTATTAATTCACGTATTTTCGTCGACTCTAAGACTTGTAACACCCAGATTACACTAATGTCCATTTTACCGTTTAACCTCCAAAATAATCAAATTTTAAAACCACCAAAATATACGGGATATAATTTTAAATAAATTCTGAAATATCCGCTTTAAATTGTTACGTTTTATCCAAAACATAAACCAACCCAAAAGTTTAAGATTTACAATCCATAAGTTTACTTATAATCAACCGGGGACATATCTAGCCGATAGAACTCATACATATATATAACCACCAAAAGCAAGTACCAAAATACCCAAAAGAGCTAAACCGACACTTGTATCAACACCCGAACTATGCTTCCTTATCTTTCCCTTTGTCTACAATCCTTTTTCCTGAAAAAAAATTAATCAATAACGGGTAAGCTATAAAGCTTGGTGAGTTGTATATGAAAGTACATGGTTATAATTTTATATATGTATATATATACGGAAGAATGAAACGAAATCTCGAAACGAAAAGCTATTATAACATCGAAGACTAACAACTCGGAGAATTCCATGGATACATCCCAAAAGACTTACCAAAATCATAAACATAATATACCAATATTAAAATCAATACATCATAAGTTCAACAACAACATACGCTCTTACCGACAAACTCAACAACGAAATGTCAACCGTTCCATACGAACACCTATCACATGGCTCAAGTACCGTATCACGTAAACATATCATGAATCAATTATAAATATCAAGAATAGTGCACCACTCCCACCTTCATCTACTGGGTACGTGCAGAATAGTACTCACACTCATCTCCTAACACACGAGATACGTGAGTACAACGAACCGGTATGCCACACCCAACCTCCGTCTCCCTGGGATACGTGGACATACACCGCTTTTCAGCGTACCATACGAAGTAGTACCCGTATTCACGGTTTACCAAAAGATTTACAAAACAATCGTGGATCCGGACTCGACCGACATAGCGGAACGATTATACGGAATACAAACCGGAATCAGAGGGACTTACACATGTCACACCTTACGAAAACATGAAACACAACTAATGCAAACAAAAAAATGCATATACATATGAGTACACATAAACATGTATTTCATATAAACTCACAGTGCACAAAATGGGTCAACCGAACGTCCAACCGAATGTCGCGTTCCAACTCCGTAATCCAAGTATGTATGGCACTCCAAAAGATTCCAATTATACCCTTATACTCCCTGAAGTATACACATTCAATTCCATAAGTATATAATTACACTATCTCATTCTATTCCATTCCTTAGTTAGCTAATTTCATTCCAATTCTTTTGTACAGCCCCCTGTTCTAACACAATTTTAACCATCTTAAACTCAGAATTACATTCTTACTTCTAAAAAAGAAAGAAACTAGACTCTTTTATCTTTCAGATGCCACTGACCTCATGTCCGTTGGATTTTTCTTTGATTTTATACAAAATTTACAACACAGCAGCTACAAGCTGTCAAAATTCAGCTTGACAGCCCTGTACTAAATGCACTTTTGGCACATCTTAAAGCTGTAATTAGGTTATAATGTCTTCATATAAAATAAACTAGACATTCATACCTTTCGAATACCACTGGAATCACTCTTATATGATTTTTCTACGATTTTATACAACTTTTCTAAAACAATGCTGAACATAACTTTCAAACTCGAAAAAAATCACACATTTGACCAATTAAGTATCCAATTCCATTCCAATCCTAACCAAATTCAGATGTTAACTTAATTTTATCATTATCAAGGTAAAATCAACAATAAACCATGGTTCATTCACCCATTTCTACCAATTTCATCAAAATCCAACTTTGTATAGCAAAAGGTCAAATTGTTCTTAGTGAAAACTCACTTTTTCCTTCCATCTTCTTGCAAATCAACCATGGAATCAAGGAATTAACTAAAACATAATCATAATCTAAGCACCATTTCATGATTTCTACACTTATCTTACATATGCATTAAGCTTATTTCACCCAAATTCCATCATAACTTCAAGAACAAGAACAAAGATGAGATTTACCTTCAAATTGTTGTTTAATCCTTCAAGATTGATGTTAATCTCCTTAGTATGAACTTAGATTTGATCTCAATTGATAAAAATCGCACCTTAACTTTCACACACAAGCCAGTAGCTGAAATGGGTGAAAATGGGTCTAAAATCGTGTTTCATTGACTAAAACCCGAGTTGGGTCGGGTTTGACCCGACTGGGTACCCCTTTTGACCACTAAACACTAAAAATAGCATAACTTTTCGCTCGTAACTCCGTTTTCGATGAGGTTTTCGCCTACGCGTTCGTAACGAGATAATGTACAACTTCCAACTAAAATATTTCAGAAAAGACCTATCAATAACAGCAGTTTTACAAATTTGTAACTTAGGTGTTAAGCCTTTCCTTTGCAAACCTATGAAACCCTATATATTTCTTAAGGATTTTGCTACAAGTCCTCATTAAAGCTTTATATTATCACATAATGCACCTTATTAAACATATATTACACATTAATACACATATAAATGCATTTGTTAGGCATATTAAAAAAAAACTGGATGTTACAATTACCTCCTCCTTTTGAAGATTTTGTCCTCAGAATCATCGTTGCTCAAATAAGGATGGATACTTTGCCATCATCTCATTTTTATTCTCCCACATCCAATTCGGCCCTCGATGATGCTTCCATTTTACTAACACCAACTCAACAACTTTGTTCCGTAAATTAACCGTTCTCTCGTTTAGAATGGCTTCGGGTTCTTCTACTTTGCCTATTCAATAATATGAATAGCAATTCTACTTTGCCTATTCATTTCATTCCAATACAATTAGGAATAGCAATTATATTTTGCCTATTCTACGTTATCAAATAAAACTAGTGCCTATGGATCCATTCCACGTATTCGTACTCGTACAAGATAATGCTTAATATAAATTTCTCATACTATTAGTATAAGCCGATTACATATTTACTACACAGATTCCTCATATCATTCATTAAAAGCAAACCTTCTTTATAGATCTCTTATAACATTCAGTATGAGCAAATCACATTTAATATGCCAATTTCTCATAATATAAGTCTAACCATCATTATCATTACTTACGGGTCCTTGATATAATTTTATATACACAATTGTCCATTAGAACAAATAGTTAAAACTCGTATAATTGTCTGTCCAAAATTCATTCACTAATCGTCTCTTTATAAAAATATACTTTACCGTAATTTAAATACGTTATAAAAAGGTAAGGTAAGAATGAACTCACTTGATAGCAATAGCGTCACTCTTTAAGTTTGTAATGAATTCTGCCACCAAACTTCACAAGTCTGTAATACCCAAATACATATAGTACTTGCATCAATTTATTGAATAGGAATCTTAAAAGACTAAGAATCCTAAATAACCAAAATCTCGTCACTTATTGCAACCCACTAATTGCGATAACACTTGTCGCAACCTACTACTTGCGACACAGTACTTGTCGCAACCCATTGTTGCGATATCCCTTTCTTATCGCAACCAATTGTTGCGACATGCATCTTATCGCAACCAACTGTTGCGACATGCAACTTATCGCAACACACTGTTGCGATACAATCACTCTTGTCGCAACCCAAAGTTGCCACATTCATACTTATCGCAACTATCATCTTTATCGCAACTCATTGCTGCGATGTTCATCTTTGTCTCAACTCACAGAAATCATAATAAATCCAGAAATCTATATTTTTAAGCCATGATAAATTCTACAAACTTGCAGATATGCTTAAGGTTACTAATAGAAGAGATTTATGACCTCGGAATCTTCATAACTTCCAAAAACGTAATAACCCATTTTCTAAACCAATAAGTAGTTTAATACACATAAAGAGAGCAATTCATATGAAATCATACCTTTGATTCTCACAGGTTGCACCTTAATTCTCCAGCTGAATAATTCAGCTTTCTTCTTCTTTGTCTTTCTTTCAGTTCTCCCTCTCTCTCTCTCTCTTTGCACCGTAAAACACACACACATACACAAAAACTAAAATTCACCAAAATGAGACACTTACCCCTCTTTTAGATAGAAAGAGGCGGTGGTGGTGACTTATTTTTCACCACTTACCCAAACAGCCCCCTCAACTTTCATCATTTGACAACTTCCACCCTCAAACTTATAAATTAAAATTAAAGTTTACCCCTTAACTTATAATTCCAATAAAACAATTAACGAAACTTAATCGGGGATAAACTTTAAAATTAATCTATCAAATAATTATATTCAAATTATTCAATAAACCAAACATAACATTTTATATCGAAAAAAAACGAGATGTTACAAACGTTTTATGTGATGGCGGACGAAACTGAGGAATCGACAGTTGTATTTTGATACGTTCTTTGTTAGTTCTATACATAAGTATATATATATATATATATATATATATATTACGTGAGTAGTGCTAACTCGTCTTTTGTAATTATTACTAAAAGTTAGTTATGCCAGTTATTATATTTTTGAAATATGTGTTATGGAAAAAGTGGTTAAAATAAGATTGAGCTATAGCTGGGTAAAGACTTGATGATTGTATAGTTGCTCCAAGGAGACTTGCAAAGTTTCAAGTTGGGGAGCGGGTAATGTTGAAGGAGATAAAGTTAAGAAAACATGGAAAGTTGAGTCCTTGTTCTTCTTGGACCTTTAATTGTGATTGTGTATGTAGGCTTGAAATTGAAGGGACATGCAGTATGTTTTACGTTGGTTATCCTAAAAATGAATAAAAGTTATCCGCGATTGTTTATATAGTTTCGATTTCGAGGACGAAATCATTTTCAAGTTGGGGAGATTTGTAACACCCTGAATTTCCATTATATTACAATTCAATATAAATGGGTCTATTTGTAATTTAGTCTAAGTGTGGACTAATTGTTAAATAAAACTCCAGGGTTGAATTTGTAAGTTTGACCAAAGTTTATATGTTATTGATGAAATTAGAACTTAAGGGTTTATTTGGTCATTGTTTGATAGTTGAGATTACCTCAGGTATAGATAAGTATTATTATTTGAGAAAATGTCTCAAAAAGTATTGTGTTGAGTCGGTCCAGAGAAAGAAAAGAGAAAGAAGGGAGAAAGAAGAAAGTGAGAAGAAGAAATCCGGAACTGTGATTTTATGGTAAGGGTTTGAATCCATCTCCTGTATCTTCTTAAATCAGATAGTAATATCCAGTTGAAATCATCTCTTCATTAGGTTGTGAAGCAGAGAAGGAAAGTTTTTGGGTGCTGGGTTAAGAACTCCTTTCCAGGTGAGTTCATCTATTCATTTTAAATTTAACAGTTGAAATTGAATCATATGATTTGGTATAATTGTATTAAGTTTAAATCGAGCAACAATTTGTATTTAGATGGATTTTTGGAGTTAATTTGATGTGAATTAAACGAGTTGGTATCGAAGTCCCGGAAATAATGAATTCCGGAACGGGGTTAAGATCCGGGATTAGGATGAGTTCCAGAACCGGGTTAAGTGGATCCGATATTTGACTTGGGTTCCGGTAATCAAATACCGGGAGTGGGTTTTTATTCGGATCCGGAATCCAATACCGAAAGTGGGCTTGGTGTTGGATCCGGAATCACATACCGGAAGTGGGTTTAATTTGGTTGGATCCGGTATTATAAAACCGGAATAGACTGACTCTGGAACATGGGCCTAAAGCCCGGAATAAACCAATACCGGAACAAGGGCCCAAAGCCCAGAAATTGATTTTGTGTGTACCGGAATTTGGGCTAAGCCCGGAAGTGATTTTTGGTTTGTACCGGAACATGGGCCAAAACCGGAATTGGGCTTGTTTTGGGTTCCGGTATTAACAAAACCGGAATGGGCTTCATGTTTTAGGATCCGGTATAGAAATCAATTAATTCCGGAAATTGCATTGATGTTGGGCCCGACTTTAATTAATTTTGGGAGTGGGCTTAAGATTTAATTTATTCATTTTTATTTTAGGATACGATTCGATTGAGTTACTGTCTCCTTTTGAATCGAGGTTTCGGAATATTTTCTAAATGTAATTTTAGAAGAAGAACAATTGAGGTACAATAAGTTATCCAGTGTTTCTAGAAATTGAGAGAGTGTTAAGGAATACAGTATGATATGTTTTAATACATATACATTAATAAGTGTAATGGATCCATAGGCACTGATTATTATTTGTAACGTGGAATAGACCAGGTTCTCAATGGTAATCCCCGTTGGCCTATAATATGGATTGTTAATCCCATTTCGGGAGGCGATAAGCCTATAATATGGATTGTTAATCCCATTTCGGGAGGCGATAGCCTATAATGTGGATTGTTAATCCCATTTCGAGAGGTGATAAGAAATGATTGAATAGGCAAAGTAGAATTGTTGTTCATGTTGAATGATGGAATAAGCAAAGTAGAATTGTTATTCATATTGACTGTAGTAAATAGACAACGTATAGTTGCTATTCGTAATTGAGTTGTGGAAACGTGAATAAGATAGGTGTAAGTGTTGTTTTCACTTGCTTTAGGTGGATTAGAAATAGGCAGAATATAAGTGTTGTTTCTGCTTCCATTCCAAGAAAAGGTATGGCGACTGAATGTAAGTCCTTAGACTTGATCGATAAGCTAGAATCCATGATGATTATTAGTAAGCTTCCAAATATGATTTTATGACTTTCTGAATGATAGTCATACTCATGGGATCGGGTATGTCCCTTTCATTATGAGACGAGTACGAGTACGGTAAGAATGGTGACAAACTAGATTTGTTTATAAGCTTTGAATATCTGAATTTCAGGGTTGTTAATGTTTTAAATTTGAATTGGATGTTCTCACTAGGCGTAAGCCTAATCGTTCATGTTCAATTTTCTTACCAAGTACGAACTCAGGGAAGTAATGTGATGTGGGATGAGAGCTTTTGAAGTATTCAACTTTCGAGATAAGCGGAGAATTTAGCTAACGCAATGAGGCTTTATGATGGTTTGCTTAGATAACCCAGTTAATCTAATTATAGTTGACATGATTAGATTAATAGGTTATTTGAATAAGTCAATATTTGTAAATATGAACCCTCATAGTTAGTTCTCTTCTTATATATATATATAAAGTTTGGATGTTATTCCGTATTGTCTTGTTAAAAATTTGAGGTTCAAATTGGCCCTGATTTTAGGGTGTTACAATTCATCTCCAACAGATTCCCCATTTTGTAATCGTTTTTTGGGGTTATCTTCATATTTGAAGAAAAACTCATTATCTCTTCTACTTTCTTCATTTTGGAAATAGTTTTGGGGAAGCTGTTGGAGCAAAAATAAGACCCAAAATCTTCATATTCTCCATTTTCTTCAAACTGGGGAAGCTGTTGGAGATGCTCTTAATGGTTAAGTGGGTTATAAGATACAAAACCAGCCGGAATGTTTTAAAACCAATAAAAGACATAGCTTTTTTTGCCAAACAAGATTCACCTTTTAACGATTCAAAGTTTGTCTCTTATTGGAAGTATTAAGAGGTAAACAAATAGCAGGTTGTTTTTCTTTTTTTATTAAGCACTGTATATGTTACATTACTTGTCCGGATAAAATTTTCTGTCTTCTGTCTCAAATTTTTGGGATGGCCTATAAAAAATTTTGGGTAGACAAAATTAAGCACGGCCTACCAATCTACCATCCCCAAACCGATGGTCAAAGTGAAAAGGACAATACGAACGTTAGAATATATGTTAAGATCGTGTGTGATTGATGTTGGTGGTAGTTGGGACTCTCACTTACCGTTAGTGGAGTTTGCGTACAATAACAGTTACCACTCAAGTATTGGCATGACACCACTTGAAGCTCTGTGCGGACGAAAGTGTAGGACTCCTATATGTTGGATAGAAGGGGGAGAGAAACGGTTTATCGGCTTAGAAACCGTTCAAGAGACGACCGACAAGGTTAAAGGATACGGAAACGCTTGAAGGCGGCTCAAGATCGACAATTGGTGTAATACCCAGGGTAAGTCCGTTAGATAATTTAACAATAATTTATGATGTTCAGGGTAAGTTTGGGGTAAAATATAAGTTAAGGGTGTTTGGGTCATTAATGAGAAGTTGAAGGTCTAGAAGGTACAAATTGATTTTTGATATACACCTTAGGCTATCAGGTGTATCTTTATCCGGTTATAGAAAGAGTGTGTATGTGTGCGGGAGTTCTGAAGGCGAAAGAAAGCGAAAGAGGAAACCGTACGAGTAGGGCTTCAATTGATCGGGTTAAGAAGTAATTTGTAGGTAAGTCCTTTACATATTGTGTTTGTAATTATGAATAGAAGATATCTTTCGGTTTAGAGTATCTAATTTCACGTATTGAATGGATTCCAATCGATTTCTGGGTAAATAGAACCGACTGTGTTCTTGAGGACTCCCGGTGAAATCCCGGTATAATCAACTTCCGGTGGAGTCCCGGTAATATGGACTCCCGGTAGTGTGGAATCCCGGTAGTGTGAATTCCCGGTAGAGTTGACTCCCGGTATAACAGACTTCCGGTAGTGGAGAGTTCCGGTATTATGAACTTCCGGTATAGGAACTCCTAGTACTAAGAGTCCCGGTACTGTATAAGTCCCGGTACCCTGTGTAGTCCCGGTAGTGAGTTAAATACAGAGTGTAATGGAACAGTTGAGGATGGGAAATCGTTAGGCTTTACGTATTTGGTTAGTAAAGCAATTTGTGTATCTTAACTTGTTTCAGATTCCGTGGAATCGTGGTAAGGGATAGGATCGTTTTGAAAGAAGCTTATGAACGTGTGAAATAACCAAAACAGGTGAGTTTTGCTTTGAAAACACTTTTTAACTGGAATACATACATGGGTGGAGTTGGGAGTGAAACTGTTGATAATTATGTGCTCGTATGTGAATTATAATATAGTGAGGTATTATATTTACATGTGTATTATAAATGTGTTATAATACGTTGGCCGGGTTTAAGACCGGTGTGATTGGCTATAGAACCTGTATAGCGTTGTTTGGCTGTAGATGTTGTGCAGCGTTGTATATTATTAGTTGGCTTGCTACCACTAATATGGCCAGAAGGAATGAAAAGGGGAAGCATAATATATGTGAGTTTATTTGGATGTATACGATTGTGTTGCGTGATTTATATGATTAAAGTTTATATAAATGGTTTTTAAACTAACAAGGGTTTCTCACTTAGACCATCAGGTCTAACCCTCATTTTGTTTTAAAAATATGTATTCCAGGTGGTGGATCAAGTAAGGGCAAGTAAGTAGAGTAATCGGTGGATGGCTAGAGAGAAGGACTTTAAGATGAAGCTTTTGACTTGTTTAGCAGTTGTATTGCAACGTTAAATGTTATGCATGTAAATAGTACAGTATTTGGGTTACATATTGTTTTCTTTCAAATGTAAGAGACTACTGGACCGTACATGTAATGTGAAGTTCGTTTGTTATATCTATTTATGTTATATTGTGTGATATGTTGTGTACTTGGGATATGGGGGTCGTTACAAATGGTATCAGAGCCTTAGTTTAAGGGATTTAGGTATTAGTATCTGTACCTAGACTTAAACTGCATGTGAAGTAGGATGTCCCTATTATTGTAGAACCTCGGGATACTAAGTATAAAAGGTAGAAGGAACATCATGTAAGGTAATTTCATACTACACCTGGCCAGTGTAATTGTGATCTTACAGGTACATGTCTGAACTGGAATACCTTGTTATATGGGGTATATGCTTATGTGTATATTAACCCTGTTTAAATCCACAGAATGGCCAGCGGTACAAGAAATTCGAATCGAGGAGGAGGAAGAAATCCAAACAGAACTAATCCGTCAGTAGGAACCGGGGATAGGGGAGGCAGAACGGGGGGCAGAGTCGGGGGTAGAACTGGAGGTAGAGCTGGAGGTCGAGCCGGAGGCAGAACCCAACAAAATAGTACGGATTTCATTACCAGGGCTGATCTAATGGCAGAAATGGGAAGATTACAAGACAATATTCAAGCTATGTTCAACCAAACTCATAATACTGAAACAGAAGGACCAGACCCTACTCATGAAGAGGAGATGCCAATTACCCCTATGGTCTTACCGGTAATGAGAAAATGTGATTACAAAATGTTTCTTAGTTGCAAACCTTCTACGTACTCAGGGGATCGGGATCCAGTAAAAGCAATGAGATGGATGAAGGAAATTGAAGCCATTTTCAAAACAAGCAAGTGTGCGGATGAAGATAGAGTATTGTACGGGGCAACTATGTTAAAAGGAGATGCATTGTATTGGTGGGAATCTTTTATACATTCTAAAGGATCTGACGTTTATTCTACCCTCTCTTGGGAAGAATTTGTGGTAGCCTACAGGGAACAATTTTGTCCCCAGGCAGCTGTTAAACAACTGGAAGGAGAATTCATGAATTTGCAACAAGGGAACTTATCCGTTCGAGACTATACCGCTAGCTTTTTGGAAAAGTCTCGATTTGCAGAATACTATGTTGCTACGGAGGCGATGAAGACAGCAAGGTTTATCTTTGGGTTGAACTCAGAAGTCAGAAGGTTAGTGACTGCAAAAGGACCCGATACCTTCTCGGCTGCAGTTAATGCCGCGGAGAATGTTGAACGAGATATTAGAAGAGATGTGGGCGATAAAAGTATCGGGAAGAGAAAGTGGGAAGGACCACAATATGATCCGAAGAGGTCCCGATTTCAGAGGTATGATAACCGTCCGCCGTTTCGACCAGCGGAAAGACCATGTCAGAAGTGCAACCGTGTCTACCAAGGAAACTGCCAAGGTGATTTACGAGCATGTTATAAGTGTGGGAAGACTGGACACGTTATTAAGGATTGTAAGGTAACGCGGTTATGTTTCTTATGCAATTCTCCGGATCATCTTCAGTCAAACTGTCCACGGGGAAGGATACAGCAAGGTGGGTCATCGGGCATGCCAGTGATTGTTAAACCAGTAGTACCAAGACTGGAACCGCCAGTAACCAGGGGTCGCGCATTTCAAATGACTGAGAAAGAAGCGGAGGAAACTCCGGATGTAGTCACAGGTACATTTTTTGATAAACTCTACACGTGCTAAGGTGTTATTTGATTCCGGTGCAAACCGATCGTTTGTGTCTCCTGCATTTGCTGCTTGCCTGTGTTTGAAACCTAAAATGTTAGAACATGTTCTATTAGTAGATACTGCAAATGATAATCAAGTGTCGGTTAGTGAAGTGTTTGATAGTTGTGTGATTAGTATAGAGGGGTGTGGAGTGCCTATACGATTGTTTCCTATAACTCTGATAGAGTTTGACGTAGTAGTGGGAATGGACTGGTTAGCCGAGAATCAGGCTAATATAGTATGTGATAAGAAGTTAATAAATGTTGTATTACCTGGGAGGGGACCAGTAGTGATTTATGGTGATCGCAGGAATCATCGGTCTTGTCTTATATCAATATTAAAAGCACGTAGGTGTGTTAATAAGGGTTGTCAGAGTTACTTGGCCTACGTGATAGATATTAAGCCGGAAAAGAATAGGATGGAAGATATTCCTATCGTTAGTGAATTCCCTGAAGTATTCCCTGAAGACTTGAACAGTCTTCCGCCTGTTAGACAAATAGAGTTCGGTATAGACATGATTCCTGGAGCCACTCCTGTAGCCCGTGCACCGTATCGTTTGGAACCTCCAGAGATGAAAGAAATGATGGCACAACTACAAGACCTATCCGATAAAGGCTTCATCAGACCTAGTTCTTCGCCGTGGGGAGCACCAGTGTTATTTGTGAAAAAGAAAGATGGGTCGATGAGAATGTGTATTGACTACCGAGAATTGAATAAGCGCACGATAAAGAACAAGTATCCGCTACCCCGAATTGATGATCTCTTTGATCAGTTAGTTGGAGCTTGTTATTTCTCCAAGATTGACCTAAGGTCCGGTTATCACCAGTTGAAAGTTAAAGAAGAAGACGTTTTAAAGACTACTTTTCGAACGAGGTATGGTCATCATGCATTTTTAGTAATGCCATTTGGATTGACGAACGCTCCAGCTGCCTTTATGGATTTAATGAATCGGGTATGTAAGCCGTATCTCGATAAATTTGTAATTGTATTTATCGATGATATCCTTATCTATTCTCGATCCAAGGAAGAGCACGCGCAGCACCTTCGTTTGATTCTAGAGCTGCTGAAGAAGGAAAAGTTGTATGCGAAATTTTCTAAATGTGAATTCTGGCTACGGAAAGTACAATTTCTGTATATTGGACCATTTGCAATCACAGAAAGGATCGGTGAAGTAGCTTACAGATTAGATCTTCCACCAGAATTGAGCAGGATTCATAATGCATTTCACGTGTCAAACTTCCGAAAGTGTCTGGTTACTCAAGATCAGGCAGTCTCCCTACCAGAGATACAAGTCGACGAAAGACTGAATTATGTAGAAGAGCCAGAAGCTATAGTTGATCATAAGGTTAAAGTGCTGCGGAATAAGGAGGTCAGACAAGTGAAAGTTCAGTGGAGACATCATAAAGGTCAAGATGCTACGTGGGAATCTGAATCGGAAATGAGAGCCAAATACCCTCACCTTTTTGCCTAACTGAATTCCGGGACGAAATTCTTTTAAGGGGGAGATGATGTAATACCCAGGGTAAGTCCGTTAGATAATTTAACAATAATTTATGATGTTCAGGGTAAGTTTGGGGTAAAATATAAGTTAAGGGTGTTTGGGTCATTAATGAGAAGTTGAAGGTCTAGAAGGTACAAATTGATTTTTGATATACACCTTAGGCTATCAGGTGTATCTTTATCCGGTTATAGAAATAGTGTGTATGTGTGCAGGAGTTCTGAAGGCGAAAGAAAGCAAAAGAGGAAACCGTACGAGTAGGGCTTCAATTGATCGGGTTAAGAAGTAATTTGGAGGTAAGTCCTTTACATATTGTGTTTGTAATTATGAATAGAATATATCTTTCGGTTTAGAGTATCTAATTTTTGTCAGGATCGATTCCAAACAAGAATAACTATACTTAGAAATCAGAATTAAAGAATCTTGCGGAATAGAACTTTAATTCAACACACTCGATGAACAACTAATCAGAAAACACAATCTGTTTGTATTCAATGCTTCAACTCACAAGTTTACAACTAAACCTCAATCTTGTTGAGCAGGCTCAACAAGACGACTTCTACTTCTCTAGAAATAGGGTTCTAAACCTTGAGGTTAATTCTCTCTAAAACGAAAACGAATTCTTATGAATCTCTTACGGAATA
The DNA here is from genome assembly GCA_033807775.1 of Saussurea involucrata. Taxonomy (NCBI): domain Eukaryota; kingdom Viridiplantae; phylum Streptophyta; class Magnoliopsida; order Asterales; family Asteraceae; genus Saussurea; species Saussurea involucrata. The sequence continues at coordinate 26,282,403 of CM066314.1, forward strand.
GGTATCTATCAACATCTATTTATACTAAATAATTACAAGATAACTATCAAAACAAAATTGATCTTCAGAATATTCTTTCATGCTTATCTTCATTCATTCCATCTTTATCTCCAACCTTCTCGCATTCCAAAATTATGATCACCAGCAGTATTAACATCGTTATGCACAAGTAGTACTAACATTGTTCCAGCAGCATTAACTTTTACTTGCAGTACTAACCTTGCTCTGGCAGTAGTATTGTTGTTCTGGCAGTACTAACGTTGTTCTGGCAGTACTAACGTTGTTCTGGCAGTACTAACATTGTTCTGGCAGTACTAACGTTGTTCTGGCAGTACTAACCATACTTAGCAAATCTTCAGTTCCCAACAATCTCCCCCTAACTTGACTTTTTAGGTTGAGAAGTCAAGTTCTTCAGATGATGCTTCCAAAACCTAATCATGAACACATAAATCAGGATCCAAACCCAGGCTTTGATTGATAATCCTTCTCACCAAGTATCTTCCCATTTCAGAATCCTTGTTGCAGGCCAACTTAGCATGTAGCATTCCATTCAACCTTTTCTTGCTGTGCTTGTATGCAACATCTACCAAATAATACTCATGATATGTATGGTCAAGTGTGATGACATACACTCCACATTTTTCAATGAGCATCCAGTTGGTAATGGCTTGAAAGTTTCTTTCTATCATATACTGAACTGCTTCTGGTTTGAACATTAGGCACATGTATTCAAGAACCATTTTGGTAATAGACATCCCTTTCTCATTCAGCATATTTCCATACAGCTTCATTCCAACCTTGTACATCTCCTCTACATCAGATCTAGAGCACATTCTGATAAGTCTTCCCCATGTAGAACAGACCTCAAACTTCCCATCTGCTCTTTTGACTCTAATGTACTCCTTTCTCTGATCTACCAAGGTATCCCAGAAAATGATCTCAGGAGGCATGGAAGCTAATGGGTCAACTTTGATTGGATCAGTATCAACCATAGTGATATACATATCACATTGAGCATTACTTGGTTGACCTGATGGAGTTGCTACTTCTTCTTCAGCAACCTTTGTATCATCTTTCTTTTCTGGAACATCCTCTTCTTTTTCTTCTTCTACCACTGGTTCTACCCTAGGTTTCTTGACAACTTTCCTCTTGGTAGCTATAGACTTGGTTCTTGCTCTTTTCAGTGACACCAGCTTTTCACCCAGGGTTTCTTCTTGCTTTTTAGGAGTGTCATGTTTGGCTTTAATCAAAGCCTCTGCAACTTCAACTTCTTCCAAAGTAGGCTTTTTAGTTTCTGTTGCTTCCTTTGTTTCTGCTGCTTCTTTTGTTTCTGCTGCTTTCTTTGTTTCTGCTGCTTCTTCCTTTGTAGATACTGCTTCTGGCATGGTTTCTGCTGCTTCTTTTGTTTCTGCTTCCTCTGGAATGGTTTCTGTTGCTTTTGCTTTTTGACTTTCATCAGCATTAACCGTTACTGCTGTTGGTGTTTCTGCTTCTTTCTGAATTTCAGCAGCATTAACCTTTTCTGCTGCATGATCAGTTTCTGCTTCTTTCTGAATTTCAGCAGCATTAACCTTTTCTGCTGCATGATCAGTTTCTGCTTCTTTTGCAATTTCTTCAACACACTCATTCTCCCCCTTTTCCTGTGCACTCTCCATGTTGAATTCAGCTTCTGACTCCCCCTTTTTGGGAGCATCATTGTTGAGGCTTCTTCTTTTAAGAACATACTGAGCTTTCTTCTTCCTGTGCATCAACTTTGTAATCAGGTTCTTATGCTTCTCAAGCTGTGTTTGTTGGTATAGGACCACTTTCTTGAGTCCATCTATCTCCTTTTGCTGACTTACAACATCTGTGTTGATATTGGCAATGGTTTTCATCAATTCCTCATATGTATATCTATCCTCACCTTGTTTAGGAGTTTTTACTTCCGTTAAAGGATCACTGGAAATTTTAGTAGGTGTCTTTTGCCTAGCAAAAGCACTGCCTACCCCCGTGGTTTCTTGGCACCTGGGACCTCTAAATGATTTCTCATTCTGAGTTGCCGTGAGGAAGGTCTTAGTTATGTTACCACTGTCCTTCTCTGTGCTAGCAGAAGTAGTGGCAGCCTTGCTACTCACATGCTCAACCTTCTCCTTAGTGAGCACCTTCTTGGGGTTGGGAGACACACCTGTGGTTTCCCTTTCGATATTCTCTATTGGAGAATGCTCCAATAGAGGGCTTAAAGGCTTTGGGCTTGTAGGAGGTACATCAAGGGAAGGAGCCTTGTGTACCATTCTTCTTGTAAACTTTTTGGTTATGTGAGGAGTGGGTCTTTGAAGAATGGACTGAGGAATTTCTTTGGTGATTGAAGGTGGGGTTAGGCTATCAGTGGGTTGGTCTAATGAGGGCCTTGACCCTGATGCCATACCTTCTTGTGTGTGGGACACACCCATCATTGTAGGGAACAATGGAGTGTCAACTCCTTCCGAGTCCCTGGAAGTTCTTCTCATATTTGTGAAGACCTTTCCTTTAGGGGGTTTAGGTACATATACCTCAGTAAATTGAGGCAAATTCGTCAATTCCTGAGTAATCACGGCTTGGACAAACCTTGGGTACATATAAAAACGCTTTTTGGATTCCAGGTTTGACACAAGATCATTGAAAATCATTTGTGAAAAATTAAACTTCCTGGCAGTGGCCAAGCAGACTAGGGCATAAGCAATGGTACTGCTAAACTCACTCCAACCAGTAGTTTTCTTTGAAATGCAATGCATTAAGGTATGAACAAAGAATCGCCATTGTGTAGAAAATTTAGATTTGAAAAACTTAAAGATTCCAATGGGACCTTCATACCCCATTCTCGTTAAATTTGAGTATAGATCGTCATTAGGAATAGACGTCATACCTGAGGCATCATCCAATCGAAGAGTGATGCGAATAAGCTCCTCTGTAACATTCAAGGGTTTGTCACACACCCTTGTTTTGATGATTTTCTGCCCATCTTCAGACACCACGGTGGCATTTTCCCAGAACTGCTTCTGATACTCGATGTAGATTGTCGGGGTCACCGTTAGGGCATATGATATATGCGTGGATTTGAGGAAATCCACAATGTCGTGAAAACCTGCGGACTGTTTTGGCTTCTGGAGCATGGCAATCTCGTTGTGTTCGTCGATAAACTCCATTGTGCCTGAGGATTCTTGACAGAAAACAGAGATTCTTGGGAGAGAATAGTTAGAAAGAGAGAGAGATGAATAGAATTCAAAGAGACGTTATGAACTTTGGCGGGCTGAAAAAGGTATTTATAGCAGTAGTAGCCCTAATTTTTCTTTTAAAGCAGTATTAACGACACATGCAGTATTAAGTACGAAGCAGTATTAACTATGTACTGGCATTAGTAACTATGCACTGGCAGAAGTAACTATGCACTGGCAGTAGTAACTATGCACTGGCAGTAGTAACTATGCACTGGCAGTAGTAACTATGCACTTGTCAATCTGAGTCATACAGAGGATCCTGAGAAGAAGAGTTAGTAGTACCAAATATAGAAGGAAATACAGGTATAAAAACTGAAAATCATGACTTTATTCAAGGTTGATCATGCCCACACTTGTTACCAAGAAAGTGAATCTACCCACATCAAAAGCTTTTGTGAATAGATCAGCAAACTGGTCATTGGTATGAACTTTAGCAACTTGAATTAATTTCTTTTCATTACAATCTCGAATAAAGTGATACCTGATCTCTATGTGCTTTGTTTTTTAGTGTTTGACAGGATTGTTAACAATGCTAATAGCACTGTTGTTGTCAATGAAGATTGGAGTGTGAAGAAATGTTACCCCATAGTCCAACATCTGATTCTGTATCCATAGAACCTGAGAGCAGCAGCTTGCAGCAGCTATATACTCAGCTTCTGTTGTAGATAAGGACACTGTGGTTTGTTTCTTACACTGCTAAGATACTAGTCTTGCACCCAAAAACTGACATCCACCTGAAGTAGACTTCCTATCCATGTTAGCTCCACCCAAGTCACCATCTGAGTATGCAAGTAGATCAAAGGATGATTCATAAGGATACCAGAGACCTAATCTAGGTTGCCCTCTTAGGTATCTAAATATCCTCTTGACTGCATGAAGGTGTGATTGCTTTGGTGTAACTTGAAATCTGGCACATACACATACTGGAAACATAATATCTGGTCTAGAGGCTGTGAGATACATGAGTGATCCAATCATTGATCTGTAATGATGGACATCCACATCCTCCCCCTCAAGATCAGCATTGATCTGTTTGTGTGTCTCCATTGGTGTGCTTGCTGGCTTTGAGTCTGATAAACCAAACTTATCCAGGATGTCTTTCACATATTTGGATTGGCATATGAAAATCCCATCCTTCTTCTGTTTCACCTGAAGCCCAAGGAAGAAAGTAAGTTCACCCATGGAACTCATCTTGAATCTCTTGTGCATTAACACCTCAAAGTCTTTACACATGTGATCATTTGTGGATCCAAAGATAATGTCATCCACATAGATCTGAACAAGTAGGGTGTCCTTCTTTTCCCTTTTAATGAATAAGGTCTTATCAATGATTCCTCTTTCAAATCCATTTCCCAAGAGATAGGTAGACAAGGTGTCATACCATGCTCTTGGGGCTTGATGTAGACCATAAAGTTCCTTCTTTAACTTGTACACTCTGTCAGGATACAATGGATTCTCAAATCCAGGGGGTTGACAGACATACACTTCTTCATCTATAGTCCCATATAGAAAAGCACTTTTTACATCCATCTGGTAGACCTTGAACTTCATATATGAGGCATAGGCTAGAAACAACCTAATTGCCTCAATCCTTGCAACTGGAGCAAAGACTTCCTCATAGTCTATACCCTCTTCCTGAGTATACCCTTGTGCAACCAGCCTGGCTTTGTTCTTGATCACAATTCCTCTCTCATCCTTCTTATTTCTGAAAATCCACTTGGTGCCAATTGCCCTATGACCTTTTGGAAGGTCCACCAAGTTCCAAACATTCTGTAGCTTGAACTGTAGCAGCTCCTCTTGCATTGCTTCTATCCAACTTGGATCTTTCATAGCATCATAAGCCTTTTTGGGCTCAATTTGGGATAGAAAGCAAGTGAGTACAGTATTAACTGTATTTTGCTGATCTTGTAGCTCTTGAAGTCTGCTTTGATTCCTAGTCATCATGGGAGAAGCAATGTCTCCAATTACCAACTCAGGAGGATGATTTTTCTGAGTTCTTGATGGATGACCAGATTCCTCTTGTAAGTTCACATCCAGATTTGACTCATTTAAGTCTGGATTTTCTTCAGCTTCTTCAGTCACTTCAGACTCTCTGGAATTTGGACTTGAAGGCTGATTTTCCTCTATTCTTCTCTCTTCTTCAATCTGAATGGGTTCAGCTTCCTTTTCTTGTTCACAGAAGTCAACAGGATCAATGGTAGGGAGTGGAAATATCACAGACTGAATTCTGTGATCTGATGGTGGTGCATCCCTTTGTCCTGCATTTACATCACTACTGATACCCAAAGAATTAGTGAGTGAATCAATGTCAAATAGCCAATCAGGACCTGAACCAATAGGATTTGGTGTGTTCTCATTGCATTTGACATTGTCACTTTCTTCAATTATTGTAGAAGAGGTATTAAACACTCTGTAAGCCTTACTCTGAGATGAGTAACCAACAAGAAAACCATCATCTGCTTTGCTATCAAACTTATCTAAGTGAGATTTGGTATTGAGAATTGTACAAGGACACCCAAATGGTTTGAAAAATCCAATAAATGGTTTCTTTTTCTGAAAAAGCTCATAAGGTGTCTTGTTTTTAGGCTTTATTACTAAAACTCTGTTTTGGACATAACAAGCAGTATTAACTGCTTCTGCCCAAAAAGTAGTGGGTAATTTTGAATCAGCTAACAGAGATCTAGCAACCTCAATCAGTGTCATATTCCTTCTCTCAGCAACACCATTCTGTTGTGGAGTCCTAGGAGCACTGTATTGTCTCTCAATTCCTTTTTCCTCACAAAAGGTGTTTAGATCAAGATTTTTAAATTCAATCCCATTATCTGGTCTAATGACTTTCACTTTTTGATTTGATTGGTTTTCAATTCTAAGAATAAAATATTTGATCAGTCCACTTGTCTCATCTTTAGTTCTCAAAAAATATACCCAAGTAAATCTAGAGTAATCATCAATAATAACTAAACAGTATGACTTCTTGCCAATGCTCATGACATTTGTAGGGCCAAACAGATCCATATGCAACAACTGAAGAGGATTTGAGATAGTGTTTATCTCTTTGGACTTATGAGAAGTTTTGTGTTGTTTGCCTTTGAGACAAGCAACACAATGATCATCACATGAATAAACTTTTGATGGTAAACCCCTAACAAGATTATGTTTAACAAGTTTATTCATTGTTTTAAAATTCATGTGACACATCCTTCTGTGCCAAAGTGATGATTCATCCATTGAAGCTTTTGATACCAAACAGTTTAGGGATGAATCAGATGAAACACTTTCTAAATCTAAACAATACACATTATCCTTTCTAGGAGTTCTCAATAGTATCATGTTTTCATCAACTACTTTGAATCCAGGAGCAAGAATAATGCATTCAGAATCAGTAAATAATATACTATGTTTCTTGTCACAGACCTGTGATACACTTAACAGGTTGTATCTCAATTTCTCAACATAGTAAACATCCTCAAATGTCATCTTACCTTTTGATACATCACATTTACCACTTATCTTACCTCCTGCAGGATTATTCCCAAAAGCAACATGTCCTCCATCAATTCTTTTGAAATTCTTGAGGCAGGCCATGTTACCTGTCATGTGCCTGGAGCAACCACTATCAACATGCCAGATGCTCTTCCCCTTGAGCTGTTGGTTGCCCTGCACATAAGATGAATCAATTAGTTTTTATTGGGAACCCAAGCCAAAGTGGTCTTGGGTCTCCCTTGCTCATCAAAGTACTTACATTCAGTTTGGATAAGTTTTTCAACCTGAGGAACTTCAGTACTGGAGTACTTTGTCAAGATGATTGGTCTAGCAGCACAAACACTAGAAGCAGTATTATCTTTAGAAGAAGTACTAACAGTGTTAGCAGTACTAACACTGCTAGCAGCAATATTGCTTCTAGAAGAAGTGTTAACAGTGTTAGCAGTACTAACACTGCTAGCAGCAGTATTGCTTCTAGAAGAAGTACTAACAGTGTTAGCAGTACTAATACTGCTAGCAGCAGCATTGCTTCTAGAAGAAGTACTAACAGTGTTAGAAGCACTAACACTGCTATCAGCAGTACTATCTGAGGCAGCAGTACTAACACTAGTGCTTTTAGGAACCCACATTGGGACACATTCTTTTTCAGTCTTTTTCCTCATGTGGCTTTTGGATTTAGCTTGTTTCTTAGCCACATGGTTTCTTACAGGCTTCCTATAACCATTTGATTTTTGAAAAGTTCTTTGAAAATTTATCCTTTGGTTAATAGGATTGAAATAACAGTGTTTGGCAAGGTGATTCAATTTGCCACAGATAAAACAAGGTTTTGGTCTGTTAATCCTTTGCAGATCAACTCCTTGTTTTTGAGCCCACTAATTATTCCAGTTTCTTTGATTTCCCCTCTTTTTATCATGTTTTTGGGGTTCATTCTTTTGAGAATTCTTGCAAGAACAATGTTCACAAGTATTGGAATTCACAACAGTGGACTGTGTATAATGAACTCCCTTTCCTTTTTCAGATCTTTTTGTTTCATTGTTCTTATCCAAGGGACTTCCACCTTCCTCATTAGTCTTGATGTCATTCTCTAAGGGGATCTCACCACTGACATTCTTGTTCCTTTTCTTAGACTCTTCTTTTTCAGTTTTATCCTCAACAACAACTTCATCTAATGGATCTACTTTAGTAGCTCCTTCAGGTAAGTCCTTCCTATCCATGGTTTCTAACAGGTCTGACCTAGGAGGGATGTATGTGTTGTTGTAGGGTGGGGGTGTGGCATTGTACCCTATGCCTGGTTTCATCTTACTGTGGATTTGAGCATTTATTATGGTGTCCATGACTTTAGAAGCACATGAAAACTTTTCAACATCAAGTTTTACTTTCTCAAGTTCTCCTTTTAATTTCTCACATTCCTCCCTAGACTCTTTCAGTTGGAACTCCAGACCATTCTTTTCCCACTTCCAGTAGTTTGTATCATATGAGTGTTGAAGTTCATTGGCTTGAAAAGCCTTAATTTGTTCTTCAAACCTCTCAACAATCACTACATAATCTCTTCTATCCTTTTCTAATCTCTTAAGGTCATCACACATTCCCTGGTTGTGATCTCTATACTTTTTCACAGTGTCTATACAAGCTTGAGAACAGAGATTAGATTTTACCTCAGTAGGAAGATCTGAGACTTCTGCCATGAGTGCATGATTCTGAATTGCCTCTTCTGCTTGATCACTCCAATCAAATCCCATTCCTTGTTGAGAAACAAGGGCTTGAACAGAGTTTCTGTTCTGGTTGAAGCTTCCAGTCTGAGTTTGTTGATGGTTGTTTTGAGATACTCCACCTCTGCATTCTCTGGCAAAGTGTCCCATCTTATGACACTTGTAGCATTCTACCTTAGACTTGTCAAACCCAGCACCATCTTCTCTTCTTTGGGAAAAGTTGTTTCTCCCAGTCCTCTTTATAAACTTCTTCACCCTCATAGAAAGCATAGCCATCTGCCACTTGATATCCATCTCCTCAAGATCATCAGCATTAATCTGTTCTAAGTCATCATTAATTAATGAGGAGTTAACATGACTAGAAAAGAAAGCTTCTAGTACAGAATCATTGGCCTTCTCCTGATTGACTCCACCAGCAGTACTAACTGATTCAGGGTTAGCAGTAGAATCAGTTGATGCTGATAGTAGTGCAGCATTATACACATATCCTGAGGGCTTCTTCTTGGCTTCAACCTCTGCTTCAAATACCCTAAGATCAGTGTAAAGATCATCAAGCTCTTTATCTTCTAACTGGTCATTCTGTCTGAAAGACACAGTATACATTGTCCATTCCTCACCTAATGATCTTAGAAACTTCCTGTTTACATCATCAGCCTCCATATGAACTCCAACTGTAGCCAATTCTCCAATCAACTTATTAAATCTATCAAAAGTTTGAGTCATAGACTCATTCTTTGTAGAAGTAAAATTTTCATATTGTTGCTTAAGAATTGCCTTCTGGTTCCTCTTGGTGCTCTTGGTACCAGTGAATCTCTTTTCCAATGCATTCCATAAAATCTGAGCATCAGTGCAGTGATGAAATTGGTGCTGATACTCATTGGGAATAGCCAAAAGCAGAGTGCTTAAGGCTTTCATCTCTGTTTGTCTAACCTTTCTTTCTGCATCAGTCTTTGGAGGGGGTCGTTTGCCATCTGGTCCAACCTTTCCTTCAGCACATGGACCATTCTCTATAATATCCCAGATGGAATAATCAGTAAGCAAAATATACTGCTTGATTCTAATCTTCCACATGTCAAACTCATTAGGCCTGAGCATGGGAACCTTTGAAACAAGAGTACTGTTTGATTCAACTGTGTTGTCCATAATGATTGTAGATTTCTAAGAAACCAAGCTCTGATACCACTTGTCAGGATCGATTCCAAACAAGAATAACTATACTTAGAAATCAGAATTAAAGAATCTTGCGGAATAGAACTTTAATTCAACACACTCGATGAACAACTAATCAGAAAACACAATCTGTTTGTATTCAATGCTTCAACTCACAAGTTTACAACCAAACCTCAATCTTGTTGAGCAGGCTCAACAAGACGACTTCTACTTCTCTAGAAATAGGGTTCTAAACCTTGAGGTTAATTCTCTCTAAAACGAAAACGAATTCTTATGAATCTCTTACGGAATAGCTATCTATCAACATCTATTTATACTAAATAATTACAAGATAACTATCAAAACAAAATTGATCTTCAGAATATTCTTTCATGCTTATCTTCATTCATTCCATCTTTATCTCCAACCTTCTCGCATTCCAAAATTATGATCACCAGCAGTATTAACATCGTTATGCACAAGCAGTACTAACATTGTTCCAGCAGCATTAACTTTTACTTGCAGTACTAACCTTGCTCTGGCAGTAGTATTGTTGTTCTGGCAGTACTAACGTTGTTCTGGCAGTACTAACATTGTTCTGGCAGTACTAACGTTGTTCTGGCAGTACTAACGTTGTTCTGGCAGTACTAACATTGTTCTGGCAGTACTAACGTTGTTCTGGCAGTACTAACCATACTTAGCAAATCTTCAGTTCCCAACAATTTCACATCTTGAATGGATTCCAATCGATTTCTGGGTAAATAGAACCGACTGTGTTCTTGAGGACTCCCGGTGAAATCCCGGTATAATCAACTTCCGGTGGAGTCCCGGTAATATGGACTCCCGGTAGTGTGGAATCCCGGTAGTGTGAATTCCCGGTAGAGTTGACTCCCGGTATAACAGACTTCCGGTAGTGGAGAGTTCCGGTATTATGAACTTCCGGTATAGGAACTCCCGGTACTAAGAGTCCCGGTACTGTATAAGTCCCGGTAGTGAGTTAAATACAGAGTGTAATGGAACAGTTGAGGATGGGAAATCGTTAGGCTTTACGTATTTGGTTAGTAAAGCAATTTGTGTATCTTAACTTGTTTCAGATTCCGTGGAATCGTGGTAAGGGATAGGATCGTTTTGAAAGAAGCTTACGAACGTGTGAAATAACCAAAACAGGTGAGTTTTGCTTTGAAAACACTTTTTAACTGGAATACATACATGGGTGGAGTTGGGAGTGAAACTGTTGATAATTATGTGCTCGTATGTGAATTGTAATATAGTGAGGTATTATATTTACATGTGTATTATAAATGTGTTATAATACGTTGGCCGGGTTTAAGACCGGTGTGATTGGCTATAGAACCTGTATAGCGTTGTTTGGCTGTAGATGTTGTGCAGCGTTGTATATTATTAGTTGGCTTGCTACCACTAATATGGCCAGAAGGAATGAAAAGGGGAAGCATAATATATGTGAGTTTATTTGGATGTATACGATTGTGTTGCGTGATTTATATGATTAAAGTTTATATAAATGGTTTTTAAACTAACAGGGGTTTCTCACTTAGACCATCAGGTCTAACCCTCATTTTGTTTTAAAAATATGTATTCCAGGTGGTGGATCAAGTAAGGGCAAGTAAGTAGAGTAACCGGTGGATGGCTAGAGAGAAGGACTTTAAGATGAAGCTTTTGACTTGTTTAGCAGTTGTATTGCAACGTTAAATGTTATGCATGTAAATAGTACAGTATTTGGGTTACATATGGTTTTCTTTCAATTGTAAGAGACTACTGGACCGTACATGTAATGTGAAGTTCGTTTGTTATATCTATTTATGTTATATTGTGTGATATGTTGTGTACTTGGGATATGGGGGTCGTTACAATTGGACCCTCCTAGGAAAACGGTGGTGGCGTTTTATGTCGAGTAAGGAAAAGTTGTGAGTTCGGTTCATTAAAAGTAGATATGGCCACAACGGGGGATTAGGAGGTGTAGGGAATTATAGAGTCGGCTTGGCGAGTGCTTGGAGTGGAATTATGCATGTGGGTAAAGATTTCGAAAAAATTGGGAGAGCATTTGTAGATTCTTTCGGGAAAGGGATTTGTAACACCTCGAAATTTCCATAGTAATGTACTATTACTTTGGGGATGAATGTTAAAATAATGGAAGTATTATTTTAAATGAATTGACGAAAGGGTTTAATTTGTACTTGACTCGAAGTTTAAGTAAATTGTGGAAACTTGAACTTGGAGGTTGATTTGGTCATTTCTTGATAGTTGATTTATACTTAAAGACTGAGTCGGTCGATTTTGAGAAAATATCTCAAATTTTGGTTCCTGGAAGTCGGTTTAGCGAAGCAGAGAAAGAGAGGGTTTTGTGAAAAGTTTTATCAGGTAAAAATTTGACGATCCTTTCCAATCTTATTTGATTAAGATTGATAAAAAGAATAAGGTGTGATTTCAATCAGGTTTTGGAATCATTGAGGAGCAAATTCGATTTTGAAGTACTGGTAAATTGATTTGCAGTTCCTGTTCATTTCTAAGTTCAGGTGAGTTCATCCTTTAAATTTTGTCTTAATAGAATTGATAAGTTGAACTGAATGGGTTTTGTGAAAATAATGATATTTGTATGAATGGATACAAATCAATTGATAGAATTATGGATGAAACAAATAGTGGAACTGGGTAAAATTGGTGAAATCCGGAAGATGAGTAATCCGGATTGGTATCGGATTCCGGATTGGTACAAGATTTGATACTGGATTCCGGATGGTGTCCGGATAGAATATCGGATCCGTTTACCGGATGGTTTCGGACTTTGAGTCCGAAATACTTTTCCGGATAGTTCCGGATTTGGGTTCCGGATAAGGGATTTTCCGGATCCGTTGCCCCTTGACCCATTCGCTAACCGCCCGTGCTAAGTCGCCGAATAGGGACATTTGAGAATAAGGGTATGATAGGTTATTTGGGATTGTTAGCTTTGAGAATATGATACAAGATGTTGTGCGTTCGAGTAAATATGCACATATAATAGTAAGTATAATGGATCCATAGGCACTGACATTAATTGAAACGTGGAATAGGCATAAAGTAAATTGTAATTCCCGTTGACCTGAAATGAGGAATATGCATAAAGTAAATTGTAATTCCATTTCGTATGGTGATGAGAAATGAGGAATAGGCATAAAGTAAATTGTAATTCCCATTTCGTATTGTGATGTGAAACGTGGAATAGGCATAAAGTAAATTGTAATTCCTGTTGACGTGAAATGAGGAATAGGCATAAAGTAAATTGTAATTCCCATTTCGTATTGTGATGAGAAATCTAGGAATAGGCGAGAGTTAATCGTAATTCCTGATTTCTATGGGAAGGTAAGAGATAGGCATAAAGTAAATTGTAATCTCTACTTCCACTCCAAGAAATAGGCATAAAGTAAATTGTAATTTCTTGGACACGAGCAATGATCTAGAATCTGTGATGAATCGTAGTAGGCTCTCGAACGTGATGATATGACTTACTGAGTGTTAGTCATATTCATGGAATCAGGTATGTTCCCGTCATCGCAAGATGTTTATATGTACGGTAAGAAAGATGGCAAACTAGGCTTGTTTATACGCTTTGTTTACATTGGTTTCTGAAGCTTATAAAGTTTTAATTTGAAAATGGATGTTCTCACTAGGCGTAAGCCTAATCGTTTCAAATTAAATTTTCTTACCAGGTACGAGCTCGGGGAAGTAATAGCGGGATGAGGGACGAGTGATTTCTGATACTCAACTTTTGGTGATGAATGGAGAAGTTAGCATATACAAGGATGTTTTGGTGAATGGTCTAAACAACTAGTATAATCTGATCTTAATGTTTAGGATTAGATTAGCAGGTTGTTTTGATAAGTTCAATTTGTGTATCTGAACCCTCATTACTAATTCTCCATTTATGTATAAAAGTTGGATGAAATTATGGTTAACTTTGTGTAATTTTAAGGTTTAAATTTGTCCTGGTTTTTTGACGTTTCAGGATTGGTGATGGGTGACACTCTATTTTGGAGGGGTAGATGGTTGGGTGAATTTAGGATTTGTGAGAGGTTCCCGAGACTTTATATGTTGAACTAGAACTTGTAAGGAGGCTTTGGTTTGCAATCGAGTGGTGAAAATGGATAATTGTTGTTGTGGTTCGTGGGATTGGGTAAGGAAGCATAGGGGGAGGACAATTGGTGATTTGAAGGAGTTGAACTTATCCTTTAATAACACCAGTTTTAGGCCTAATGATAGTGATAGATGGATTTGGTGGTTCGGAAATGGGGACTTTTTGGTTTCGGATCTAAGATGCTTGATTAATAACAATTTTTTGTAGGTTTCGAGAATTTTCTCAACTCAATGGAGTATTTACATACCTCAGAAGGTTCGCATCGTTTTTGGTGGCTTAGGTGGGGAAGGGTTGTGGTGCGGAAGATTCATCATGACAAAGGCGTTGATCTCAATTCCATCTTTTGCCCGTGTTGCGGTAACGTATAAGAAACTATCGAGCACTGCTTCTTCTCATGCCTTTATAGTTTTTCCTTGTAGAAGGAAGTCTTCAAGTGGCGGTGCTGGAACTTGATGCCCTCATTTTCTTTCGACGATTTGTTGAATGGATTAGACTTCTTTGACATTTCAAGTTGCAAAAGTCATATTTTGAATGCAGTATTATGGAACATTCTCTATTTAATTTGGAAGTATCAAAACAACTCTTTTTAGACAGACCGAATGACCGACTTGATCGGTTCTTCATGATGCAAATTCTTTCATTCAAGTGGATTTCTAAGCGTGCCAAAGGTTTCCACTTGTCTTGGTCTTATTGGTGTAGTGTTCAATATTTCGTCGTATAGTTCGTTTTTAGGCATGGATTTTGTCAGGGTTCTTCTGGTTTTGGGCTTTGCTTTGTTCTTCCTCTAGATGGTTGTTTGTCTTGGATATGTCTTTTGGTGTCTTGAGTTGCTTTATGTATCTTGTAGGATAAGTTTTACCTTTGCTTTGTTGTAATTTTTTGTTGCTCTAATAACGTTCTTGGTCCCTTTAAAAAAAACACCCTTTGGATTCTCATTTTGTTGGTTGTTATTTATATATTATTTATTTATTTATTTTATTTTTTCCATCATTTTTTTTAATAAATTGATGTTTGTAACAACCCAGTCTAGAGAACATGCATATCATTAAAAACATAAACATTACAAAACTGGGTCCCAAAATTTTCTTTACATCAGTCTTAAAACTAAGGTTGGCGGAAATAACCTATACACAGCTGAGAATAATTTAGCTTCTACAAGTGGCACTTGCCCTGTCTCTAATTGCATCTGTATTCTATCCTGCTCTTGCTCTCTTACTTGAGCCTCCTACTATTTGCTCACCTGAAAATGGTTTAGTTTTGAAAAGCGAGGGTTAGACCAAAAGGGTCTAGTGAGTTCCCTCCATAAACATCGTACATCAACATTATAAAATCATTTTACAAAACTATTAACATTTTCCACATAAACATCATACATGGTACTGCACAGTGTTAAGGATCGCATAGTTAACCGCGATCGGGGCCCAAGCAGACTCCCCTCTCGTCTCATATCGGGGCCCAAGCAGACTCCCCTCTATCCAAGTAGGAAGGAAACGAATTCCTTCCTTCAAGCTTATCACATATCCGAGTAGGAAGGAAATGAATTCCCTCCTACAAGCTCATCACAATGCCCAAGGGATCATCGGATCTCGAGGTTCTCAAATCCCACTATGCAGACCAACCTCACATAACATACACATAGCATAACGTAAATCATAAGCGTGAAATCATTGCACATCATTTCATTTTGCTAAAATCCGTTTTTTAAAATAAAACGTACATTTCATGGAGAACATGCATAACAGTTGTAAACAGTTCATGCTTGTATACGAACCATAATCAGAAAACATTTAACTTTCATTTACGTAAAATCATGTAAATTAATATGACATTTCTACATAGTCACTTTCTTTGAAAACACGTAAAATCACGTATTTTAGTTAGAAAAACTCACATGGCTTGCTCGCTCCAAAACTCCTCACTTACACTTCCGATCTCTAGGTGGAACACCTATTATATTAATAACGTACGTCATAATTCGTTCTTTTATTACTCGAGTTCATTCCCGAACTTAACCCAAACTCATCTAAGTTGATAAGTTACACTATTAGTCCAAATATCATAATTAATGGTCTTTGCTTACCAATCCAATTGAAATACTATTCCGAATCCATTTGACACTAAAATCCACCGCCCCAAATTAATTAAATACGGCCAATAAACTCATGACCACTAATTACAAATTTCAAGGTTACAATTCCAAATTCATGATTTGCAACTTAACACGTGGCCTATAAATCTTTGGATTATGGTTCAAAAATAATAAGGATTACATTAGTGGAGGATCACATGCCAAACAATTAAATGGATGTGGCTCACGTGATCCTCATTTGGTTTCAATATGAGTTCATAAATCTGGTGGACTTCGGTCCAACCAATCCCACGCCGCCAACATCCCATTACCATTAATAATAAAACATGCGCTGGGCTTCAAATTCTTAAACCCACGTGATAGTTGATCCAATAAAAAGAGGGTATTCCGGCCCACCATTTTAACTTAGCAACTTCCGGTACCATTTAAACAAAACAAGTTCCGGTGTTTGCTCTAACTTCCGGCATTTTACAATAACTTCCGGTACATACCGGTTCCGGTAACTCCAAGTCCCGGTAACCACCCGTCCCGGTATTTGGCGATTACGAACATAACTCGATTTCCTTAATTTAAACTTACACCAGTCGATTCCCCAAGGTATTTTCTTTCACTAACAAGATGTGTTACTCTCTAATTTCCTGCGTTCCCTTACAAAGCTCTTTTATCCAATTAACAATCCGATTTTAGCGAAACAAACTTCCAAGATGTTTTTGCTCCATTATTCCACAACTTAAACAATGAGATATCAAGGAACTTAATTACTTAGCTATCTATTGCAGGAATTAACATAGGGAAGGATGGATTACTCACCAAAATCAAACGAGCTTCTTCTCACAATTTGCCAAACTGGTTTCTTCTCTATTCTTGCTCTTCTTCTCAGCCGCCACAGTACACAAGAATGTTCTGAATAATGGAAAACCTAGGGGATTGAGTCTCTTTTATATTTCTCAAAATTTGCCATTGAGTCCCTTATCACAACTTTCATTCTTTTCACTTTAACCACCAAACTTTCACACTTGCTAGAAACCGGGTTGTTACAATGTTCATCACCTCTCTATCTTTTAAGGTAGATAACATATCTAGGTACACTACTCATCTAAATAGGCCTAAACATCACTTTCAAACGAGATATTCTGATCTAGATTCATTTGATTTGGTTTTCAAAAAGTTTATAGATTTAAATACCATTAAACTAATTGTTTTATGTTACAAATATTCAACATTTGACCACAAATTCAATATTTGTATAAATGTGATGGTATAACTTACCAAGCATAAATGTGATGGTATAACAATCCTCGTAAAATTGATGAATTACACTATGTGTCAAATTGACTGTCTTTACCTGATTTAGATTCTGTCTTCTTTATCCAAAAGAAAAAAAAATAACAGATTGTACACGTTTATGAGAAGGCAAAACAACACATGAACAATCACGAATTTGGATTAGCACGAATGGTGAATCGTGTACACCATTTCACAAGGAGACGTTCAACATCAGCGTCCATGCGTGTGCCGACGCCGCCCCATACCAACTGGTGGCCAAAGTCTGCCATCGACGAGCCTTTTACCTCATGAACCGGTTCAAACCCTATTCTTTTATAAAACTTCACAAGCTGCAAGTAGTTCGAAATATAATTCATTTAACTTGAAACATACCTTCATTATTCTTCAAATATATACAAATTCTTTTATCAAGCATAAATCAATTTAAAATATGCGTTTTCCAACAAAGTAAATAACATAAACATCTGTACCATATTAAATTTCATGTTCCAAAATGACAGAAAAAGAACCCCACAAAGTTGATGGTGTAAAAGTAGAAGTTTCAAAAGTTGGTTTCAAATATTTAAAATTGTTAAAATGTAAATTATATGTTAGAATGTAAATTTTGTTATGTGGCCCAACTTAGCCCATGGGTCCTTAGGTTTTCTTTTCTAGGGTTTCTTTCTTGTCTATAAATTTTCTTGTATCCTTTCATTGTAAATCATCAAGTTAAGCAATATAATATTATCACTGTTTACAAAAATTAAGGTTATATAGAATTTGATGTAAAAACATAAACTTGGTTTTATTTTGATACAATGAGAATACACAAAAATATATTTATGACTTAGGAAAATAGAGGTCGGCTTCTTTTACAAACCCAATAACTTATATAAGCTTACAAATCGGTTTTTATATATTGTTTCATGTATAAAAATACAGTGTTTACATAGCGTTTCATATAAAACAGTTCTGAACGTTTCACATATATAAAATGCAAGGTTCTAAATGGCGTGAGGCGTGACGGCGAGACCAAGCCTCAAGCCTTAGGAGCCACGTCGAAGCCATGACGTTTTCCAAGCGTGACTTATAGCGTCAAATTTCTAATTCATATATAATATTATATATATAAAAATGTATGTTTTGTAGTAATACTCAATGAGTCAATAGTAATAAACAAGTTAAATTAAGTTATTTATTAAATACTTGCAAATAAGACATTAAAACGTAAAGAAAAATCAAATATTTCATTACGCTAATTGCGCATTAGGCCATGACGTGCCATGCGCTTAACGTGACGTGACACCTAAGCCTTGGTGCCATGGAGCGCCATGACGACTGTGACGAGCTTTTTTAGAAGAGTGATAAAATGTCATTGTACTGTATTTTCACAAATATTGTAAAACAAGATAGGAAAACTGATTTGTAATTTTCTACAAATTATTGGGTTTATAAATAAATGATTATATATCTAGGAAATTATATATTTATTTTTGGTAAAAAAAGGGTTGAAGAAGAGTAGACCTTGGCATGATAAAGATCAGAGTCATTAATGGCAAGCAACTCGGCAGTTTTACACCCACAATCATATCCATATCGGATCATCACAGCTCCAATAAACAACCCGATTCCGAATACGGATCTATCCATCCCCAATGTTTCTCGGGTCAACTTAATTGAATCCAAATGAAGAATCTTCCCTTTCTTCCACCATACCCGTATCATTCCCTCCGCTTTCCCCAACACCTTGTTCGTTTCCATGTTCGTTGCCGTGATTCTGAAAAACGGCCCCACCGATTGTAGCCGGAGCTCAAGGTTTTGTGCTTTCGAAGATTCCAGAATATCAGACATGGTGGGTTTTTCGATTATTTGCTTCTCATATTCTGAGGAATCTATATGAGAAGATGAAATTAGGGGTTTGGGTGTTTGAAAAGTGGGGAAATGAATAGGATTGAAAGAAGTAGATGTGATTTGGGGTATGGTGGCTGGTTTGATTGGATTTAGGATGAAGGAATTGGGATTTGGAGCTAACTCCATAATGGAAGAAGCAAGCAGGATATGAGGAATGAAAGCAAACCAGTGAACTACAAAAATCGTAACGGAAATAATGGTATTTAACGGAATTTTGTTAATATTAACATCTACAAGAAGCATTAAATATGTCTAGTGATCAATTTGTCCATCGAAGCGTTTGTAGTCCAACGGTTAGGATAATTGCCTTCCAAGCAATAGACCCGGGTTCGACTCCCGGCAAACGCATGTATTTTTATTTATTTTATTTTTTCATACATTAAATCCAAAATAAACCGCTAAAATTTGTTGGTAAAATTACGACTTCAACCTTTTCGTTTGCCGCGATAATTCCAAAGGAAGTTCATTCGTCGAAAAGTGAAAATGATTCGTGTCTGATTCTATTTCAATTCGTTTCTATGTTTTTCCGGGAACTTTTCCGGCAACCTGACTAACTTTCTTCAGAATTGTCGTCGGAAGCTTTTTTGTTCCCGCTCTATGCTACAACCGGACAAATATCGGTGTAAAAGGTTCGAATCAGTTCGTTTTCTTGCTCAGTTGCTCCAAAAAGCTATACTTAAATTTGAATGACTTATTTTCGAGTTTCAAATCGTTGTGGATTCTCTATTTTATGGAACTATTTCGATAACTATGTTAGATACTCCTTAGTCGCATAATTAGGGTGCTATTGGATTTTGCGAAGTTTAAGTACTTCAATTTCAAATATTACATCGATGTTGTAGTTTATATGAGTCTCAAATCTCGTAATACTCTTAGTAAAAAAAATCGTATCAGTCTTGAAGGTAACACGTTGATTGTAGTAGACTTTTGATCTACGAATAGATGTTTAAATTTGTATATAGTTTAAGGCAGTTTCGTATTGTTATTGATCATCCATATAATGACAGAAACGTTAGGGTATGATGAAACCAGTATGCAATACCTTATGTGATTTCAGCTGTATAATTTATATGCATGTTATCGAAATTGAGCTGATGAGTAAATTGAGTTGAAAGCATCCAGGAAAAACGTTGTTTGATTCGAGAGAATAGAGAAGCTAAACAATAATGATGATGAATAATGAGGAGTTCTGCTAATGCATAAGCTTATGGTGTTGCACAAGTTTATCAACCCATAACCTTTGGCCTACCAGCTACATACTTGAGCTTTCGGATAGACTGGGGATTTTTCTCACGGTCATGGATAAGGTTTTCCAATTACACTGTCCCTTTTATGCTATTAGTGCAATTTGCACTCTATTTGCTATAGTGGTGCCTCTCTACATGACTGTGTGAGCTGGTTAGCATGTTTTTTGAAGTCCACTCTTGCTTCTGCTTTAGTCTGGACCTTCACAAATCGGCTTTGACTGGGAATTTGCGGCATCCGGTTAACTTTCTTCTACTGCTACCTTACGTTGTAGTTAGTGTGTCTAGGCTTATTAAGGGGCATTAGAGTAAGTAGTTTCCTCAGCATATTTAGATTGATTTCACAAAAGAAACTTGTCAATAACTATAACAAATTGCATTTACTTGTTCTCCAATATCAGTTGGGCTCAACAAGATAACAGTTGTATTGGGGTTGATGACTCAAATGCGCCACTTTTAGAGCAGTTGTAGACATATCACATATGTGCACAAAAAGTATCATTTACAAATTACAAGCTATAATTTGGTAAACAAAGAGGGGAGAGAAAGATGTAATCAAGAAAGTTCAATTCAGTTGACTGGTATTCTCGGATACAGCTCTCATCAATTCCTGTTTCTGTTAATTGCTAAGTTAAGCTAGCAACACATTCCGATTTCTAACTGATAAAGATGACTGTCAACAGATGCACTGGTGCAGGACCATCCATTAACAACAGAGATCCAGTGAATTATAACTCAGCCACTTGTTAACTAGAACAGGAAGAGCATCACTTTTGTACCTATAATGGAAGACCGTAAGCTGCATTGATGGATATCTTGATGTTTCTCATGAGAATTTCTATTTGAACACCATTCTTTCAAAAAATTCACTTTTGCTCAAGAAAGATAAAGGATAGCATGCAAGTACACATTTTCTTCATATTTGGCAGTGAAGCACCATAAATCAGTGACCGACCATCATTTTTAAAATTTGAGGCCAGGATCTCACAATTAGAAAATAAAAAGTCTGGGATGGTGGTGGTGGTGGGAAGGGTAGAGGGTCATCACGTAACCTGTCATATAAAATAAAAAAACTTGGGGGCATTGCGAGAATTGAAATTGGGACCTCTCACACCCTAAGCGAGAATCATACCACTAGACCAAATGCCCAGTTGTTAACATTTTCATTCTCTACTATATTTGTACCCTGTGCAATTAGTTAATTACTTAAAGATTTGCTGTACATAATAAAAATAACTGCTACCACAGAGATGTCAAATTCAGATGACAAGGAATCTAATAAGATCCTTACGAAATGTCTTATATATAACCATTGTCAGGAAATTTTGAGTTAACTTTGGTTCACTTCATTATTTAAAGACATTAAGAACTACAATTGACTTGTGAATTCATTTGCTTCATATCGTGGCCTTAGAGTCCATAACATTAACAGAAGTTGTTGACACCATCTCTTTTTAACTGGCCTTGTCCTAGTGAGTGATATACAATCATACTGATGGACTAAAGCTCAATTGATGACTACATCATGTTCTTATTCAGACCACTTATTCTATGCATCTGATCAAATATTTCAGTTTGTTGTATTATAGAGAATTTTTAGAGTTTGTTGGCCTTCCTTTTCATACTTTAATAAGACACTAATGCAATGATGTAGGATTAAGTGACAAGGATTTTGTTCGATTTACAAGTCCCGAGGATTTATTTATCTAACTATGGAAACAATAAAAAAAGATTATTGACTTCATGATGTTTAAATGCAGTGGCTTGAGATTGGGCATTCCGGGGATTGAGAACTGGACCTCTTGCTCCCAAAGCAAGTTTGCAAGAATCATACATCTAGAGCGAATGATACGATCTAGGTAAATGTTTTTTTTACAGTTTGTGGGTTGTGAAAGTAATCTGTTACCTTAGATAAAAATATTTACACCAATGTTAATGAAATATGCAGCATTACGAGTTTTTTTTATAAATATTATTACCATTACATGCTTTTGAACATGGATAGTAAATCAAGAAGCCATGAAAGCAATTGCTCCTATTTTTTTTTTGTTTGGCATACTGTAGATTAATACTTCGCAATTGAGTGGTAAGAAGTGATAGGTTATTTTCTCCAAGCGGTAAAGCTATGTAGTTTAGTTGAGTTGGACAATTTCTTTGGCTTGTTCTAGGAAAAAAAATAGAAATATGTAACTCCAACTTTAGGTATTTTGAGTCAAGTAGCTCAAGGTGAGGCACTAGAATTGAGTTTGGGATCCTGCACCCAATCCATCACACAGATGATAAGCAGTAGCTACCAATTAAATCAACCGGGTTTCATACAATATAAAGTAATATTCACAGGTCTCATGATAAGTTTACATTACTTTTCACGAAAATGGGTATTTCTCACGGGTACCAAGCCCTATATTTATCACATTAAGAAGCTTTGAGTTGACTTTGTTGACAAATTTCTAATCTCTTCGATGCCACAACTACTTGACATATGAATTCGTTGGTTGCCTGATTGATAAAGCAAAGATCATATTATTAGACCATATGGCCATAGACGATAAGACATGTCATTGTTGAACCTTTTTCTCTTGTAGTGTACATCTACAGGGGAGAGATGGTGGTTCTTCCATACAATACCTAAAAGAGATGCAAACAGTTCTTAGCGATTACAAGGGCCAATCACTTATTTGACAATATGTAAGCCTTAGAACAAACTCTTTACTCTAATTTGTATTGAAAGCTTGGGAGTGAATGATCTTGAGTCTCAATGAAGCCACAACACAAAATGACCAAACTCGTATGTTTGGCATTCTGTACAAAGGCATCTGGAACCTTGGGGCAAAGGAATCACTCTTACACATCTAGCCTGGTCGAGAACTCATAGCTCGGTGATGGTAGGTTTATAGGCTCAGACCAGCATTCTGTGCTTTTAAATCAACTTTGATAAGCTATTAAAAACAGCACATTTGCTAAACATTATATTTTTCTGAATTTTGATCTTGCATCTGATCAACATGTGAAAACATTTAAGAGAAGATGGCGAAGTGGAAAAACTCCAGCAGAGGATCGAATATATTGAACGCACAAGTTTATTTATGAATGTATATGTAGACACAATGTGTAGTTGTTTAGATGATTGTGTGTCACTTGTAATTCAAAAAGCATGCATTCTCAATGAGAATCATACCACCTTGCACTTTTGATCAGTTCCATGATAGCAGGCTTACCATGACTTATTGGTTTATGATTGCTTATTTTGGTACTAGAAATGGTTTTTCCCCAACTTGGACGTGGTGCCTCAATAAAATCATCCATAACCACGAGTTGAATTTATTGACAACGAATCTTGTCAGATCTAGAAACATATGTTTGTGGCATATAATTATAAAATAATTACTTTAGTAGGTAGATTTGTTTCCAAAAGTCTTAGAGTTGACTTTGGTTTATATCTTTAGCAGCATAAGAAATTAAATAAAATAACGTCACCAAAAGAATTATACAAAATGGGTTGATTTTTTTTTGTTGTAATGGGGCATTCCGAGAATCGAACTCGGGACCTCTCGCACCCAAAGCGAGAATCATACCACTAGACCAAATGCCCACTTGCTTCATGTGTCTGCTTTATTTGATATCACCATGGTTGAAACACTAGTTCACTGACATTACATTAAGTATGCGACCAGTGAATTTGAGGTGCTTCTACCTATTATTATAGATTTATATTTTTTATTCTTTGGTGTAGAACCACTTTTTACTCGTAATTAAATAACTCGAAGAATAGGAAGATCACGACAACCTCATAATAACGAGCCTTAGTACAATTGACGGGAGGATCCCCGATACACCAAATTTCTTTATCAGATTTGTGCGAACATGCCCAAGCAGGATGCATGATTAAGGTGACACCCTATACGAATGAGTTTCATGATCAACCTTAGTATGGATTTTATTTCCTGGAGGAAAGCAAAACTACCTTGATGCCTTCTATAACCACTTCAGAATCACATGCAATATGAGAAACTAGTATGCCATGATTGCTGGCTAAGCGGAGACTCACAGTAATGACTTAACTCTTGGTTTGAGTATTGGTGTCTGAATGAAAATAAGCAGAAAAGGCTATTATCACCTACCCACAAACCGCCATGACACAAACCCCCTTGTCAGATGTGAAAACGGGATCCCAACTAATTTCAGCTTATCTTCTCTCCCATATGCCAAAACTCTTTGAGTGAGACCCCAGCTTCTTGGAAGTAAATCATGTTAGGTCTCCCTAACAAGTAAGGGGAAGTTTCTTGTGTGTGTTACCATTTAAATGACTCTGGATAGTGTTTATATTTCATGTGTCATATCTGGGTGTGTTGAGGGTGTTGGATATGGAGCTGTATCTGATAAAATGTAGATATGGAACCTAAAAAAATAACAAGAATCCTAGCAATCATCAATAGAGTAGGCAACTTGTTGAAACCCATAAATACTTGGTATGATTTTTCATTTCCCTAACATGGTTACCTTGTGTTGGGTAAGAAGACTGAAAAATTGGAAAAAAAAGTTTGATTGGGGCACTCTGGAGAATCGAACATGGGACCTCTAGTTTTATTTATATCCGTGTTGTTTAAAATGAAGTATTGCTGCAAGTTTTTAATGAAATAATTGTTCTAGTTGTTGTAGACTAACTTATTGTAAGATGTCTGGCTTTGCATTACAAAGACATCTGGAGCCTTGGTGCACAGGTAGCTCTGGCCAAAAACTCATAACTTGGTGATGGTAGATTTATAAGATTCAGACCTGCATTCCATGCTTTTATGTCAACTTTGATTTGCTATTAGAAATGACACGTGTTACATATTGATTAAATATTATCTTTTCTGAACTTTGAGATTGCATTTGACCAACTTTGGGAAATACTATTGAGAAGATAGTGAAGATACTCCGACGGAGGATTGAATATATTGAACACACTAGTTTATTATGAATGTACATGTAAATACCTGTATAGTAATTTAATGATAGTAATTTAATGATAGCGTGTAACTCATAATAATTGTACTGTCTTCCGCTTTTGATCGACACACCTATGTGTTGAATTTATTGAAAAAGAATCTTGTCAGATATGCAAGCATATGTTTTTAGTGGCACTTCAAAAATATATGAAATGGGGCATTCCGAGAATCGAACTCGGGACCTCTCGCACCCAAAGCGAGAATCATACCACTAGACCAAATGCCCATTTGCTTCATGTGACCATTTTTATTTCTATTTACCATGCTTGAAATATGAGTTAACTAGCATTACATGTCTAAAGTATGCAATACCAATCACTTTGAGGTACTTCTACATATACTTTTAGATTTTTACTAAGTAGGTTCATTCATTAGGCTCCCTCCAGACCATTTTGTCCATGAAGCACACTTCATTTAGAGACAAAAAGTTATAACAACTGGGAAGAACAAACTATAGACTCCTGGCAGCATAATTAAATAACTTGAAGAACAGGAAGACCATGAACAATATAAAGCGTTGGTATATGACCAATGGAAAGATCCTCAATATGCCAAATTTTGTTATGAGATTTGTGTGATTGTGCTCAAGCTGTACACATTGATTAAGGTGACACCCTTTATGAATAGGGTTCTTGATCAACCTCTATGTGGACTTCATTTCTTCAGGGACACCAAAACTATCTTTAATGCCTTATATAACAAAGTCAGAATCACTTACAATATGAGATTGTTGGGAACTGAAGATATGCTAAGTATGGTTAGTACTGCCAGAACAACATTACTACTGCCAGATCAAGTTAGTACTGCCAGATCAATGTTAGTGCTGCTTGTCAAAGTTACTACTGCAAGTCAAGGTTACTACTGCTGGTACATGGTTAATACTGCTGGTATATTACTACTGCTGGAATATCATTAATACTGCTGAACAAAGTTAATACTGCTGGAGATTGTTAGTACTGCTCATGAAGAATGAAGGTTAATACTGCTGAGTTTGTTAAGGTTGGTATGCGATACTTTTGGAGACAAAGAAGGAATTGATCAAGATATGTTTAACGAAGACTTAGAAGATCAAGTTACTTTTTGATAGTTATCTTGTAATTACTTTTGTATAAATAGTATTGATAGATAGCTATTAGATGATACGAATAGATATACATAGAGACAAGTTAATATACGTGTGAAAAAGAATTAGATTGTGTTTTAGAGAGAATTAACCTCAAGGTTTAAGAACCCTATTTCTAGAGAAGTAGAAGTCGTCTTGTTGAGCCTGTTCAACAAGATTGAGGTTTGGTTGTAATCTTGTGAGTCGATTTAGTGAATACACAAAGTGGTGAATTTTCTGTTACATTGTTCTTGATTGTGAGAATTAAAGTTCTTTTCCGCAGATTCTTTAATTCTGAATTCTAAGTGTTTATTGTCTTGTTAAGATTCGATCCTGACAAGAGGTATCAGAGCACAAGTATTCAAGACAATAAACACTTAGAATGCTCCAATAGAATGCTACTAACATGCTCAACCTTCTCCTTAGTGAGCACCTTCTTGGGGTTGGGAGACACACCTGTGGTTTCCCTTTCGATATTCTCTATTGGAGAATGCTCCAATAGAGGGCTTAAAGGCTTTGGGCTTGTAGGAGGTACATCAAGGGAAGGAGCCTTGTGTACCATTCTTCTTGTAAACTTTTTGGTTATGTGAGGAGTGGGTCTTTGAAGAATGGACTGAGGAATTTCTTTGGTGATTGAAGGTGGGGTTAGGCTATCAGTGGGTTGGTCTAATGAGGGCCTTGACCCTGATGCCATACCTTCTTGTGCGTGGGACACACCCATCATTGTAGAGAACAATGGAGTGTCAACTCCTTCCGAGTCCCTGGAAGTTCTTCTCATATTTGAGAAGACCTTTCCTTTAGGGGGTTTAGGTACATATACCTCAGTAAATTGAGGCAAATCCGTCAATTCCTGAGTAATCACTGCTTGGACAAACCTTGGGTACATATAAAAACGCTTTTTGGATTCCAGGTTTGACACAAGATCATTGAAAATCATTTGTGAAAAATTAAACTTCCTGGCAGTGGCCAAGCAGACTAGGGCATAAGCAATGGTACTGCTAAACTCACTCCAACCAGTAGTTTTCTTTGAAATGCAATGCATTAAGGTATGAACAAAGAATCGCCATTGTGTAGAAAATTTAGATTTGAAAAACTTAAGGATTCCAATGGGACCTTCATACCCCATTCTCGTTAAATTTGAGTATAGATCGTCATTAGGAATAGACGTCATACCTGAGGCATCATCCAATCGAAGAGTGATGCGAATAAGCTCCTCTGTAACATTCAAGGGTTTGTCACACACCCTTGTTTTGATGATTTTCTGCCCATCTTCAGACACCACGGTGGCATTTTCCCAGAACTGCTTCTGATGCTCGATGTAGATTGTCGGGGTCACCGTTAGGGCATATGATATATGCGTGGATTTGAGGAAATCCACAATGTCGTGAAAACCTGCGGACTGTTTTGGCTTCTGGAGCATGGCAATCTCGTTGTGTTCGTCGATAAACTCCATTGTGCCTGAGGATTCTTGACAGAAAACAGAGATTCTTGGGAGAGAATAGTTAGAAAGAGAGAGAGAGAGAGATGAATAGAATTCAAAGAGACGTTATGAACTTTGGCGGGCTGAAAAAGGTATTTATAGCAGTAGTAGCCCTAATTTTTCTTTTAAAGCAGTATTAACGACACATGCAGTATTAAGTACGAAGCAGTATTAACTATGTACTGGCAGTAGTAACTATGCACTGGCAGTAGTAACTATGCACTGGCAGTAGTAACTGTGCACTGGCAGTAGTAACTATGCACTTGTCAATCTGAGTCATACAGAGGATCCTGAGAAGAAGAGTTAGTAGTACCAAATATAGAAGGAAATACAGGTATAAAAACTGAAAATCATGACTTTATTCAAGGTTGATCATGCCCACACTTGTTACCAAGAAAGTGAATCTACCCACATCAAAAGCTTTTGTGAATAGATCAGCAAACTGGTCATTGGTATGAACTTTAGCAACTTGAATTAATTTCTTTTCATTACAATCTCGAATAAAGTGATACCTGATCTCTATGTGCTTTGTTTTTGAGTGTTTGACAGGATTGTTAACAATGCTAATAGCACTGTTGTTGTCAATGAAGATTGGAGTGTGAAGAAATGTTACCCCATAGTCCAACATCTGATTCTGTATCCATAGAACCTGAGAGCAGCAGCTTGCAGCAGCTATATACTCAGCTTCTGTTGTAGATAAGGACATTGTGGTTTGTTTCTTACACTGCCAAGATACTAGTCTTGCACCCAAAAACTGACATCCACCTGAAGTAGACTTCCTATCCATGTTAGCTCCACCCAAGTCACTATCTGAGTATGCAAGTAGATCAAAGGATGATTCATAAGGATACCAGAGACCTAATCTAGGTTGCCCTCTTAGGTATCTAAATATCCTCTTGACTGCATGAAGGTGAGATTGCTTTGGTGTAACTTGAAATCTGGCACATACACATACTGGAAACATAATATCTGGTCTAGAGGCTGTGAGATACATGAGTGATCCAATCATTGATCTGTAATGATGGACATCCACATCCTCCCCCTCAAGATCAGCATTGATCTGTTTGTGTGTCTCCATTGGTGTGCTTGCTGGCTTTGAGTCTGATAAACCAAACTTATCCAGGATGTCTTTCACATATTTGGATTGGCATATGAAAATCCCATCCTTCTTCTGTTTCACCTGAAGCCCAAGGAAGAAAGTAAGTTCACCCATGGAACTCATCTTGAAGCTCTTGTGCATTAACACCTCAAAGTCTTTACACATGTGATCATTTGTGGATCCAAAGATAATGTCATCCACATAGATCTGAACAAGTAGGGTGTCCTTCTTTTCCCTTTTAATGAATAAGGTCTTATCAATGATTCCTCTTTCAAATCCATTTTCCAAGATATAGGTAGACAGGGTGTCATACCATGCTCTTGGGGCTTGATGTAGACCATAAAGTGCCTTCTTTAACTTGTACACTCTGTCAGGATACAATGGATTCTCAAATCCAGGGGGTTGACAGACATACACTTCTTCATCTATAGTCCCATATAGAAAAGCACTTTTTACATCCATCTGGTAGACCTTGAACTTCATATATGAGGCATAGGCTAGAAACAACCTAATTGCCTCAATCCTTGCAACTGGAGCAAAGACTTCCTCATAGTCTATACCCTCTTCCTGAGTATACCCTTGTGCAACCAGCCTGGCTTTGTTCTTGATCACAATTCCTCTCTCATCCTTCTTATTTCTGAAAATCCACTTGGTGCCAATTGCCCTATGACCTTTTGGAAGGTCCACCAAGTTCCAAACATTCTGTAGCTTGAACTGTAGCAGCTCCTCTTGCATTGCTTCTATCCAACTTGGATCTTTCATAGCATCATAAGCCTTTTTGGGCTCAATTTGGGATAGAAAGCAAGTGAGTACAGTATTAACTGTATTTTGCTGATCTTGTAGCTCTTGAAGTCTGCTTTGATTCCTAGTCATCATGGGAGAAGCAATGTCTCCAATTACCAACTCAGGAGGATGATTTTTCTGAGTTCTTGATGGATGACCAGATTCCTCTTGTAAGTTCACATCCAGATTTGACTCATTTAAGTCTGGATTTTCTTCAGCTTCTTCAGTCACTTCAGACTCTCTGGAATTTGGACTTGAAGGCTGATTTTCCTCTATTCTTCTCTCTTCTTCAATCTGAATGGGTTCAGCTTCCTTTTCTTGTTCACAGAAGTCAACAGGATCAATGGTAGGGAGTGGAAATATCACAGACTGAATTCTGTGATCTGATGGTGGTGCATCCCTTTGTCCTGCATTTACATCACTACTGATACCCAAAGAATTAGTGAGTGAATCAATGTCAAATAGCCAATCAGGACCTGAACCAATAGGATTTGGTGTGTTCTCATTGCATTTGACATTGTCACTTTCTTCAATTATTCTAGAAGAGGTATTAAACACTCTGTAAGCCTTACTCTGAGATGAGTAACCAACAAGAAAACCATCATCTGCTTTGCTATCAAACTTACCTAAGTGAGATTTGGTATTGAGAATTGTACAAGGACACCCAAATGGTTTGAAAAATCCAATAAATGGTTTCTTTTTCTGAAAAAGCTCATAAGGTGTCTTGTTTTTAGGCTTTATTACTAAAACTCTGTTTTGGACATAACAAGCAGTATTAACTGCTTCTGCCCAAAAAGTAGTGGGTAATTTTGAATCAGCTAACAGAGATCTAGCAGCCTCAATCAGTGTCCTATTCCTTCTCTCAGCAACACCATTCTGTTGTGGAGTCCTAGGAGCACTGTATTGTCTCTCAATTCCTTTTTCCTCACAAAAGGTGTTTAGATCAAGATTTTTAAATTCAGTCCCATTATCTGATCTAATGACTTTCACTTTTTGATTTGATTGGTTTTCAATTCTAAGAATAAAAGATTTGATCAGTCCACTTGTCTCATCTTTAGTTCTCAGAAAATATACCCAAGTAAATCTAGAGTAATCATCAATAATAACTAAACAGTATGACTTCTTGCCAATGCTCATGACATTTGTAGGGCCAAACAGATCCATATGCAACAACTGAAGAGGATTTGAGATAGTGTTTATCTCTTTGGACTTATGAGAAGTTTTGTGTTGTTTGCCTTTGAGACAAGCAACACAATGATCATCACATGAATAAACTTTTGATGGTAAACCCCTAACAAGATTATGTTTAACAAGTTTATTCATTGTTTTAAAATTCATGTGACACATCCTTCTGTGCCAAAGTGATGATTCATCCATTGAAGCTTTTGATACCAAACAGTTTAGGGATGAATCAGATGAAACACTTTCTAAATCTAAACAATACACATTATCCTTTCTAGGAGTTCTCAATAGTATCATGTTTTCATCAACTACTTTGAATCCAGGAGCAAGAATAATGCATTCAAAATCAGTAAATAATATACTATGTTTCTTGTCACAGACCTGTGATACACTTAACAGGTTGTATCTCAATTGCTCAACATAGTAAACATCCTCAAATGTCATCTTACCTTTTGATACATCACCTTTACCACTTATCTTACCTCCTGCAGGATTATTCCCAAAAGCAACATGTCCTCCATCAATTCTTTTGAAATTCTTGAGGCAGGCCATGTTACCTGTCATGTGCCTGGAGCAACCACTATCAACATGCCATATGCTCTTCCCCTTGAGCTGTTGGTTGCCCTGCACATAAGATGAATCAATTAGTTTTTATTGGGAACCCAAGCCAAAGTGGTCTTGGGTCTCCCTTGCTCATCAAAGTACTTACATTCAGTTTGGATAGGTTTTTCAACCTGAGGAACTTCAGTACTGGAGTACTTTGTCAAGATGATTGGTCTAGCAGCACAAACACTAGAAGCAGTATTATCTTTAGAAGAAGTACTAACAGTGTTAGCAGTACTAACACTGCTAGCAGCAGTATTGCTTCTAGAAGAAGTATTAACAGTGTTAGCAGTACTAACACTGCTAGCAGCAGTATTGCTTCTAGAAGAAGTACTAACAGTGTTAGCAGTACTAATACTGCTAGCAGCAGCATTGCTTCTAGAAGAAGTACTAACAGTGTTAGAAGCACTAACACTGCTATCATCAGTACTATATGAGGCAGCAGTACTAACACTAGTGCTTTTAGGAACCCACATTGGGACACATTCTTTTTCAGTCTTTTTCCTCATGTGGCTTTTGGATTTAGCTTGTTTCTTAGCCACATGGTTTCTTACAGGCTTCCTATAACCATTTGATTTTTGAAAAGTTCTTTGAAAATTTATCCTTTGGTTAATAGGATTGAAATAACAGTGTTTGGCAAAGTGATTCAATTTGCCACAGATAAAACAAGGTTTTGGTCTGTTAATCCTTTGCAGATCAACTCCTTGTTTTTGAGCCCACTGATTATTCCAGTTTCTTTGATTTCCTCTCTTTTTATCATGTTTTTGGGGTTCATTCTTTTGAGAATTCTTGCAAGAACAATGTTCACAAGTATTGGAATTCACAACAGTGGACTGTGTATAATGAACTCCCTTTCCTTTTTCAGATCTTTTTGTTTCATTGTTCTTATCCAAGGGACTTCCACCTTCCTCATTAGTCTTGATGTCATTCTCTAAGGGGATCTCACCACTGACATTCTTGTTCCTTTTCTTAGACTCTTCTTTTTCAGTTTTATCCTCAACAACAACTTCATCTAATGGATCTACTTTAGTAGCTCCTTCAGGTAAGTCCTTCCTATCCATGGTTTCTAACAGGTCTGACCTAGGAGGGATGTATGTGTTGTTGTAGGGTGGGGGTGTGGCATTGTACCCTATGCCTGGTTTCATCTTACTGTGGATTTGAGCATTTATTATGGTGTCCATGACTTTAGAAGCACATGAAAACTTTTCAACATCAAGTTTTACTTTCTCAAGTTCTCCTTTTAATTTCTCACATTCCTCCCTAGACTCTTTCAGTTGGAACTCCAGACCATTCTTTTCCCACTTCCAGTAGTTTGTATCATATGAGTGTTGAAGTTCATTGGCTTGAAAAGCCTTAATTTGTTCTTCAAACCTCTCAACAATCACTACATAATCTCTTCTATCCTTTTCTAATCTCTTAAGGTCATCACACATTCCCTGGTTGTGATCTCTATACTTTTTCACAGTGTCTATACAAGCTTGAGAACAGAGATTAGATTTTACCTCAGTAGGAAGATCTGAGACTTCTGCCATGAGTGCATGATTCTGAATTGCCTCTTCTGCTTGATCACTCCAATCAAATCCCATTCCTTGTTGAGAAACAAGGGCTTGAACAGAGTTTCTGTTCTGGTTGAAGCTTCCAGTCTGAGCTTGTTGATGGTTGTTTTGAGATACTCCACCTCTGCATTCTCTGGCAAAGTGTCCCATCTTATGACACTTGTAGCATTCTACCTTAGACTTGTCAAACCCAGCACCATCTTCTCTTCTTTGGGAAAAGTTGTTTCTCCCAGTCCTCTTTATAAACTTCTTCACCCTCATAGAAAGCATAGCCATCTGCCACTTGATATCCATCTCCTCAAGATCATCAGCATTAATCTGTTCTAAGTCATCATTAATTAATGAGGAGTTAACATGACTAGAAAAGAAAGCTTCTAGTACAGAATCATTGGCCTTCTCCTGATTGACTCCACCAGCAGTACTAACTGATTCAGGGTTAGCAGTAGAATCAGTTGATGTTGATAGTAGTGCAGCATTATACACATATCCTGAGGGCTTCTTCTTGGCTTCAACCTCTGCTTCAAATACCCTAAGATCATTGTAAAGATCATCAAGCTCTTTATCTTCTAACTGGTCATTCTGTCTGAAAGACACAGTATACATTGTCCATTCCTCACCTAATGATCTTAGAAACTTCCTGTTTACATCATCAGCCTCCATATGAACTCCAACTGTAGCCAATTCTCCAATCAACTTATTAAATCTATCAAAAGTTTGAGTCATAGACTCATTCTTTGTAGAAGTAAAATTTTCATATTGTTGCTTAAGAATTGCCTTCTGGTTCCTCTTAGTGCTCTTGGTACCAGTGAATCTCTTTTCCAATGCATTCCATAAAATCTGAGCATCAGTGCAGTGATGAAATTGGTGCTGATACTCATTGGGAATAGCCAAAAGCAGAGTGCTTAAGGCTTTCATCTCTGTTTGTCTAACCTTTCTTTCTGCATCAGTCTTTGGAGGGGGTCGTTTGCCATCTGGTCCAACCTTTCCTTCAGCACATGGACCATTCTCTATAATATCCCAGATGGAATAATCAGTAAGCAAAATATACTGCTTGATTCTAATCTTCCACATGTCAAACTCATTAGGCCTGAGCATGGGAACCTTTGAAACAAGAGTATTGTTTGATTCAACTGTGTTGTCCATAATGATTGTAGATTTCTAAGAAACCAAGCTCTGATACCACTTGTCAGGATCGATTCCAAACAAGAATAACTATACTTAGAAATCAGAATTAAAGAATCTTGCGGAATAGAACTTTAATTCAACACACTCGATGAACAACTAATCAGAAAACACAATTTGTTTGTATTCAATGCTTCAACTCACAAGTTTACAACCAAACCTCAATCTTGTTGAGCAGGCTCAACAAGACGACTTCTACTTCTCTAGAAATAGGGTTCTAAACCTTGAGGTTAATTCTCTCTAAAACGAAAACGAATTCTTATGAATCTCTTACGGAATAGCTATCTATCAACATCTATTTATACTAAATAATTACAAGATAACTATCAAAACAAAATTGATCTTCAGAATATTCTTTCATGCTTGTCTTCATTCATTCCATCTTTATCTCCAACCTTCTCGCATTCCAAAATTATGATCACCAGCAGTATTAACATCGTTATGCACAAGCAGTACTAACATTGTTCCAGCAGCATTAACTTTTACTTGCAGTACTAACCTTGCTCTGGCAGTAGTATTGTTGTTCTGGCAGTACTAACGTTGTTCTGGCAGTACTAACGTTGTTCTGGCAGTACTAACATTGTTCTGGCAGTACTAACGTTGTTCTGGCAGTACTAACCATACTTAGCAAATCTTCAGTTCCCAACAATTTCACATCTTGAATGGATTCCAATCGATTTCTGGGTAAATAGAACCGACTGTGTTCTTGAGGACTCCCGGTGAAATCCCGGTATAATCAACTTCCGGTGGAGTCCCGGTAATATGGACTCCCGGTAGTGTGAATTCCCGGTAGAGTTGACTCCCGGTATAACAGACTTCCGGTAGTGGAGAGTTCCGGTATTATGAACTTCCGGTATAGGAACTCCCGGTACTAAGAGTCCCGGTACTGTATAAGTCCCGGTACCCTGTGTAGTCCCGGTAGTGAGTTAAATACAGAGTGTAATGGAACAGTTGAGGATGGGAAATCGTTAGGCTTTACGTATTTGGTTAGTAAAGCAATTTGTGTATCTTAACTTGTTTCAGATTCCGTGGAATCGTGGTAAGGGATAGGATCGTTTTGAAAGAAGCTTACGAACGTGTGAAATAACCAAAACAGGTGAGTTTTGCTTTGAAAACACTTTTTAACTGGAATACATACATGGGTGGAGTTGGGAGTGAAACTGTTGATAATTATGTGCTCGTATGTGAATTATAATATAGTGAGGTATTATATTTACATGTGTATTATAAATGTGTTATAATACGTTGGCCGGGTTTAAGACCGGTGTGATTGGCTATAGAACCTGTATAGCGTTGTTTGGCTGTAGATGTTGTGCAGCGTTGTATATTATTAGTTGGCTTGCTACCACTAATATGGCCAGAAGGAATGAAAAGGGGAAGCATAATATATGTGAGTTTATTTGGATGTATACGATTGTGTTGCGTGATTTATATGATTAAAGTTTATATAAATGGTTTTTAAACTAACAGGGGTTTCTCACTTAGACCATCAGGTCTAACCCTCATTTTGTTTTAAAAATATGTATTCCAGGTGGTGGATCAAGTAAGGGCAAGTAAGTAGAGTAACCGGTGGATGGCTAGAGAGAAGGACTTTAAGATGAAGCTTTTGACTTGTTTAGCAGTTGTATTGCAACGTTAAATGTTATGCATGTAAATAGTACAGTATTTGGGTTACATATGGTTTTCTTTCAATTGTAAGAGACTACTGGACCGTACATGTAATGTGAAGTTCGTTTGTTATATCTATTTATGTTATATTGTGTGATATGTTGTGTACTTGGGATATGGGGGTCGTTACAATTGGACCCTCCTAGGAAAACGGTGGTGGCGTTTTATGTCGAGTAAGGAAAAGTTGTGAGTTCGGTTCATTAAAAGTAGATATGGCCACAACGGGGGATTAGGAGGTGTAGGGAATTATAGAGTCGGCTTGGCGGGTGCTTGGAGTGGAATTATGCATGTGGGTAAAGATTTCGAAAAAATTGGGAGAGCATTTGTAGATTCTTTCGGGAAAGGGATTTGTAACACCTCGAAATTTCCATAGTAATGTACTATTACTTTGGGGATGAATGTTAAAATAATGGAAGTATTATTTTAAATGAATTGACGAAAGGGTTTAATTTGTACTTGACTCGAAGTTTAAGTAAATTGTGGAAACTTGAACTTGGAGGTTGATTTGGTCATTTCTTGATAGTTGATTTATACTTAAAGACTGAGTCGGTCGATTTTGAGAAAATATCTCAAATTTTGGTTCCTGGAAGTCGGTTTAGCGAAGCAGAGAAAGAGAGGGTTTTGTGAAAAGTTTTATCAGGTAAAAATTTGATGATCCTTTCCAATCTTATTTGATTAAGATTGATAAAAAGAATAAGGTGTGATTTCAATCAGGTTTTGGAATCATTGAGGAGCAAATTCGATTTTGAAGTACTGGTAAATTGATTTGCAGTTCCTGTTCATTTCTAAGTTCAGGTGAGTTCATCCTTTAAATTTTGTCTTAATAGAATTGATAAGTTGAACTGAATGGGTTTTGTGAAAATAATGATATTTGTATGAATGGATACAAATCAATTGATAGAATTATGGATGAAACAAATAGTGGAACTGGGTAAAATTGGTGAAATCCGGAAGATGAGTAATCCGGATTGGTACAAGATTTGATACTGGATTCCGGATGGTGTCCGGATAGAATATCGGATCCGTTTACCGGATGGTTTCGGACTTTGAGTCCGAAATACTTTTCCGGATAGTTCCGGATTTGGGTTCCGGATAAGGGATTTTCCGGATCCGTTGCCCCTTGACCCCATTCGCTAACCGCCCGTGCTATGTCGCCGAATAGGGACATTTGAGAATAAGGGTATGATAGGTTATTTGGGATTGTTAGCTTTGAGAATATGATACAAGATGTTGTGCGTTCGAGTAAATATGCACATATAATAGTAAGTATAATGGATCCATAGGCACTGACATTAATTGAAACGTGGAATAGGCATAAAGTAAATTGTAATTCCCGTTGACCTGAAATGAGGAATATGCATAAAGTAAATTGTAATTCCATTTCGTATGGTGATGAGAAATGAGGAATAGGCATAAAGTAAATTGTAATTCCCATTTCGTATTGTGATGTGAAACGTGGAATAGGCATAAAGTAAATTGTAATTCCCGTTGACATGAAATGAGGAATAGGCATAAAGTAAATTGTAATTCCCATTTCGTATTGTGATGAGAAATCTAGGAATAGGCGAGAGTTAATCGTAATTCCTGATTTCTATGGGAAGGTAAGAGATAGGCATAAAGTAAATTGTAATCTCTACTTCCACTCCAAGAAATAGGCATAAAGTAAATTGTAATTTCTTGGACACGAGCAATGATCTAGAATCTGTGATGATTCATAGTAGGCTCTCGAACGTGATGATATGACTTACTGAGTGTTAGTCATATTCATGGAATCAGGTATGTTCCCGTCATCGCAAGATGTTTATATGTACGGTAAGAAAGATGGCAAACTAGGCTTGTTTATACGCTTTGTTTACATTGGTTTCTGAAGCTTATAAAGTTTTAATTTGAAAATGGATGTTCTCACTAGGCGTAAGCCTAATCGTTTCAAATTAAATTTTCTTACCAGGTACGAGCTCGGGGAAGTAATAGCGGGATGAGGGACGAGTGATTTCTGATACTCAACTTTTGGTGATGAATGGAGAAGTTAGCATATACAAGGATGTTTTGGTGAATGGTCTAAACAACTAGTATAATCTGATCTTAATGTTTAGGATTAGATTAGCAAGTTGTTTTGATAAGTTCAATTTGTGTATCTGAACCCTCATTACTAATTCTCCATTTATGTATAAAAGTTGGATGAAATTATGGTTAACTTTGTGGAATTTTAAGGTTTAAATTTGTCCTGGTTTTTTGACGTTTCAGGATTGGTGATGGGTGACACTCTATTTTGGAGGGGTAGATGGTTGGGTGAATTTAGGATTTGTGAGAGGTTCCCGAGACTTTATATGTTGAACTAGAACTTGTAAGGAGGCTTTGGTTTGCAATCGAGTGGTGAAAATGGATAATTGTTGTTGTGGTTCGTGGGATTGGGTAAGGAAGCATAGGGGGAGGACAATTGGTGATTTGAAGGAGTTGAACTTATCCTTTAATAACACCAGTTTTAGGCCTAATGATAGTGATAGATGGATTTGGTGGTTCGGAAATGGGGACTTTTTGGTTTCGGATCTAAGATGCTTGATTAATAACAATTTTTGTAGGTTTCGAGAATTTTCTCAACTCAATGGAGTATTTACGTACCTCAGAAGGTTCGCATCGTTTTTGGTGGCTTAGGTGGGGAAGGGTTGTGGTGCGGAAGATTCATCATGACAAAGGCGTTGATCTCAATTCCATCTTTTGCCCGTGTTGCGGTAACGTATAAGAAACTATCGAGCACTGCTTCTTCTCATGCCTTTATAGTTTTTCCTTGTAGAAGGAAGTCTTCAAGTGGTGGTGCTGGAACTTGATGCCCTCATTTTCTTTCGACGATTTGTTGAATGGATTAGACTTCTTTGACATTTCAAGTTGCAAAAGTCATATTTTGAATGCAGTATTATGGAACATTCTCTATTTAATTTGGAAGTATCAAAACAACTCTTTTTAGACATACCGAATGACCGACTTGATCGGTTCTTCATGATGCAAATTCTTTCATTCAAGTGGATTTCTAAGCGTGCCAAAGGTTTCCACTTGTCTTGGTCTTATTGGTGTAGTGTTCAATATTTCTAAGCGTGCCAAAGGTTTCCAATTGATGAATTACACTATGTGTCAAATTGACTGTCTTTACCTGATTTAGATTCTGTCTTCTTTATCCAAAAGAAAAAAAAATAACAGATTGTACACGTTTATGAGAAGGCAAAACAACACATGAACAATCACGAATTTGGATTAGCACGAATGGTGAATCGTGTACACCATTTCACAAGGAGACGTTCAACATCAGCGTCCATGCGTGTGCCGACGCCGCCCCATACCAACTGGTGGCCAAAGTCTGCCATCGACGAGCCTTTTACCTCATGAACCGGTTCAAACCCTATTCTTTTATAAAACTTCACAAGCTGCAAGTAGTTCGAAATATAATTCATTTAACTTGAAACATACCTTCATTATTCTTCAAATATATACAAATTCTTTTATCAAGCATAAATCAATTTAAAATATGCGTTTTCCAACAAAGTAAATAACATAAACATCTGTACCATATTAAATTTCATGTTCCAAAATGACAGAAAAAGAACCCCACAAAGTTGATGGTGTAAAAGTAGAAGTTTCAAAAGTTGGTTTCAAATATTTAAAATTGTTAAAATGTAAATTATATGTTAGAATGTAAATTTTGTTATGTGGCCCAACTTAGCCCATGGGTCCTTAGGTTTTCTCTTCTAGGGTTTCTTTCTTGTCTATAAATTTTCTTGTATCCTTTCATTGTAAATCATCAAGTTAAGCAATATAATATTATCACTGTTTACAAAAATTAAGGTTATATAGAATTTGATGTAAAAACATAAACTTGGTTTTATTTTGATACAATGAGAATACACAAAAATATATTTATGACTTAGGAAAATAGAGGTCGGCTTCTTTTACAAACCCAATAACTTATATAAGCTTACAAATCGGTTTTTATATATTGTTTCATGTATAAAAATACAGTGTTTACATAGCGTTTCATATAAAACAGTTCTGAACGTTTCACATATATAAAATGCAAGGTTCTAAATGGCGTGAGGCGTGACGGCGAGACCAAGCCTCAAGCCTTAGGAGCCACGTCGAAGCCATGACGTTTTCCAAGCGTGACTTATAGCGTCAAATTTCTAATTCATATATAATATTATATATATAAAAATGTATGTTTTGTAGTAATACTCAATGAGTCAATAGTAATAAACAAGTTAAATTAAGTTATTTATTAAATACTTGCAAATAAGACATTAAAACGTAAAGAAAAATCAAATATTTCATTACGCTAATTGCGCATTAGGCCATGACGTGCCATGCGCTTAACGTGACGTGACACCTAAGCCTTGGTGCCATGGAGCGCCATGACGACTGTGACGAGCTTTTTTAGAAGAGTGATAAAATGTCATTGTACTGTATTTTCACAAATATTGTAAAACAAGATAGGAAAACTGATTTGTAATTTTCTACAAATTATTGGGTTTATAAATAAATGATTATATATCTAGGAAATTATATATTTATTTTTGGTAAAAAAAGGGTTGAAGAAGAGTAGACCTTGGCATGATAAAGATCAGAGTCATTAATGGCAAGCAACTCGGCAGTTTTACACCCACAATCATATCCATATCGGATCATCACAGCTCCAATAAACAACCCGATTCCGAATACGGATCTATCCATCCCCAATGTTTCTCGGGTCAACTTAATTGAATCCAAATGAAGAATCTTCCCTTTCTTCCACCATACCCGTATCATTCCCTCCGCTTTCCCCAACACCTTGTTCGTTTCCATGTTCGTTGCCGTGATTCTGAAAAACGGCCCCACCGATTGTAGCCGGAGCTCAAGGTTTTGTGCTTTCGAAGATTCCAGAAT
The DNA here is from genome assembly GCA_033807775.1 of Saussurea involucrata. Taxonomy (NCBI): domain Eukaryota; kingdom Viridiplantae; phylum Streptophyta; class Magnoliopsida; order Asterales; family Asteraceae; genus Saussurea; species Saussurea involucrata. The sequence continues at coordinate 26,323,170 of CM066314.1, forward strand.
ATCAGACATGGTGGGTTTTTCGATTATTTGCTTCTCATATTCTGAGGAATCTATATGAGAAGATGAAATTAGGGGTTTGGGTGTTTGAAAAGTGGGGAAATGAATAGGATTGAAAGAAGTAGATGTGATTTGGGGTATGGTGGCTGGTTTGATTGGATTTAGGATGAAGGAATTGGGATTTGGAGCTAACTCCATAATGGAAGAAGCAAGCAGGATATGAGGAATGAAAGCAAACCAGTGAACTACAAAAATCGTAACGGAAATAATGGTATTTAACGGAATTTTGTTAATATTAACATCTACAAGAAGCATTAAATATGTCTAGTGATCAATTTGTCCATCGAAGCGTTTGTAGTCCAACGGTTAGGATAATTGCCTTCCAAGCAATAGACCCGGGTTCGACTCCCGGCAAACGCATGTATTTTTATTTATTTTATTTTTTCATACATTAAATCCAAAATAAACCGCTAAAATTTGTTGGTAAAATTACGACTTCAACCTTTTCGTTTGCCGCGATAATTCCAAAGGAAGTTCATTCGTCGAAAAGTGAAAATGATTCGTGTCTGATTCTATTTCAATTCGTTTCTATGTTTTTCCGGGAACTTTTCCGGCAACCTGACTAACTTTCTTCAGAATTGTCGTCGGAAGCTTTTTTGTTCCCGCTCTATGCTACAACCGGACAAATATCGGTGTAAAAGGTTCGAATCAGTTCGTTTTCTTGCTCAGTTGCTCCAAAAAGCTATACTTAAATTTGAATGACTTATTTTCGAGTTTCAAATCGTTGTGGATTCTCTATTTTATGGAACTATTTCGATAACTATGTTAGATACTCCTTAGTCGCATAATTAGGGTGCTATTGGATTTTGCGAAGTTTAAGTACTTCAATTTCAAATATTACATCGATGTTGTAGTTTATATGAGTCTCAAATCTCGTAATACTCTTAGTAAAAAAAATCGTATCAGTCTTGAAGGTAACACGTTGATTGTAGTAGACTTTTGATCTACGAATAGATGTTTAAATTTGTATATAGTTTAAGGCAGTTTCGTATTGTTATTGATCATCCATATAATGACAGAAACGTTAGGGTATGATGAAACCAGTATGCAATACCTTATGTGATTTCAGCTGTATAATTTATATGCATGTTATCGAAATTGAGCTGATGAGTAAATTGAGTTGAAAGCATCCAGGAAAAACGTTGTTTGATTCGAGAGAATAGAGAAGCTAAACAATAATGATGATGAATAATGAGGAGTTCTGCTAATGCATAAGCTTATGGTGTTGCACAAGTTTATCAACCCATAACCTTTGGCCTACCAGCTACATACTTGAGCTTTCGGATAGACTGGGGATTTTTCTCACGGTCATGGATAAGGTTTTCCAATTACACTGTCCCTTTTATGCTATTAGTGCAATTTGCACTCTATTTGCTATAGTGGTGCCTCTCTACATGACTGTGTGAGCTGGTTAGCATGTTTTTTGAAGTCCACTCTTGCTTCTGCTTTAGTCTGGACCTTCACAAATCGGCTTTGACTGGGAATTTGCGGCATCCGGTTAACTTTCTTCTACTGCTACCTTACGTTGTAGTTAGTGTGTCTAGGCTTATTAAGGGGCATTAGAGTAAGTAGTTTCCTCAGCATATTTAGATTGATTTCACAAAAGAAACTTGTCAATAACTATAACAAATTGCATTTACTTGTTCTCCAATATCAGTTGGGCTCAACAAGATAACAGTTGTATTGGGGTTGATGACTCAAATGCGCCACTTTTAGAGCAGTTGTAGACATATCACATATGTGCACAAAAAGTATCATTTACAAATTACAAGCTATAATTTGGTAAACAAAGAGGGGAGAGAAAGATGTAATCAAGAAAGTTCAATTCAGTTGACTGGTATTCTCGGATACAGCTCTCATCAATTCCTGTTTCTGTTAATTGCTAAGTTAAGCTAGCAACACATTCCGATTTCTAACTGATAAAGATGACTGTCAACAGATGCACTGGTGCAGGACCATCCATTAACAACAGAGATCCAGTGAATTATAACTCAGCCACTTGTTAACTAGAACAGGAAGAGCATCACTTTTGTACCTATAATGGAAGACCGTAAGCTGCATTGATGGATATCTTGATGTTTCTCATGAGAATTTCTATTTGAACACCATTCTTTCAAAAAATTCACTTTTGCTCAAGAAAGATAAAGGATAGCATGCAAGTACACATTTTCTTCATATTTGGCAGTGAAGCACCATAAATCAGTGACCGACCATCATTTTTAAAATTTGAGGCCAGGATCTCACAATTAGAAAATAAAAAGTCTGGGATGGTGGTGGTGGTGGGAAGGGTAGAGGGGTCATCACGTAACCTGTCATATAAAATAAAAAAAACTTGGGGGCATTGCGAGAATTGAAATTGGGACCTCTCACACCCTAAGCGAGAATCATACCACTAGACCAAATGCCCAGTTGTTAACATTTTCATTCTCTACTATATTTGTACCCTGTGCAATTAGTTAATTACTTAAAGATTTGCTGTACATAATAAAAATAACTGCTACCACAGAGATGTCAAATTCAGATGACAAGGAATCTAATAAGATCCTTACGAAATGTCTTATATATAACCATTGTCAGGAAATTTTGAGTTAACTTTGGTTCACTTCATTATTTAAAGACATTAAGAACTACAATTGACTTGTGAATTCATTTGCTTCATATCGTGGCCTTAGAGTCCATAACATTAACAGAAGTTGTTGACACCATCTCTTTTTAACTGGCCTTGTCCTAGTGAGTGATATACAATCATACTGATGGACTAAAGCTCAATTGATGACTACATCATGTTCTTATTCAGACCACTTATTCTATGCATCTGATCAAATATTTCAGTTTGTTGTATTATAGAGAATTTTTAGAGTTTGTTGGCCTTCCTTTTCATACTTTAATAAGACACTAATGCAATGATGTAGGATTAAGTGACAAGGATTTTGTTCGATTTACAAGTCCCGAGGATTTATTTATCTAATTATGGAAACAATAAAAAAAGATTATTGACTTCATGATGTTTAAATGCAGTGGCTTGAGATTGGGCATTCCGGGGATTGAGAACTGGACCTCTTGCTCCCAAAGCAAGTTTGCAAGAATCATACATCTAGAGCGAATGATACGATCTAGGTAAATGTTTTTTTTACAGTTTGTGGGTTGTGAAAGTAATCTGTTACCTTAGATAAAAATATTTACACCAATGTTAATGAAATATGCAGCATTACGAGTTTTTTTTATAAATATTATTACCATTACATGCTTTTGAACATGGATAGTAAATCAAGAAGCCATGAAAGCAATTGCTCCTATTTTTTTTGTTTGGCATACTGTAGATTAATACTTCGCAATTGAGTGGTAAGAAGTGATAGGTTATGTTCTCCAAGCGGTAAAGCTATGTAGTTTAGTTGAGTTGGACAATTTCTTTGGCTTGTTCTAGGAAAAAAAATAGAAATATGTAACTCCAACTTTAGGTATTTTGAGTCAAGTAGCTCAAGGTGAGGCACTAGAATTGAGTTTGGGATCCTGCACCCAATCCATCACACAGATGATAAGCAGTAGCTACCAATTAAATCAACCGGGTTTCATACAATATAAAGTAATATTCACAGGTCTCATGATAAGTTTACATTACTTTTCACGAAAATGGGTATTTCTCACGGGTACCAAGCCCTATATTTATCACATTAAGAAGCTTTGAGTTGACTTTGTTGACAAATTTCTAATCTCTTCGATGCCACAACTACTTGACATATGAATTCGTTGGTTGCCTGATTGATAAAGCAAAGATCATATTATTAGACCATATGGCCATAGACGATAAGACATGTCATTGTTGAACCTTTTTCTCTTGTAGTGTACATCTACAGGGGAGAGATGGTGGTTCTTCCATACAATACCTAAAAGAGATGCAAACAGTTCTTAGCGATTACAAGGGCCAATCACTTATTTGACAATATGTAAGCCTTAGAACAAACTCTTTACTCTAATTTGTATTGAAAGCTTGGGAGTGAATGATCTTGAGTCTCAATGAAGCCACAACACAAAATGACCAAACTCGTATGTTTGGCATTCTGTACAAAGGCATCTGGAACCTTGGGGCAAAGGAATCACTCTTACACATCTAGCCTGGTCGAGAACTCATAGCTCGGTGATGGTAGGTTTATAGGCTCAGACCAGCATTCTGTGCTTTTAAATCAACTTTGATAAGCTATTAAAAACAGCACATTTGCTAAACATTATATTTTTCTGAATTTTGATCTTGCATCTGATCAACATGTGAAAACATTTAAGAGAAGATGGCGAAGTGGAAAAACTCCAGCAGAGGATCGAATATATTGAACGCACAAGTTTATTTATGAATGTATATGTAGACACAATGTGTAGTTGTTTAGATGATTGTGTGTCACTTGTAATTCAAAAAGCATGCATTCTCAATGAGAATCATACCACCTTGCACTTTTGATCAGTTCCATGATAGCAGGCTTACCATGACTTATTGGTTTATGATTGCTTATTTTGGTACTAGAAATGGTTTTTCCCCAACTTGGATGTGGTGCCTCAATAAAATCATCCATAACCACGAGTTGAATTTATTGACAACGAATCTTGTCAGATCTAGAAACATATGTTTGTGACATATAATTATAAAATAATTACTTTAGTAGGTAGATTTGTTTCCAAAAGTCTTAGAGTTGACTTTGGTTTATATCTTTAGCAGCATAAGAAATTAAATAAAATAACGTCACCAAAAGAATTATACAAAATGGGTTGATTTTTTTTTGTTGTAATGGGGCATTCCGAGAATCGAACTCGGGACCTCTCGCACCCAAAGCGAGAATCATACCACTAGACCAAATGGCCACTTGCTTCATGTGTCTGCTTTATTTGATATCACCATGGTTGAAACACTAGTTCACTGACATTACATTAAGTATGCGACCAGTGAATTTGAGGTGCTTCTACCTATTATTATAGATTTATATTTTTTATTCTTTGGTGTAGAACCACTTTTTACTCGTAATTAAATAACTCGAAGAATAGGAAGATCACGACAACCTCATAATAACGAGCCTTAGTACAATTGACGGGAGGATCCCCGATACACCAAATTTCTTTATCAGATTTGTGCGAACATGCCCAAGCAGGATGCATGATTAAGGTGACACCCTATACGAATGAGTTTCATGATCAACCTTAGTATGGATTTTATTTCCTGGAGGAAAGCAAAACTACCTTGATGCCTTCTATAACCACTTCAGAATCACATGCAATATGAGAAACTAGTATGCCATGATTGCTGGCTAAGCGGAGACTCACAGTAATGACTTAACTCTTGGTTTGAGTATTGGTGTCTGAATGAAAATAAGCAGAAAAGGCTATTATCACCTACCCACAAACCGCCATGACACAAACCCCCTTGTCAGATGTGAAAACGGGATCCCAACTAATTTCAGCTTATCTTCTCTCCCATATGCCAAAACTCTTTGAGTGAGACCCCAGCTTCTTGGAAGTAAATCATGTTAGGTCTCCCTAACAAGTAAGGGGAAGTTTCTTGTGTGTGTTACCATTTAAATGACTCTGGATAGTGTTTATATTTCATGTGTCATATCTGGGTGTGTTGAGGGTGTTGGATATGGAGCTGTATCTGATAAAATGTAGATATGGAACCTAAAAAAATAACAAGAATCCTAGCAATCATCAATAGAGTAGGCAACTTGTTGAAACCCATAAATACTTGGTATGATTTTTCATTTCCCTAACATGGTTACCTTGTGTTGGGTAAGAAGACTGAAAAATTGGAAAAAAAAATTGATTGGGGCACTCTGGAGAATCGAACATGGGACCTCTAGTTTTATTTATATCCGTGTTGTTTAAAATGAAGTATTGCTGCAAGTTTTTAATGAAATAATTGTTCTAGTTGTTGTAGACTAACTTATTGTAAGATGTCTGGCTTTGCATTACAAAGACATCTGGAGCCTTGGTGCACAGGTAGCTCTGGCCAAAAACTCATAACTTGGTGATGGTAGATTTATAAGATTCAGACCTGCATTCCATGCTTTTATGTCAACTTTGATTTGCTATTAGAAATGACACGTGTTACATATTGATTAAATATTATCTTTTCTGAACTTTGAGATTGCATTTGACCAACTTTGGGAAATACTATTGAGAAGATAGTGAAGATACTCCGACGGAGGATTGAATATATTGAACACACTAGTTTATTATGAATGTACATGTAAATACCTGTATAGTAATTTAATGATAGTAATTTAATGATAGCGTGTAACTCATAATAATTGTACTGTCTTCCGCTTTTGATCGACACACCTATGTGTTGAATTTATTGAAAAAGAATCTTGTCAGATATGCAAGCATATGTTTTTAGTGGCACTTCAAAAATATATGAAATGGGGCATTCCGAGAATCGAACTCGGGACCTCTCGCACCCAAAGCGAGAATCATACCACTAGACCAAATGCCCATTTGCTTCATGTGACCATTTTTATTTCTATTTACCATGCTTGAAATATGAGTTAACTAGCATTACATGTCTAAAGTATGCAATACCAATCACTTTGAGGTACTTCTACATATACTTTTAGATTTTTACTAAGTAGGTTCATTCATTAGGCTCCCTCCAGACCATTTTGTCCATGAAGCACACTTCATTTAGAGACAAAAAGTTATAACAACTGGGAAGAACAAACTATAGACTCCTGGCAGCATAATTAAATAACTTGAAGAACAGGAAGACCATGAACAATATAAAGCGTTGGTATATGACCAATGGAAAGATCCTCAATATGCCAAATTTTGTTATGAGATTTGTGTGATTGTGCTCAAGCTGTACACATTGATTAAGGTGACACCCTTTATGAATAGGGTTCTTGATCAACCTCTATGTGGACTTCATTTCTTCAGGGACACCAAAACTATCTTTAATGCCTTATATAACAAAGTGAGAATCACTTACAATATGAGATACTATTAAATCATGTTGCTGGCTAACTGGAGGGCTGGAAGTAATGTTTTTGGCTCTGCTTGAGTATTGGCTCCTGAACAAGCAGAAAATGCTATTATCACCTACAGATGAACTGCCTGGCTCAAGTGCCCGGCATCCCCTTAATAATTTTGAATTTTTGATTTAGCTTGAAAATAACAGACCACTTGAGTCATTTACAAGACTCAAACCCCTTTTTCGAGTTTGCAATTGTGATCCCGACTAATATTAGCTTATGTCCTCTCCCATAATCCAAAACTCTTTGAATGCTACTGTGAACAGC